>VWZS01007486.1:577555-605989 GCA_013397075.1 Rhabdornis inornatus
CCCCCCCCCTCCCCTTTCCTCCCCACTTTCCCTTTTCGGTTCCCCCCGCCCTCGCTCCGCCTCAGCCGCTCTCCCCGTATTGTATGTTTCAATGGCGATGGCGGCTGCTGCTGAGGGGGGCGGCAGGGGTTTCCTCCCGTTCCGCACATACCGCCTCTAGGAGGAGTCACTGCAGCCCGGGCCCGCTACAACCCCCCTCTCTTGGCTGCCGCCCTCCTCGCCCGGGCCCCAGGGCTGCAGTGGGGGCAGGAACCCCCTCCCCGCCCAGCAGAGAAAGGGCCCCACTGACCCTAGTCCCAGTGGGCTTGTGGTAGCCGGGAGCATAAAGGCAGAAAGCCTTCCCATCCTTTCCCAGGATGGAGGAGTTCGGAGATGGAGATGTTTCAAGGCAACCCCAGACTGGGCAAAAGCTCAAGGAGCGCCTGGTTTTTGTTAGAGAGAGCCACCCATCCCTCTGTCCCTTTGGCAGGGTGGCCTGTTTGCCTCGCTATGGTGCCTCTAACCCAAATATTCCAGCGTCCCCAAGTCGGCTTGGAAGAGCCGTAACAAAAGAGTGCCGGCAGCTCTTTGTGTTGTCTTGCGCTGGAGCGTTCTGGGCCCTCGCAGGCTTTCCAGCTCATCCGTGAGGGCTGCAAACTTCCCTTTTGAATGGAAGCTGGAGGTTTTTCTTTTCTTCCCTGCAGCCGCACGGATTCAAGAGCTCGAGCTCCAAGAGACGCAATAAGCAATTGTGTTTTGAGTCTTGGCAGCGCCAAATCCGTGAGGAGAGGCTGGTGCAAACAGGAGAGCACAGGGCTACACCTCTCTAACTCATCTCAGGTATATTTTTACATCAAACCGGGTTTATATCATCATTCCTATACAAATACTATGCACTGATTTCGCTATAAAGACATTTGAGTGCTACTGTAATGCACTAGGAGATACATTATTAACACATACCACTCCTGCTTACTTGCAGTGTTACTTTAGGAGCGTGCTGGGAACAACAGAGAGAAAGAATCATTCATGCATTCAGCACTCTCTTTGCCACGGTAAAAAATCATAAAGGATTCACTTGAGTTTGGTTTTTGGCTCTGCCAAAGTAAGCGATTTTGTCTGTATAGAATTGGATTTGGTGGGTAAAAAAGCAATGGAATATTTGCCCAGGTTATTTTAATTGTGGATCGCACCATCTCATGAAGAAAGAGGGCATGAGTTCAGGACCTGGATTTTCCTGGGCTGCTGTGTGACCTTGGGTAAAGCAGTTCATTTTGCACAGCTGGATTTTGACTGTCATTAAAATGAAAATAAAGATACCTTTCTCTTTTCAAGCACTGAGTAAGAGCCTCAATGCATCGCTGTGGATTAATTCTTTGGAGTCTCTTCTCTTCCCCACTCCTTTTGAAAACAAGGTCAAGATGCTTCAAGACCATAGGAGAAAAAACTGATGTGTGTGAGTCTGACTTATTTTACATGTGAGAGGAAGCCTTACTGAGATCTTGCCCACTGAGAGCTGGAATTTATCAAAGGAAGAAGATAGCTGTAGGCTTGTCAGTGTATTGAACAATATTGGGAGGGTAGGAGGAAGCTCAAGAAGATTTTCAAGCACGAAGCATGAAAATTAATGACAACGTAAAACCCATGTGAAAAGGAAGAAAAGGAAAAATTGTGTCTATTTCCAGATACAAATAACTGCATCCAATAACCCTTACAATCATGCATGCATTACTGGCATTGTAATTAAAAATCATTTGAGATGAGGCAAAATAAGCATCCCGAGTTTTTGAAAACATTCCCAGTTTGTTAGAGTTTAACATCGAATGGTTACTGTGAGATATGAACACGAGCATGAGGGAGGTTTTTCAAGGGAGAAAAAAAGGTCTTTGTGTGAGGCAAATGTTCAACATTAGGAGAACTCACTCTGTTTATAACAACATTTTTCTGTTTATAAATAACATTTCCCTGAAGGAAACAAGAGTGCTGGAGAAGTGTGAGAGAGGACATCAAAGATTTTCACAGTGTAACACTTCTTAAGTCAGTCATAGATGTCTGAATTTTAATAACCAATTTTCCTGCTGTTGTGATTTTTAATAATCTCACCATAAACTCATATTCCACTCTTTATTTCTCTAGTGGATACAGCCTATCCTTAACCTAAACATCAACAGCATTACACGGATATTTTTTGTTGTTTCAAATATTTCTGGAAGATTCGGAGTTACTTTGTGACACAACAAAGAATTTTTGAGTAGAGCAGATCAGAGCAAGGCGACGCTGGAACAGCAACCAGGTGTGAATAGTTCTGCTGGCTCCTGGAACCAGCTGCTTTTTAGAGCAGGTAAGAAACTTCTGGTCACAGTACCTATCTATTTAGGTGAAGTTGTTCAAGGAAGAGCTGTTAGTGACTCATTTGTGCCATGCCAGTCAAGCAGAGCTTTCCCTGCTCAGCAGGAGCAGGGCCTGCCCTCTCTAGGTTGTGCACGGACCATCTGCCTGTTGCCTTGTGAGCGCAAATACAATCTGTTACTTTGTCAAAATAAACAACACATGTATCTGATCATTTCTAGCCTGCTGCCTGCCTGCCTGACTCCCCAGCTATGGGGGAAACAGCCTGTTTATGGCACTCGAGTTTTGGGGCAGAAGCTGTTACATCTCAAACGTTGCAATGAATATTTCATAGCTCCAGAAGCCAGAGACAGGGCTTCACTCTTGCTCAGGCTGGCACGTGGTCAGGAGCATCCTGGCAGGACAGGAATGCCAAGTACTCCAAAAGCTCTATTGTGTGTGTGTGTACAATCCAGGGAACTTGATCAAATCAGTGGAAGCATTGCCCTGACATTAGGATTACCAAATACAATCAAAGCTGATATGTGTCTATAGTATGGTTCATAGAGAACAGCTCTAACAACCGAGTTCTGTGACTGATGTATCTTTCTGTAATGAATGATTTTCCCCATTTTTAGCCATTTTTAAAACCTTCCTCCACCTTTCATGTTGCTTATGTGCTTGTTATGCCAGTAGATTGGGTACAATGGGTTAAAGAAGCCAGAACAGCTACATCCTAACTTTCTGGAGAACTGTCTTTTGACAGTACTTTCTTAAATTAGACCATCCCACATACTTCAGAATTCAAAGTCTGTGTGTGTGTCAGATTCTGACATGTTTAACATAGGCTGATAAGCTGCAGTCACAGGTTAGCTATAGTGTGTCAGCAAGGGGAAAGGTCTTTCCTCCCCAAACATCAACTGATTCTAGAAGTTAAATGTAGCTTATTAGCTTAACAAAATATCAAAGATGTCTTTTCATCTTTTAAAAGGAGCTTTTAATCCTTCTTACTTATCCTTAAACGTAGCTATGCTGACTGCAGAGATCATTGTCTTAATTGTTCCTTATTCATATAAGTAAAAATACTAATTGAATATTTTTTCACAATCAACATGACTTTTTTTTTTTTGTCTAATGGAGGTTTACAAATATATCTTTCAGAATGAAGAAAAAAAGAATAAGGTAACAAAGCCCAGAAAATGACATTGTTTTCAGCTGAGGAATACTTTGTAGGAATCATGAGTATAGAATGGCTTCTCCAAAGAATTAGAACAGGTCAGGACTGTTAAATCTGATTGATTATTCCTGTGCTAATAAGGATATCTGTCCCTTTGCTGTTATACCCTCTGGTGTAGTTTGGAGAGTAACACACATTTCGTTTCTGAAGGACATTGTCTCCCTGGCTGGGACCATTAAGGTCCAAGTTCTTTTCAGAGCAGCTTCACAGGTAAGGACAGCACAGCGCTGCTTGCTTGTCTGCTTTCATAATTGTTCCCAAGTTTGATTTAAAACAAGGCAATTTACCTCATTAAATGTTTTTTCCTGCAAACTGCAGGAAACTAAAGGAAAAAAAAATCTCAATTGTGTCCTATAAATAAATGAAAATGCTTTGAAACAAGCCAACCTTTGGGTCTCACATTTGTCTGAGGCAGGATGGTGCAAGCTTCCAGAACATTTATTCATTGTGTAAGTGCAAGATTTCACTACTCTCCCAGGGTAGAGCAATACATATCCAGGAGCCATCACTTTATAAAGCAAGAGTGACCTTGAAGCCTTAAGGAATGATAAAAGCCAAAGTTTCAAACACATACTCCATTCCAAGTTGGATGATCAAAACATGTTTGTTTTCCTATCTATGGATCAGTCACTGTTAAAAATCCAGATCCCTGAGGATTTTGCCTCACACTCCAAGCTCACTGTCTGTACCTAGAGGAGGTCAGGGGTGAAGCACACTTTTGCTGTCTGGCCACTCAGAGCTATTTTTTCTTTTTTTTATCACCTCACTTTCATTCCAAGAACCTCCACTGCATTGGTGATTTGGCTCACACAGAAACACACCCAGGCATACAGGAGAGGGGAGGGAAAGGGCTGTATCCCTGAGCTGAGGGAAGGGAGAGATGGATGGACACCTTCCCATTGTTTCTCTCAGTTTCAAGGAATGACAGCACACAAAGCTGATAATTACAATAATTTTAGCATGGGCTTAACTGGTGAGAGTCTGTGTGTCCCCTCTTTGGCCTTGCTCTCTGGCTTCCACAATTAGTGTGTGTTTGTGACTTATGGTTGATTAATTCCTGTTGTAAGAGCAAGCTGCTGTTGGTGCCATGGGAGGTTTCAGGCTGCCCTTCTCCCATGCACATTCCACAGTGTCCAGTGCTAAGGCTCAGTGGATGTGGCTGCCTTTCCCTTAATCCTTAGGTAGGACTCTGTCCTCTCTCCAGCCGTCTAATTTTATAGTGATAACAGGTTTTTTGAGGTTTCTCTCCTAAATCCATTGAGGTTTCCCACCAGTTCCACAGTTCCTGGGCCTGACTGGCCAACAGCAGATGGCGTGGTTGCCTCAGCCTAGGAACCTAAAACCCACCCTCAAAGGGGAAGTGAATTCACCTGTAAGTGAATTCATGGGCTGTGATTTGCATGTGGTGTCATTTACAAAAGACACAAACTATGTGTAGGTAAACAGGCATTTTTATAAAAGGAGAAGAAAGTATGTACATCGTAGGGAACAAACACAGACTGTACTGGAATAGGTATCTATGTATGTATTTAATTTATAAATTAAAATAGAAACTTCATTAAAACATTGACACAAAGGAGTAAAGCTTCAACACAAGGCACAGGGAATTCATCAGACTCCTCTTGGAAAACAATGGGATGACACTTTAAATATGATGTCATGTTTACCATTACAACCACCCAGCCAGAGATATTTTTCATAACCTCCTGCCTGGATTTTTAGCCCAATTTTAGTTATCCAAAGACCCATTCATCAAACAAACTTCCTCCTAAAATCTCACGTATTTGTTCTCCTAATGTAGATAATTAATGTAAATACCTTGCTAAGGTAAGGTGTTTAAAATAGTAATATACTGCTCTGCATCACAGTTTTTATCACAATATAAACCAGCACCTCTCTGATAATATCAGCTTCTTTATCTGATAAATGGGTACTTGGTGATTAAACATAAAATTCCTGTCCTTTACAAGAAATGCTTTAAAGGTGCTATATTTAAGCAACACTTTTACAAAACTCAGCTTTATTTACTACTGAGGAGTGGATTCAGGGGGATCTTTAGGCATATCTGGTTTCCAGGACAGGGATGATTTCATTGAAATCACTGGATTAATTAATGGACTCAGGAAATGTGTAACTGAAACTCAGCTTTTGTTCTGACATAAAAATTCCTAAGCTCTTTTTCACCGATACAGATGGAAATAATTTACCTGAATCCCTTTCCTTGTACATGTTGAATGTTTAGTCCTTTAGTGTCTTTTTAATCTTATATCACACTGAGAAAAGATTTGCTTAAAAACTTAATAGTGGAAAAAATATTTATAAAGAAACACCAAGTAATTACAATATTTCAATTCTGCTATGATCAGTATAACTCCTTATGGCACAGCTGTCTCTGCTTTTGTTAAATATTGCTAGGAATGGTCAACATGGAATTCACAATTCCCAGGATTAAAAACCAAACAAATCAGCACTATCATATTAACAATAAAAAAGTGAAAAACAAAAGTCAAATGCTCATTTTGTCTGAAGAAGCTCCTACTGAGGTTGAAAAGCTTGTGGGAAAGAACAGCCCGTTGTTCTCTTCATTCTAGCAATTAGTTAGTGTGGAATTTTGTGGAAGTCCAAAAAATTCCAAGTAGCTAAACTATGTCAAAAGGAGTTGAAATAATGTCTTAGAAACAGCACAATGACAGTAAAAATTACTGGCAACACAAAAGTATACGCAGCACATACATGAATCAATGTCAAATAACATTGGATATTCAATATACAGGCTGAAAAGCTCAATGTAGAAAAAAAACAGTGTACAAAATGTATTCAGATTTAAATATCTCAATCAATCAGTGTCTGTAAGAGAAATGGAAACAATGCCCTGTCAAGATCTACTCACAATTCATCATTTTACTACAGCTACAATAAATATTCTACATCCTATGCCGCCAAAGGGGAAAAACCCTCTCTTGTAAAACACAAGGAAACCAGATATGTAAGGACACAGAGTTGCTTCAGAAGTCATTCTCCTGCAGGTCATTAGTGTTTCTCTGGTGTTGGCTGATGAGCAGATCTTGAACAGAAAGTGTCCAAGTTAAAAAAGTGTTATCACCAAAGAATTTGGTGTCCAAGTGACACAAAGATGAGAAACAGGAGCAGTGCCAGTGACACAAGCATTCCAGTTGTGGGAAGGGCCACCAGGGATGTGTTTCCTGTTGCTCTGAGGACTCTGAACGCCAAGGGGAGATCAATGTGACGTTTTGGAGGAGCTAAGTCACCTGGGTGGGGGATGGCCCACCCACCTCCAACCCAGAGCATTGAAACCCCTCCCCACAGCCACCCACAGGTGATGGAAGATTGGAGAGCTCGTGACATCTGCAGGCTGTCCCCATAAATGGGGAACTCCCTCCCACTGCTGCCCTGCTCGACATCTGGAGCTCATTCTGCATCACTAAAACCATGAGAATGGGCTCAGGCCATTCCTCCCTGCACTGAGGGGATAATCTCAGCCCTTTTGGGGTGAACACAGCAATGAATGCTCTGCCTCTGTTTGCCCATCCTGAGCTGTAATGGTGAGTGAAGGCAGTGGGAATGAGACAGGTCATGGATCAGTGCTGAAGGACCAGGCTCGGAGAAGAAGTCTGCATATGGTGACCTGCACAGTCTTGCTGCCAAGTGTCTCCCTCTCCTTTTCACCTACATCACCCAGAAAAGGCTGTGGAATTTAAGGAGCTAACATTCTTCCTTTGGAAGGCTCAAAAAAAAAAAGGGTGAAACTGCTCAGTGTGTGGCACTGCTGGTAGGGTGCATCATCAGGGTAAAAGCAAATCTTTGCAGGAGAGCAAAAGGGACAATTTACTGAAGCAACATTTTGAAACATGACCGTGAAAAAACAATGGAATTATCACAAAATGGAATTTCACACTCCCAGCAAACCCCCACCGGAGACAAGAGGCTGACAAACAGCATACCATGGAAAGCAATAGTGTAAGTTGTACTCCAGAAGCTCCACAATCAGTCCGCTGGTACCTGCCATTAGTATCTAACTTACTAAGCTTTGAAACAGCAGTTCAGCAAACTCGTGTTTTGCAGGAAAAAGAAAAGTTTCGCGGGTTTTTCTTGAAAAAAAATCTGCAATATTCGAACTCCGTTTAAAAAAGAACAAACAAAATCATAAAAAAGCTACAAAACTGCACTGCCCTCGCTGCCTTTTAAACAGTAAAAGCTTTACAGTCAACTCTAAAATAAATCACAAACTTGTACAATCTGAATTCATGTTTTGTCACGATGTTCTCATCAGACCGAAATGTTTCCCAAAGCAGGCCTACAAGGAGGGAGGAAGGACAGCAGGGAGGGCAGATAATAACAGTGAGTGGAAAACGATCAAAACGTGACCAACAGAGATTTTCTGAAAATGCAGAAAAGCAAGCAGCTACTTTGTCTGGACATCTGGAAGATATAGGGACAAAAAGAAGGGAAGGGAAGAAAAAAACCCAAATGTGAAAGAAGGGGAGACCTCCATCCAGCACATTTGCACATAGGCTCAGGGTGAAGCACAGCCTAAAGCTAAGCTTGGGCTGCTGTGTGCTGCTGGATTCAGAGGAGGGAAAACAGTAGCAACAGACAGTAATACTTGAGCAGGTACCTCCAAGAACTTGCCATCTTCAAATAAATGTCTTTCTAGTTTAATTTTCCAGCTCTTTCTAGCCAAGCCTGTGATTTCAGGCTGCTGAAGAGGACACAGCGACTCTTGCCAGACTTCACCGCTTTCAAACAGACCACCTAAGGTGGGAAGAGACCATTTCCAATCGGCTGGTCCCTGACATAGCCCTTTTGATCTTTGTAAATGTAAATGAAGAGTTGTGGAGAGAGTCTCGTCTGGGAGAGGTCACTGGCACCTGGTCCCTAGGTGTGGCCTTTGGGGATATGTTTATCCCCACTAAAAACGGGCTTGCCCATAGAAAGCACCTTTTCACTGCTGAACCTGGGGAGAAAAAGCACGACAGGAATGTCCTTAGGACATTTTGGGTGAGGAACTTTTACACACTTATTCCAAAAGCCCATTGAGAATATACCTAAAAGAAAACACAATAAAACAGAATAGAGCAAGCAAATTGCCCCCAAAAATCCTTAACAAAAAGTAAAAGTAACATTATCAAACTATATATATAATGGTTTTCATTAAAAAAGAAGGAAAAATGCACAACTACCGCCTGCAGTTCTGGTCAGGTTCTCCCTCCGCCCACCCCAAATAAGTAAAAATATTAAAAAAAAAATAAAATAAATTAATGTTTCCACCAGCCTGGTTCCCAACTGAAACAATTTCTTCCCTCACTACTCTACTTCCTGAACACATCAGTTAAGAACCTCAAGGAAAAAATCTGCAATTCTTCAGATGAACCTGAAAGTAGGACTTTTCCCCCAGTCTTTGCAAACCTGGATTTATTTTAACAGTAGATTTTCTCTGCATTGGAGAGAGGAGATGGGTGTCAGGCAGAGGTGTCCTTATCAGAAGATCAGAATGATTCCACCTGACTGACAAAGAGTGTTGGAATCTGGGATTGCTCTGGGTTAATGGCATCCCTTTGAGCTTGAAAGCAGCACTTTCTCCCCAGTTGTAATGTGACTTGTTTAGCACTTCGATCTGTCTAATGATTGAGATAATGTCATTCATTAGCTCTAATAACAATGGCCCTGGCTCACCAAAGTATTTCAATATGCAAATGGGATCATTTAGGCCAGCGGGAATCACTCCCTCAAAGTTAAATACGTGGTTTATGCAGTCAGGGAAGTAGAGATGTTTTGTCATGTTCAAAAGATAGGTACTTATTTTAACTTTGGGTGGTTTTTTTTTAAATAAATTGTAAGAGCTGTGGTGGAAAAACACTTGAGCTTACATGTTAACCTAAGTCAGCAGTGGGGGCTGAGTAAAGGCTGCCAGGTTTTCATGGCAGCTGGTAGAAGTATCCAGGATTGTATATTCTGCCCTTCAGGCAGCTGGGAAACGTCCTCTGAACCCCTCAGCACTTTGCCAAATCTTTACTTCCCCTTACTGAACATATTAAAACATGTAACAGTAGAATTGAACCTTTGTGATCCTTCTTTTCCATCTGGATGTACATCTGTGGAGATGCACCCACAAAAGGGCCTTAATGGGCCAGCAGAAAACATTTCTGGAGGGCTCCAGACAAAGTACATCCAGAGGGTGCAGTGGAGACCAAAGCACAAGTACAGGAAGCAAAGGAATTAGTCAGTGAAACCAGACTTTTTCCACACTCCACATTTTCCTGTTCTGACAACATATTTCATGCCTTCAGAATCCAGTATGGTTTAAAAAAACTCAAACAAACCAATGTCATTTCCTTATAATTAAACGGGAGAAGAAAGTTTGTGATGAAAATGTTAAAGATGGAATCATCAATGATACAGGTGGAAGTTTGTCACCTGGTAACCAGAAATGGTAGCAAAAAAGTGTTACCACATCCTCTCTGAGCAGCACTCTGAACTGAACACGGGGGTTTCTCTGCTTTTCTAGAGAGAATTGTTCAAGAAGGGTTTCTTTCTTGGATCAAAGGATCCCCTCCCAGAAATATTGTCTATGTCTTGCACTCATTTATGTAGCTGCTGCTGGAAAATGAGCCTAATTCTTCATCTGAAGAGTCCGACCACAATAGTAGAATGAAGTGAAAATGACCAAAGAAAAAAAGAATATAAATGGTGCCATTCTCAACCCCTGCCACTGGCCTCTGGGAGAAAACAGAAAGCAATGCAGAAAGCGCTGGCACGCCGAGCTCCCGCAGCCCCAGCATCTGGGCACACATTCCTGGTGCACTGCTGAGGAACTCTTCCCAAGCTCCGGGGAGGGAACTTGCAAAACATCTCCAGCAAATCTTCAGGAAGGTCCTCCTTCTCCTTTCACTCTGCTGCCATTTCCCAAGCTTCTCCACCCTCAGACTCACTTTCTGGCTATCAGCCAAGGAGTTTGACCCTTGAAGTGGCAGACAAAAGGTTTCACGTGAAAACAGACAGGCAGAATTGACAGGAATCCACAGCAACAGCAGCCTGGTTGCAGATTTTAGTAGGGACAGAGCCTGAAACTAAATTGCCACACTCAGGGTGGTACAAACCCAGCTGCCCAGCTTGGGTTTCTTTTGACATGCAAGGAGCTTAGGTTTGGGAAGAGCAGCAGGTATCACTGTGGTATCACTGATTTGAGCCCTCTTATCTCTCCCCAGCAGCTGATGAGATTGTATCAGTGTTGGGGCTGTAGAACAGCAATCCAAAACGGTCATCTGATACTTCAATTAAAATCCCAGGCTGTAATCTACCATAGCCACAGGGAACATTTGTCACCATTTTCCCAACCTTTAAATGAGCATTTTCCCTATGCATTTTCCCAGTAGTAGGTAAGACTTTGCTGACCCAAGTCAGGTACTTTCAGGAGTTGTGGCAATTTCACTGCAAGATCCCTTACACCTCAGGCAAGAGCTTTCTCACAAATACAGCAGTCAAAAAACAGCCCAAGAAACAAAACAGGTACAGCATGACCTCGAGAGTCCCTAACTTTTCAGGAGCTGTGTCAGGACAAGGTAACAGATGTGCACTCGTTCTGCTCTTGGATCAGATAAAAACAACCAACAACAGTCCCATGCAGGGCAATCACGAAAACTAGCCACACGAAAACCATGCCACGCAGACCAAAGGGAACAAGAAGCATTGGCAGGGTCTCCTAGGGAATCCCTGTTTTTAAGGATTAAGAACAGCCAGGATTTTTAGAAGGGACTGAAGCATTCAAATATCCTAGCTTGCAGATGGATGCTTCAAGGTCAGAGCAGGAACTCACTGCTGCTACACTAACCTTCCAAACCCAAAGCACGAGGAGTACACCTGGCTGGGTCTTCAGTAACTGCTTTAACTGGTGTGCAATTAAAACACAATTGGAACATTAGCTGTTCCAATTAGCTCAGCTTCACAGCTGCAGAGCCTTTTAACAGGGGCTTATACTAACAACATCTATTACTGAGAAAACCAGTGAGAATCCGTCAGTGCTTTGTGGTTCATTTTCTTTCTGTGCCCTTTCAGCTCCAAGCATCTCATGAAAACATCATGCATGGAAGCGTTTCATCCCAAGGACAATGTTGGCACGAGAACAAATGGCTGTAAATACCATGAATTAGTTTAAGTTGAAAGTTGCAAGGAATTTCCTAACTGCGAGGGCACTGGAGTCGGAACAGCCTGCAGGGTGGGGAGGGAAAGGACACAGGACAGTGGAAACCTCACTGGTTTTTAGATGAAGTTCAATACATTTCTGAAAGGGTGAGGTGGCAGATGGATTGCAGCAGTCAGAGGCTGGGCTGGGTTCCTTGGGCACTCCCCAGCAGCCCTTTCCCTGTGTACAAGGGAGCTACATCCCTTACTCTGTCACTTTATTATGATGGTGCTAAAAGGCTGCATGGAATCATCTGGAGATATAACTGATTATTAATTTGTGAACAGATGAATAGTTGAGTATAAGAAGGATGATGGTGGTGATCCCTTCCACTGGCACAGCTGCAGCCAGGAGGAGCAGAACTCCTGTTGTACTGGCAGCATCATGCAAGGAGCAGGACTTCAGTGATCAGTCTCACTAATAAATCACCACTTGTGTTTTCCTTTGGCATCATTAAATACTGGCAGCTTCCCCCTGAGACTCCTGCACTGCCCACTGCCTTTTTCCCCTATGTCTTTTAGGGAAAAGATTTAGGCTTCCACTTTTCCCCTCATTTCCTAAGGAAAGCACACTGCTATGTTCACTTTAGTCTGGTAGTGTTTTCCTCTCTGGGTAGTTTAGGGTTGAGACATCAACAAAGGTAGGTCAAGAAGGATAATTAAGATGTGCATATGCAAATGATAATTACACACTCTGCAAATTTGCATGCGACCTTTGGTTAACATTTTAAAAAGCCACGTGGATTGATTTCACAAGCACACATTTGTTAGGATATCAAGGTATGCTGCGTTATGCTTAATTTTAAATAAGACTTTAATTAAGCTGCTTGAAGGCTGACCATTTAGAAAGGGATCAGAATTTCTTGCCAACCAGGGCTCGTTTTTATGAGGGTTATTCCAGGTCATGGGGAGGATAGTTATAAATCATGATGTCTCTACATTCCCAGTGCTACTATGAGGTTTTCAGCAACACTTTAATTCATCACAACAGAAGTGTTAATATTTCACTTTAATAAAAAATACATAATATTTTGAAATATTCTTGAATGATCCAGCTTGAAAAATGAAAATGACCTTTAAATCTATACAGGGCAGTTCCTTTGGGCACTTTTAATGCAATAATTTATTAAGTTCCTATATTCATCATGTATGCACAAATACCATGTAAATATTACAGCTGTACTCCATGACAAAACAAGCGTAATGCAGACATAGAATCATACTGAGAACTGACAAATGGGAAAAAAGGGAGATCTAGTATTTTCTGTACAAAAAAATATGCCACTTTCTGATAATTTGTAAAAATGCGTAACTTTTGGCATTTCAGAGAAGAACACCGTATAAAAATAAATATTCTATGTACAGTAACACACACAGGTCAGTCCAGGGTTAGAATCATCACTGCAAAAGAAAACATAAACAAGTGTTAGTGACAGCTCAGAGGGGCAAGGACCACACCATGGGGGAAGGACACTGTTAGGACAGCTGGCTCTGGGTTCTCCAGGAGGAAAAACAGCGCTGATGGATCTCAGCAGGGAGCCTTTCCACCTCTCCAGGTGGCAAAGTGAGGGCAAGAGATTCATCCCGGCTGACTCTGCCTCCATCCTCTTCCTCCCACTGTGGTTGAGCACTTGGCATTAACACCCACAGCAGGCAAAGGGCTTCTGAGGGAATCCAAAATCTCGTCTTTGATATATAAATAAGGAGGAGTTTTGGTTGCCACTTTTCTGGGATGCAGTCCTGGAAATCCCAGCCATGCATCCACACCTCTTCTGCCCTTAGCCAAATTCATGGAAAAACATGAGCAGAACACATGGCACTGCCAACTCAGCACAGCAACAATTGCAAGATTACTTTACCTTATTCCAGCAGCCTTGAACTGGAAGGCCATCTTCCCCCTGTGAAAAAGATGGATGAAATAGCAGTTTAGGACACAGAAAGTAATAGAGAGATGGAGAAAGGAAGGCATGGGTTAACTGCTACTGCAACAAACAGTTTGAACCAGGGCTGGAGGAATAGTCTGAGAGATATTCCTCACCCTTCGGATGACCCAGACTTCCGGCTGGCAGAACCAGTGCAGCCTGAAGCAGGGGCTGGGGTGAAGGGGGGAAATGCCTGCAGGCTGTGCAAGGGACTGATGTACCTGAGAACCACTCTCCCCTAAGGAAGGAGCTCATCCAGGCTTCCTTGAAGGAAGAAGAGAAGGAACACAGGAGGTCCAACTCAGCCAGACAAACACTGGCAGGGGCTGGCAGTGGAAAGTGAGAGGTGACTGCTCTGTGTCCTCAGGCTTGGCTCTGTAACATTGAGCTTGAAAGCCAATCCCAGAGTCAGCACTAACCTCAGACCCTGAGGAGAGTCTGGAAAAAAAATCACCATTTCCTTTCTGCCCTGTCTGTTAAAGGGTTTGCATTGCCATGTGAGAGACTGTCCAGTTATCCCCCCTTGCCTCTGGGGAAATCCTCCTCCAGGGACATTAGGAAGGCAAGCAGCTGAGCAGCCCCTCTGATGGTTCAGGATGTCTCAGCTGATTCCCAGAAAAGGGACTTTGGCTTTAATAACATCAGTGGGATTTCTGTGAAAATCCCCTGGCACTTCTGCAACCCTGATGTCTTGGGCTCCATGGTTGGGAAATGCTTTTGTAAATGACTGCCATTCACTTCAACCCTGTGCAGCCCTCTTTGATGGGCTAGATATGACACTAGTGCTAAGGTGCTCTGGAGCAGCAGATAAAGTCAGGTGTAAGGAAACACATCTCTGACACAAGAAGTCAAATTCTTGTGCTGTGTGCACGTGGCAGATTCATGGTCTATCACTATTCCCCAGGAAACCCCAAAAAAATACAAACAGAAAAGCAAATGCACAGTAATATATTGAGAAATTAACTATTTACTGGAGATGCACTTCCGGGGGGGTGATAAACTGAATGTTGCAGTTATGTTATAACAACACTGCTTTTCAAATGCATTTTTTGGACTTTGGTCTCCTTGTGCTGTTTCCTCCCCTTCCCCAACTATGTGGAAATACGGAATTCCAAGTTATTTACTGGGTAAATTGTGGTATTCCCATTGGTACACTGGTGGTGATAGGAATGACTGGCATAGTGCATGGCAGGAGGAGATGGGAAGTTAGGTGTATGATGGAATGGGAGGCCAGGGAGTCACAGCTTAGGGATCAAAGGAAGACCAGGGTCACAAGGAAGTGTTTGTTGCGGGCGAATGTGCCGAGAACGGAAACATGACGTGCTTATTAGTACCAAGGATCTCCTTCCACATATCTCAGATGTGCAAAGAGTTAGTTCACAGCCTCCAGAAGCTACACACATGAATGTGTCAGCTGGATGCTAAGCTTTTAACCTAGTTGGATCAAAAAACATGCTTATTCACGTTCCCAAGCTAGCTTGCATGCCAGAACACCATCTATAAAAAATAACAGTGTCCATATTTCATTGGATTTTCTGGCAAGTTTCCCTTCATGAAAACAGGTATGAAAAAGAAGTGTGAGTTCTAATATGGCCATGTGGGGTGAATCCTCACTTGGAGCAGTGACAAAACCAGAGAGGTCATCTGTCTCTCAGAGGGCACTGATGGAATCCTTGCACCTGTGAAATCAGGTGCCTTACTCAGCCAGAAGTTACTCCATAGAAACCTGGCTATGATCACTGGGAGACAAATCACATGGCTCTGTGGTCTTCCTCCTTTGTGCACTATTCTGGGCAGGTATGGTTTCACCACCTGTGGGACTGGAAGAAGTTTCTACTACCCAGAATTTACAGAGCAGCAACTAAGACTTTACCAGTGGTCACTGCCCCAAAGAGGCAATGCATAGCACCCAAAGGAGAGAACACTGGAAGGAAAATTATGTTAGCTCTTCACAAAACTCAAATAACTAAGATTTTAATGGCAATTTCATGGCTTTTTTTTTTTTCCCTCAGGAAACTAGGAAAACCCTTCAAACTAAATGTGGCTTTTTGCTTTGGGATGCATTTTCCCAGCTAATTGAGTTAACAATATCCCATCCCTTGTAGATGGCATCAAACATCCTTAAGTGAGCGTAAAGCTTGGAAGGACCAAGCAAACCTTGTCATGCCAAACAGGGCTAGATGGGCAGGGAACTAAAAGTTTCTTTGTATTACAGAGATATCAAGACTGTGCCAGGGAGCAAAAACATCACCTGAATGCTGCATCTCCAGAGAACTCAATAAAAATGAATAAATTGGTGACCTTTATTGGGATACTAAGAAATCAGCTGGGGTTAAGTGTTTCTGAATACTTTTGTCCTACAACAGTTGGGCTAGATCAGGCACTAATACAATAATCATTGTATCACTTGAATAAGATGGATCTTGGGAAATAGGCAATTTTAAATTCAAGTTTTTTGGGTGCTATGGGTACAATTTGGACTTTTGAGGAGAGTCATAAATAGGAATTATCCAGCAGAGAGGTTAAGTGTCCCCACTAATATGTTTCACATGAGCTTACTAATGGGATAACTATTATTTTCAGTCATCTTCATATATGGGGTGACTGAGGTCATATGGAACCATGTCAGGCTGTGCTCAACACACACAAGCACTTAAAAATAGAGTTAATGAAGGACATAAGCACTGCAGCTCCTTGTGAGGAAGCCAAGCCAGTGCAGAGCGGGGTCTGCATACATTGGTTTACTGGAAATTGTCAAAGCAAAGGCAAAGGAAGCAGTTGTAAATAAAACCACATTCCAGCTCTATTTTTCTCATGCCACAAAGTGCTGCTGACAGCAGTTGGGAATCAGAGGGAAGGGCCTGGTTCTGACAGCAGCAATGAGAGGAAGGGACTATGGAGACAGGTAAGGGAGGAAGTGCCAGGTGTTTCTAGGGGGATCAGAAAAACAGCACCAAAAGCCAAAAAGCAAACGAGCATGCAGGAAAGGGAAGGTACACCATACCAATGGGCATGGGGCATCCAGGCCGTCCAGCCCAGGTAGCCCCGGCTCACCCTTCTCGCCTTTAAAACCTCGGAGACCCTGTTCATGAAATCAACCACTATCGTTATTTCAGTCAGTGCCAGCCAGCTCCGTGTCCCGGGAGGAGAGGCCAAAGTCCCCGCTGGGACTGGCACAGGGCACTCAGCTGCACACCCAGCACAGACCCCTGGCTGCACACTAAGCTGTGTCTGCAGCAGCAGCACTTTCCTTTCTGGTTTTCTGTCATCTATGAGATGCTTCTCTGAGTTAAAGCTGAGAGGATGGGAATGGCGTTTCCTCCATTCCAAAATCATCCATCCCTCCCATCCTCACTAAGAAACACAGCAGCTGGATTTCTAAAAGCATGATCCCCAAGTACTCCTGGAATTTGTGGCACTGCTAGCAGATTTTTGGCAGCATTTGCTGCAGTGTATGAATTAAATAAAAATGTACACATATTCGTGTATTTTTCATTTGCCTAGACTCAGAGCCAATCTGCTTTGACAGAAACACATCCCATTTAGGATAACTGAGACTTGATTTCCCTCTGGGTAGTGCAGCTCAAGTGCCCTGTGTGCTCTCAGGCCATCACATCAGCTGGCTGTTATTCCAAGGCAAGGAAACCAGCATTCCAGTTTTGCTGTCACGTAGATTTGATCCCATGAGCATCTCCAGAGAAGAGCCGTAACCAGCAGCAAAGGAGACGGGGCTCTGTCCGCAGTGGAGAAAGCCCTGAGCTCCCAGCACATGGGACACCCCATGTACCCAAACCTTTGTGAGGTCTGGAAGAGGAAGGAACATAACCATGGTCACTCAGCAGCCTGATCCCTCAGAGGATCAGTTGGTCCCACAGCTTTGCCACAGGCTGTGGTGGGAACCCAGCGGGGCCTTATCCAAATGTTGTATTTTTGCAAGACCAGTATTTATGTTATGATTTCCTTCTGTCTTCCCCATCAACACATCTTAAAACAATGCATTTGATGAAACAGGACATACCAACGGACAGGGTGCATCTAATCCAGGTGCTCCTTGGTCTCCCTTATCCCCTTTAGACCCTCTAGAGCCTTTCTTGCCCCTCTCCCCCTGCAAATAATAGTTTAGTCCAAGAAAAAAAGAATACACAAAAGCTTTAGGATCATCCATTTCAAACAAATGTCAGCGATAGTTTAAAAAAGGATAAACATTTAGGAAACATTCTAAAATAAATCTCCCTCTGAGATGTTAAGTGAAGATCAACATATGGAGCTGCTGAGCTGTAAATGAGCTGCATAAACATCGTGGCTGTGGCTGTGGTCCCACACTGACAGACTGTGAGGGCTCTGCCACCTTATCTCAATTTCCAGCTGGCTGGGAAGGTCCCTCTACCACTGGAGCTCTGGGATAGCACTGAGATGCTTTTTTTACTCCTCTGAATTCCCGTTCTTAAACAAAGTCTCAGCCAGGCAATGAAGGAAGTACTCAGCTCTGAGTCTGCACAGTCTAGCTGTCCTTTGGGACGCTCTGAGTAGTGCTCTCCCAAAAAAATTATTAGACCATGGAGTAGTCTTAGGCAGCACAGCCACAGGGCACCAACTGACCCTTAACTGGCAGCACAAGGCAGGGCATAGTGTGGTATTTGCCAGCTACATCCATACAAAATCCTTCTGTGTAACAGGAAATTCTCAAAGCTGCTGAGCATGAAACAGGGGGAAGAGGCTGCTGCACAGGAAACTGAACTTATGGTGCTCGTGGGGAGTGTTAAAGGAATTAAGGGATAAAAATCAGACAGCACAGGCTGCTGCTTCTTCTTAAAAAAAAAAAAAAAGTGTTAAACCCAAAGCTGGCAAGAGAAATGGATGGGAGAGGAGAGGCAATGAGGAGAAGTCACCCAGAACCAAGCACTGGAATGGAGAGGATAATCCAGGAAAAATGCAGCATGGGTTACTCTGGAGGAAGGAGCCAGGAAGAAAGGTGGGGGAGGAGGAAGGGATAAAGGGGACAAAGGTGGACCTGTAGGAGCAAGGAAGATGCACAAACACACACATACACACACCCCCAGACATTAAAATAACAGCAGGACAAGTTCAGGGTTCACACTTTTTCAGCTGGATTATACAAAATGCTGCCTGTTCCCACTGCCATTAGTGCCACAACCCCAGGCACAGCTATGCTGATCTGCTCCAAGCAGAGAGCAGCAGGAGCATTTCTGGGATTTAAAAAACATGGAGGAATAGAGAGGATTTTGGCAAACTGGGACTTCAGAGTAAGCAGTAAGGGGAAATCCCTGTACAAAGGCTCAGTGGCAAAAGGGGTACTTTATAGGATCCCCTAAGATATTGTACTTGCCCATTTACACTCCTGAGTTTCTCACACTTTTCCATTGCAAACCACGGGCTGCAGTGAGGCAGAGTGCATGCACACTTCAAGGGGCCAGCAAAACTCCCCACTCGTGCTTTGCAGCTCATCCTCTACAAGGAGTTGCAATTTCTCCCAATTTTCACTTGCTTTTATGCCAGAGCTCAGAGAAATCCCATCGAATGAAAGATCCTTCTTTTAACTAAGACACTCGGTTCAAAAACCAACTGAAAAAGTCTAGGAATTAAAAATCACATTTTTTTAGAAGCCACACAAGCAAAATGAAAGTGAAGAGGAAGTTAAGAAGCAAAGCCAGAAACGCAATTATTAAAAAAGGGGAGAATTTTGGTGCTTCCATGAAACTTGAAGATTTCTCCCCTAGTTTAAGATGCCAGTTGGCTAGTGCTGTCCAAAACTGCCCTTTCTGTGCAGAGTAAGGTCAGAAATCCACTGCAGATAGAGGACAGAGAACACTCACTATATGTCAAAAGCAAGTCCATATGATGAAATCATCACATGGGCACATGCACTATAAAAAATTACACCTCTTGATAAATTTAGGTGATGCCAGAGTCTTATGAATAAAAAGTGTGACTACATACTTGTACTGTATTGAACTGCTTGACATTCATACAATTGTAATATTACAGATTCTAATCCAAAAGTAATTTATATTTATAGATATCAATTATATCCAACTATAGCTCCTAAATGCTTTTATCAGAAATATTCAGATTCAAAGCCTTAACAGGCAAGAAAAGCTGATGAAAAAGAAGGAGCTTCTCAACATACACTTCTTAGCAATGTTTATCTTTCCATAACACAGGTGGCACAACGGAAAAGCTGCCATTCCTGTTACTGGGTTTGACCCAGCTCTTCACCATCACACCCATTCAGGACAATGCCTGAGGAGACTTCAGGCCTGATTCTTCAAGACAGGCAAATTTAATTTATCTTTTCCAAATTTCCATCTTTCAAATTCTCTGCAGGATTGTTTGCTAGAAGACAACCTTCTTTTTCATGCTTCAGGGACAATTTAGAAGTACTGAAATAAGATTGCTGGCTGCACCTCAGCTAATTTTCCCAGGAATCCCTACACACATCAGTAATTAGATAAGCAGGATTTCTAAAGCACACCATGTTGGCCTAACTCAAGTCCTGTGCTTCAGTTAGAACAGAGGTGTGACCACAATGACCACAAAATCTCTCCTACATCCTTCAGAGAGGTGTAGCACAATGTTCCAGGTGATGGAATGAGCTATGGGTATCACCTCCTAAAAACAGAGGTGTGCAAAGCTACTTGGATGAAGGTCTGGCACACAAACACATGCTAGGCTGCCAGTGTGTACAGGTGTTAGAAACTAAACACAAGCAGTTTGCCTGGTAACTTACCCGGACTCCCTTGTCACCAGGTAGACCTTGTAAACCCTGAAATGCATCAACACAGAAAGAAATATTTGAAAACAAGCAGATTTCACCCTATTCCAACTAAAGAGAGGAATGTCTGCTCAGGATTTTGGGGTTTTTTTTCCCATTTGTACCAATGGCTATGTGAAAAATAAACAAAACTTTTCCAGCAGACAACCTCCACATCCAGGTAGTAACACCACTACTGCCTATGCTATAGACTCTTCAGATAAGAAACAAATTAGTTATGACAAAGCAACAAACTTCCTTTTTCGTGTTAAACAACAAAGCTGCTCCACAACTGCATTAGACCACAGCACTGGCCCCATTTTGCAAAAAGCAATCCCAGACAGTGGAATTAACCTCACTGAAGGCAGCTTTTGTCCCTGCAATGACAAGACAGGGCTCCCACAGACAGGTGGGAGGCAGGCACCCAAGCTGTGAAAGGTAAAGGGAGCTGCTCAAAAGCAGCAGTTTGGACTGAGACACATCCTGGGAGTGCCACACAGCTTCTTTAGGTAGTTCAAGGACCAAGGTGAATTAAGAGTTTCCTTTCAGCCTCCTCCACATCACTCTGAGTCTGCTCTGAAGCCACCCAGATTTTTCTGGCACTCCCATAGTGAACAAAATCTTGTAACTTGAGTTACACCTAATCCAGCTGTGACTGCAAACCCTGTATTACAGCAGCATGTTCAGCTGTCAGCCACAGCAAGGAAACAGGCTCTGGAGATAAATCCCTAGGATTCCCATACTTACAGGAAGCCCTGCTGGCCCCATTGGTCCTGCAACTCCAGGATCTCCTTTACTGCCCTGAAACAGATACAAAAGAGTAGAAACTGCTCATATTCCTCTTCAGTACAAACAGGCAGCAGAGAACCATAGAAGAAAAAACGAAGGAGGCATTTCAGAGCACCTGAAAGCCCCCAAGGATGAGATACACAAGCGCCAAAGAGGCCCAGCTGAGGGTCTTGTATGCACAAGGAGAGGGGAATTCCAGCTCTGGAAAAGCCTAGAGCTCCTCTATCCCTCAGAGCTGTTGTATCTTCAGAGAAGTTACTGAGCATCCATCAGTTCTGAAGCAAACTCACCCTTTCTCCTTTTGGTCCTGCTGGTCCTGAAACCCCAATTGGTCCTGGAATACCCTGCAGTTGTAGGAAGGAAAACACATCAGGATGCTTTTATTCCAGGGCCTCCTTAAAGCCAGGAGACACTGCTGGTCCCTTAGGAAAAGCACAGCTTAGAAGGACAGCCTGGTGGTGGAAGGCACCTAGCACCACTACAGCTTTCAGTGTTGGTGGAGATGGATTTGAAGTAGTTGGTAAAGCAATTTGAAGAACATGGGAACTGCTATGTTAGATCACACCAGCACCACTGTACAAAGCCTCAATTTTAATTCTGAAGCTCTCTCTTGACAATTATTTCAGCAGGCATTGCTACCAGCTCCGCAAACAGGAATTCTTTCCTGCTAGTTTTTACCAGACAAGGCTGAAAGCTGTAGCAGAATAAAGGCCATTTACACATGTGACAAGCAATTCACATTTCTTTTTGCTTTTTTTCCTTATTTTCTTTACCCCCTCCCAGAGCTGAGCAAGACGGGAAGCATTGGGTCAGTGGTTCATGCAAGCTGACAGTGCTGAATGCAGGTGTGCACAGGCACAGATGTGAGCTGGGAGAGGGATCCTCCAGTCCCTCTGCTCCCTCTTTGCCATTCCTGTCACTGCACCAGGCTCCCAGCCACGCTGACAGGAAAACACAGTGTCTTTCCTAACCCTTTGACACAGAGGCCATCTCCTACCAGCACACCAAACTTCCTTGCTGGTGCTCCTGAGACTTGCCTGGCCTCTGGGAAATTAATCAAGGTGATCTTTAATGTTGGCAGCATGGTAGTTCAGTAACAGCCCCTCTGGCTAAGAACAGGATTCCAGCACCTCCAACTCAGACTCCTTGTACCACATAGGTATGGGTCTACAATTCCCTCATGGAGCCTCAATAAAGGGATACTTTTGAGGCACATTACCTGACTCCTAGGAAGAGCCCAGGAGCAAGCTTCCCACATGAGAGAGTCTTTTCCTAAGAGCATTAAAGCAAAGAGTCCTGCACTTTTTAATGTCAGTCTGCAATCCTTAGTCACTACAGCAACCCCTCTGATGCAAGTAGGAGATGTGGATCAGGAGAGCTTTTCAGAGAAGTGAAGATCTGCAGAATACCAGTGGAAGAGTGGGTCATGCAGCACACAACTTCAGCATCGCAAAGGAAGAGAGAAAATCCAGGCTCTCCTTAGATTCATGCAAATCTTAGTTGCCTTCACTTATGCACCATTTAGTTCCATGGAATACACCAAAATCTCCCCTGCACATCTATAAAATTTTATCTACAGTTTCCCCAAAGAAATGACCCTATAAGCTGCCACTCAGATTCCCTTCTGAAGTCAGAGCAGCTGAAATTATTCCCAGCTACACTGAAGAGGAGAAATTGCTTTTTGTTTTTAAATAGCCCAATGGATTGTACATGGGTGATCTATGATTTCCCAAGCGGGATTAAAAATATTTGGCTGTTATTTAACAGCTGTTATCCAAGAATAGCAGAATGGTTTGCAGACCCAGGTTGGCATTACTTAGAGTCATGGAATGGTTTGGGGTCAGCAGGACCCTTAAAGATCACCTCATTCCAACCCCCTGCCATGGGCAGGGACACCTTCCACTATCCCAGGTTGCTCTGAGCCTTGTCCAACCTGGCCTTGGACACCTCCAGGGGAGGGGCAGCCACAGCTTCTCTGGACAACCTGTGTCAGTGCCTCACAGTAGAGAATTTTTTCCTAATATTCACTCTAAACCTACTCAATCTTTCATTTTGAAGCCATTCCCCCTCATCCTGTGACTACAGCTCCTGATGGTGTGTCCCTCTCCTGTCTCAAGGAGAATAACAGGTTGGAGACCCCCCAGGATAAAAGAGGACAGGAGAACAGAGCATCATGGAACCATGCAGAGCTTTCATTCCTCTTGTAACTGCAACAGAATGGAGCAAGTAGGCTGTGATCCCAGAATCCAGACTTGTAGCATTAAAGAAGGCAAGTGTGTGACATCAATCCTCATTTTAAGTTTAACCCCCTCCCAAGCCTGCTTTGGTAAAAAATAAGATTATTCCTGGTGTAAACAAGACTCGGGTGGCAGACACAAAATGAGTCACAATACTGGGGAGGACAAACGTGGGGTAACAGAGAAATGGAACTCACCGGTGGTCCAGGCCTGCCGTCTAAACCTGAAGCACCCTGAACAGGGGAGAGGGGTCACAAAAACAAGGCAGAGGAGAGGGGAGGAGGGTGAGGGGAAAGGAGAGGGGAGGGCAGAGGTGAGTAAAGCAGTGACCTGAGACAAACATATGCTTGCAATCAACAAAAATTAAGATTTCAAGGACAGGTGATGGCACTTACAAGCAAACCAACAAAAACATAGAAACATTGAATACATATAATGTTGACCTGCAACTTCCAGATCCTCTTAAGAGTGCAAATTTCCCTCTCTCAATGCCACCAGGAAAACTCCTGGGAACGCAGCTGTTCTGTGGCAGGTGGTGAAAAGGACAATGACAGCGGAGCTGGAATGTGCACTGTCTTTGTGGCAGGCTGGGCAACACAGGTGAGACACAAGGCTCAGAGGCTGCTGCTCACCAAGACATTTACAGGCACTGCAGAGCCATCAGCTGTTCAAGTTGCTACCAAGAAGCCTGGGGCTTGTGGTGCCCACTGGGTCAGCTGCAGGCTTGCTCCACTCCACTTGCAGTTGTTTGGGGGCTTAGGAAACAGGTGGCTCATCTCCCTGTGTCACCAGTGCAGATTTACACCAGACTCAGATCAAGTGGCACTTTGCTGTCTGCTCAGCTCTTGCCCTGAATTCCCTCATCCAGAAGACCTAACAGTGGTTCTGCCCAGGGCCCATCAAGCCCCGTGGCTTGTCTCAGACAGTGGTTGGGAGGGAAAGCTGTGGTAGGATATAAGGACCAAATATTGAGTTTTCCTCCACTTGAGCATTATGAACTCCTCACCCTGTCAGCCATGGAGAAGCCCAAGGCTACTGCAGACAATCAGGACTGGAATTCCAGCGTGACGTCAAGCCCCAAGTCAGAGAGAAAGGCAGCAGATCCAGCTTCAGGATTTTACAGTCTGAAATATTTCAGAACCTGCTTGGCACTGCATTTAGTTTGACAGGCTGAAGACAGACTGGATTGGGCATGGAAAAGCTTCTGAAGAGAGTTCAGCGGCTCTGAAGAAGGTATCTGATCTTAGGAGCTGTGCTTCCTGGTTGGCCAGCCGATATTGCTGGTCCAAACAGGACATTTCTAAGGGACCCTCCTGAGCCAGTCTTTCCACCTCCACAGCTCAGGAAGAGGGATGGGAAAAGCCAAGGGACCCCCCCATGGGGCTCACTGCTGTAGGAGAAGCAGCCAGCACATTCCCTGCCACAAAGATGAGTTGTTGGGATAATGGCTGGGGCATCTTCTGCTCGGGTTGTCACAAGGACTTCCTTCCCCTGTCTGGATACCCCACAGGCTTGAGGGAATAACCGTTTACACAGAAAACTTCCATTTGCATTTCTCAGGGGACTGGCTTCTGGCTTCCCACTGCTTCACTGAGGCACAATCCCTTGTCTTTGAGCCTTCCAAAAGCATCCCTTTCTCCCCACTGGCTCTGCCTGGAGCCCTAGGGAATGCACTCATGCTGGGCACATTTGGGTGCCTGGAGTTGGAGGGGACTCATTCAAGCTCTAGAAGGGAACTGCTGTTCAGCAGAACTAAAGGAGGAAAACATTTTACAAAGACACGCACATTTCAGCCAAAGTCATGGACAAGAGACCTGGGTGGTCAAACACAGGACGACAAAGCCACACAGTACATGAGATGCACCCTGCAGTGTTCATTCCAGGCAGAACATTTGGGGAAGGTCTACTGTGCCACCAGTGCTTTTTATGATGAAAGAACCTGGGGGCTGGTGGAACAACTGGCTGGGACTAAGTTACCCCCAACTCATCATCAGGTTTGTATGTAGAGCTCCTGCAACTTCTCTATAGCACACTGTGCCCCAATTCCTCTGGCTAAGCCAAGCAGTGCTCTAACACCAGGCTGATGGGACAGAGCCCACACACAGCAGGGACACGCCAGGCCAGGGGGAGCACTGATCCCATTGCAGAAGGGACAGGAATGTTTCAGCTGTCAAAGAAGCTGCTTGCATTAACAACCACCATGCTTTGTACAAAGCTTAGCCCAGGAGACAAATGGCTGGGGAAGGAGTTTCTCTTTCCACATCTCTGACTTATGTTTCTGGTCCTGCCCTGAAGTGCAGAGAACCCTCAGGAAAGCTACTGCTTGTTTTTCCCAGTCCTGCCAGAAGCAGGAGGAAATAAAGTGATCACTGATCTATTCAACAGATCTAGAAGCTGAAGGCTCAGTACAGAAATGGAGGCTTTGGGCTTAAAAAGCAAAGGCACAGTTATTTACAGACCATCTCTTTCTCTGACTTTACATACCAGATCCCCACGTGCTTCTCCTATTGAGGGATCTTTTTACAGCTGATATTAAGTTTGGCTCACAAAGTGCTGCTTGCTTCCTGGATACTTACGGGTAATCCCAGTGGCCCTCTGTCTCCTTTTTCACCCTGGGCACCCTTCTCTCCTTTCACTCCATCAATCCCTGCTTCCCCCTAAAGGAAGGATGGAGCAGAAAATAAACCCACCGTAACAGCACTTATATAACAAACATTCCTCCCTTCAGAGAGTGCTGCATAGCACAGGGAATACAACAGGCAGCAGACTGAGGCTTTAGCCCAATTCTCAGCCTAATTTGAAGAAAACCACTGTCATTCAAATTACCCTTGAGTGAGCACTTGTTTTAACTCAGTGGTAATAAGAGGAGACTCAGGCCCTGTGGGTAAGGATGTTCAGAGAACTGAACTCGCTCCTGTGCTGCTCTCCCTGCTGTTGTTGCTGTACATATATTTTTATATAAATATAAATAACCAGAAGTTTTCTGATACAGTCAGTTTACATTTTAAGGTGTGGATTCACTGGAAGTGAATGACAGGTTTCTACAAATCTTAAAGAAAAGTCATATAGAAATAATGTTTGGAAATACTTTTGTAAATGCTAAGGCGTCAGTTCCAACATTTCAGAAAAAAAAATTTCAGCCTTCTTTTACTAGCTGTATTTTTAAAATTCCGTATTAAAAACTATAAAGCAATATTAAACAAAATACTCCTTTTCCTTACATTGAAAATGTAACCCAAAACCTTTTCCTCCTCATTCCTGTTCATAAGGCTTTTTAAAACATATCCATCCCTTTTAGTGCTCAAACAATGCTGGTGGCCAAACACTAAGGATAAGCAGAAGAATTAAGATGCTTTGCATATGTTCCAGCCTTTGCCCAGAGCATCACCAGAAAGATGCAGCTCTCCTTGAACATTTCCACTCCACTGTTTTTTGTGTGGGAGCTGTTTTACAGCAGGCAAGCCAGTGGTGCAGGCTGAGCATTTAGATGGAGATTAGAAATATTTTCACCACCAGGGACGGTGGAGTTCTTGAGTGCTTTACAGCAGAATGTACAGGGCAATTTTAAGACTAATTTTTAGCTAGAGCTCAGTTCCTTAGGACTGTGTGACAGACTATTCATCACACTGTACAGACCTCCACCCTCCATACAAAGATTTCAACTGTGTTCTCATGGGCAGAATTCCACAGACCAGTGAATTCCCACTTCTCTGGGTGAAAACTGGAAGGAATGACCGTTTTTCTGCATCCTAAAATGAGAGCTGCTAATCCATTCCCTTCAAGAAAATATCCAGGAGGATTTACCCTCTTACCAAGATGGAAGAAAAGTACCACCTGAACACTGGGAAGTTGCTACTAAAGGGAAGTTTAGCACCTGGGACAACCTCTGTTACATTTCAGTGTGTAATATTTTGTACCCTTACCTTGGGTCCAGGAACACCCTGAAGACCCTGCATTTGGGATGAGAGACAAGATATAAGTATAATGTTTCAGGATGGGCTTTAAACTCCAGGTATCCCAGTTAGGCATGCAGTACAAAGGTTTCACTTTCTGGGGCACGAACCCTCAGCCCAAAGGCCTCTTTATTTGTGTAGTGGGCACTTCATGTACTGTTCTCATCTCCAACGAGGAGCCTCTTGCCAAGCACACCCTGGCAGGGGGCCAGGTGTGCTATTAAGACAATTTCTGCAGTTGATCCCTTTAATCTCATCCATCCCATCTCACCACTGTCTTCCCTTTCATCTCAGACTAACATAAAACCTTCTTTCTTTGCCCTCCCAGGCCACTGCAGCTCTGACCTACCCTGGGGGTGGGTTTGGAAGTGATACTAAGCGTGTTCCCATTTCAACACTGCAGTGGTTCTGGCTGTCTTCTCCATACAGCATCCTCCCCAGCCACTGCCTGCTCTAATCCCATTCCCAGTGCCTTGCTCCTCAGGTGAATCACTCAGAACTTACTGGAGGTCCTGGAGGGCCTTGGGGTCCAGGGGGCCCAGATATCTGGAAAGCAAGGCAAGAGAAGTCACAGTCAATGTGCTGCCCTTAGGGACAAAGTGGGGCTGCTCAGAGGGGAGACAGGACAGAGGGTGCAGCAGAGATCCTCTACCAGCCTGGGAATCCTGGACTCCCCCAAAGGACTGTGTTAGGAAGCAGCAGCAATCCAGGGCTGAGTGGCTGAGAAGCACCAGCAGGACTCAGGGGAGTGTCATGCAAAAGTTGCAGATATTTAAGAGGAGGGAAAGCAGTGAGGTTTTTTCCAAAGAAAGGTCCACTTCTACTATTCTACCACCATTCCCACAAGGAGGCAGAGGGTCAAAGAGTAAAAGATAGGAAAGAAGGTGTCTGGCTATACATGTGCCAATAGCCTGTGGGACTCCTTGCTGCAGGGCACTCCAAAACTAGGGGTGAGCTTTGAGGAGAGAACAGGCAAATACAAGAACACCCAAAACCTTTTGGGGGAAAAAAAAAAAAA
>VWZS01007486.1:606002-718718 GCA_013397075.1 Rhabdornis inornatus
AAAAAAAAAAAAATACATGTGTGTATATATACACATGCAAATAATTGCCAGGAAATGCATTTGCTGCAAATGCTGAGGAAAGTATTTGTTATGCTTTCCAAGATCTATTCTTCCCTAGGCATTCCTTATTGACTGGTGGTTGTGAGACAGATTGTTCTTGTGTCAGGGAAAGGAGGGCACCAGGAGCCAGAGGTGGCTGGTGATCCAGCCCCACAGCATGAGGCTTGCTGTCCTCAGCAAAGGGGTGTCACCAGAGGGGGGTGTGCCAGTTTCCAGCAGCACTGCTGCAAAATCATCCCTCCCCTACTGCCAAGATCATGAAGGAACACAGTGCAGGAACAGTAACCTACTGATTCTCCTGGATTTCCTTTGTCTCCACGCTCCCCAGGCTCACCCTTCTCTCCCTGCACACAACAGCAGACCCCATCACCACCAGCAGTGCTTTGGAGTCTCCCTCCATGGAGGCTGCCTGGGAACCACCCATGTGCTGGCAAGCAGCAGCTGCCCCAGGAGAAGTGGGAACAGACCATGTGTTTCACATTCCCTGGCTGTTGATGGAGGCCTGGAAGACATTCTGTGACACCTAACAAAGGCTCCGAGGCTCCCAGGATACTCAGCACTTTGGGGAATGAGCCCTCGTGTGCTGCTCTATGCTATTTTCTTTTTACCAAGCAGGAAAGAGCAGCCTTTTCCATTCTTACTGTCAGTCCTGGAAGTCCAATGGGCCCTGGCAATCCTGATGGTCCTGGTATCCCTTGGTCACCTTGTTCGCCTTTCTCTCCAGTGGGGCCATCTAGACCCTACAGATCAAGAAAGATTTGTGGAGTTTTGCACAACTAAGTCAGGAAGACATGTAAGATATCAGTGCAAGAGCCAAGACTGGCTCTGGTCATGCCAAGAGTACTCTGAAAACCCTGGACATCCACCAGGAATCCAGGGAAATGCTGGGCTTCACCAGTATTGAAAGTGAAGAGGCAAACAGCTGAACATCCTCCTGTCACTGTGGACGTACCAGTCCCCAGAGTGGGGATGGGGTACTGCTTTCCTGCCTCCAAGTTCTGCTCAGGGTTATGCAGTTTGCTGGAGCCCATGCTAGCAATCACTGCCCACAGCCAGCTGTTGAGGCAGCAGGAATTTCATCCTGGTAATCCCATAGAGAGGCAGGAAGTCATTGCATAACCCCCCCTGAGCAGTGCTGGGGACACAGAAGCCGTGACAGACTGAAGCTGGGAGGCTGGGCACTCTGCCCCAGTTATGGCTGGGTTGTGAGGGGCTAGCCCATGCAGCTGCCCTCCCAGGAGGGGTGTGCTGGTGTCTCAGCCTCCTGGCTCACAGTCAGACCTGCTCGCTTCCAGCAGCGTTTCAGTGCCAGCATGACACTAGGCAGCAAGCTGAGGAAGGGACCTGGGGACAGCCACTCCAGCAAGAGGACAACACACGTGCCAGGAAGCCAGGATCTCCTGTATTGTGACACTTCGCCCACCTTGCAGAGGCTCCGAGGAATCCAAGGAATCCTGGGGCCTTGCCCCATGAGCTGGGCAGCCACCAGTACTCAGAGAGGCTTTGATTTACTCACCGGTGAGCCTGCTTGTCCTGGCTCTCCCTTGTCACCCTTTTCTCCTCTGACCCCAACATGGCCTGGCTCTCCCTTTATTCCAGGGGGTCCATCCTTTCCTGGCAGTCCATGAGGGCCAGGGGGGCCCATTTCTCCAGGCTTGCCACGTGGTCCCTAAATGAAATTCACAGCACATAAATTGAAACATTTACAGACAGAGTAAGGCTGCTCCTGCCTGGCCCAGAGCCCCTAGTGCTGCTCATCCTTTCCTTCCCAGCTATGCCCTTTGGAGACAGGACACAGTAGCATTGCCATGACAAATGTTAGGACACTGACAAACCACTAATGCTCCTTTTTGTAAAGCAAAATACTTTTTTCCCTCATGGGAAAAACGACTTTGTGATGTCAGTGACAGAGATGACTCCGGGTGAGACCAAGCAAGGGAAGAGCATCGTGACTCACCTTTTCTCCATCATGGCCTGGAGGACCTGGCAAGCCAATTTCACCCTGAAACACAGAATTGTTACTTGGGCAGTTTGAAAGCAGCTATTCTGACTCCTCCTGTGAGGCAGTGTGATGAAAAAGGGCAGGCATTGCAGAAATAGCCTGCATGGACTACTCACAGGAAAAAAAAAGTATGAAAAATCTAGCGTTTTTCCCCATAATCACCAAAAATAAAGCATGGAAACCCATGGGTTTTTCTGTGGCCATAGAATTAAAAAAACAAAAACAAAAACAAAAAACAACCCACAAAAAAACCCCAAAAATCCCAAAAAAACACAGAAACCCCTGTTGAAACATTACATTTTGTGACTGCCTGAGAATGTTCCCAATCTTGTTGATCCTGACTGCCAGCTCACAGCCCCAGTGCAGTCATGTAGTCCCCAGCCAACATAATCCCACAGTTTGGTTCCCACAAGCTGCTTCCTGAAGGGGAGGGCAAGTAGAAAGGACCCTTCATCTTTCAGATTAGGCATTATCATTGTGGGAAAAGAGATTTTCAGGATATTGTGTGTGAGGAGGAGTGGCAGAGGACAGCAGGAGAGTCTGATAGTGCTGTACAGAAAATACAGGAGCACTGGGAAGAGCTGTGGGTGGGAATTCTGCCTGGGCCACCCCTGTGTTTCCCTGAGGTTCTGCAAGTGCTGAACTGAGGCAATACCTTCTGTCCTGGTGGCCCTGGAGGTCCAGCCACACCTGGACGTCCTGGGGGTCCCTAGGCAAAGAAAAAAAAAATTATTTTCATATTATCAACAGGGTTTGTACCTTTGTGTTTTGAAACCAAATACCTCTCCTAAGTTTAAGGGGAAATCACAGAGGAATATTCCAAGGGATTCCTAAAATCATATTTTGTTGGGAAGATGAGCAATGAAGAATTGCTCTTCCCTGCTCCTTCTGAGCACTCCCTGTTCTGAGCAGCATGTATGACCTCTCAAAGCAGAGAGATGAAAGTCCTGGTTAGAATTCAAGTGCCAAGATCTGAAGGCAAAATGAGCTCTTCTTTCAGCTGTCAGCTGCCCCAGCTTTAGCTCCCAATGGCAAAGGCCAAGTGTTTTAGCTGCACCTAAATTGTCAGGCCATCTGCTTAGGATGGACATATGGCTACTTGTGTAAAACCCCACAGCACAGACAGGAACTCACCATCAAGGCCAAAGTTCGTATTTCCTAGGAAAAAAGAGCGAAAAAATAAAATTGACATTAAAAAAATAAAACAGCCATTAGAAAATTAAGCTTTTTCCTGGAGTTTGCTTGTTCTCCACTAATGTAACACTGGCCCAAATGAGTAAGGAGCTTACAAAATTCACAAGAGGGGACAAAATATGAAAAACCCCAACTAAAAACTCAGATTAAGCAGATCTACACTGTTGCCCTGTCTGTATCCCTTGGGAAATAGTAAAGCATCCAGCAGTCACCTCACAGGACAGGAGGGCAGCTGCTCACCTGGAGAGCTTCACTGATGTTCCCATCATAGTCCATCATTTCATCCTTGCCAGGCTCTCCTTTGGGGCCCTGCAAAACACCAGGTCTTCAGCCAGGGGCTGGGATTGCCCTTCCCTTGGGGTGCTCAGAGCTGTGGTGCACTCTGAAAAAGGGGGCTCAGAGGGGCCCATTTCACGAGTGTCCAGTGTTTCATTCATTAAAGAAAGCCTCTGCAGTGCAGGAGATTTTACAGAATTGTTGAGCCATGATGGTCACCGTGTCATAACCATCAAAGCTGGCAGTCTGGGAAGAGGTGAAGTCAAAGCCAGAATCCAGGAACTGGATTGTTTGACCAATTGTTAGATGTGGGCATGCACCCACCCTCTTGCTGCCCTTTTCTGGTAGGTCAAGGGCCTGAGTCCAGACTGGGATGTCCAAACCCACCTCCTCCAATGAATGAGCTGCCCTGAGATGGCCTGGAAGAATTTTTTCCTCTAATATAGGGGTGAGGGTATGGAGTGGAGAAACAGCCCACCTCAAATTTAGCCACTGCCCATCTGTGAGTACTTTTAGTGGCAGCAAGATCCAGTCTGGACTGTCAGTGTGGTCCCACTATCCTTAGACCCTCTGAAGAGCCAAAACTCTTTATTAGTGAGGGAATACTTACCCTGGGGCCCATGGGTCCCTGGTCTCCTGGTGAACCACGTTCCCCCTGAAACAGGAAGATCACAGTTTTAGCAAAGCCTGTCCCTTCACTTTCTTGAACTCCAGGAATCATGCTCTGCTGTTTCTCTGAAACAGTCTGGCTAGACAGTTTGATTTAAAGTTCTCCTTTTCAGCTAAGTTTTGTTCACATAGGAACAAATACGCAGCTCCTGAACCTCAGAACCCAGAGCTGGTTGTGCAAAAGCACTCTGTACCTTTTCTCCCTGTGATCCTGCAGCACCAGGCTGACCAACGTCACCAGCTTCTCCCTGACAGGAGGAGAAAGGGAAAGGAATGGGTTTGTATTGTGATGAGAGGGTGCAGCTCCACTGCTGGGTTTGCATTTCCAGGAGGAAGAGCTGCAGAACTGCACCAGGCAAGCACCATTCTCCTCAGGTAGCCCAAATCTCCTGCCACAACTGCCCACCAAGCACCCTTCTGTTCCACCCAGTGCAGAAGGAGTGTTCAGACTGGTTTGTCACAGAGCCTAGAGGGAGTTGTTTGAGCACAAGAAAGGTATTTTCCTCCCAAAAGCAGTTCACAAACTCACTTGCAGCATCTAGAACAACAGTACTAAAACACTCTGTAGTACCTGCTAGCCCTCCAGCAGATACTCAGAGGTGGGCACAGATGAATACAACCTACACACCTTGTGCTGGGCACAGTCCCTCACAACACACAACTCTGTGAAGGAAAAGTCACTCACCTTTGGTCCAGGGGGTCCTGGCAGACCTGGAGGGCCAGGTTCTCCTTTAGCTCCCACCAAGGCATTCTCAGCAATTCCCTTCTCTCCCTGTTTGTGAAGAACAACAAGCCATGTGTCTCAGTTCAGACTCTGAACCTCTGTAATTTCACTTGCCAAAGTACTGGCTTAGAGAGAGGCATGGCCAAGACAAGGTCCATCAGCTGGACTCTTGATAGCCCAGAGAGGCAGCAGCTAGCCAGGAACCAGGACAGCATGGTGCAGCCTGAGGGTCCTTGTGGAGCCCTGCCAGCAGCCACAGCCACGCTCATCTCTTTGGCTGCACAAGGCTGCCTGTGGACAGGGCTCATCCCCCAGCCTCCCTCTGAGCACTGTGCTCTTCTGCTGTCAAAACTGAGCTGATTGAGCCACCTGATGATGGCTTTTTTGGGAATGTCTCCCTCTGGACCTGTAGTCATCAGCCACTCTCAGCTGACTCACCATGTCCTTTGCACAGGGCAGATAATAAGGCAGTAACAGGAAAGCTTTGCCATTACACCCTCATCCCTTCCTGACGTGGCCACCGGCATTCACTACACTGTCCCCTTTCCCAAAGAAAAACCACTCTGTGCAAGTCTGATTTGAAAGATGTGATTTCTATCTGAAAATCTCAGAGCACAGGGGCAAAGCCAGTTTCAGGGCTTAGCTTTCTCTGACCTGCCCTTGGTTTCTCTGAGCACAAAGCTACTCCTCCAACTCAGAGCACAGAAATGCAGCTCCCCAAAAGCCCATCTCCTCATCAGCCATGGATCCTGGAGCAGGAGAAGGCTGAAATGCCACATTACACTCCAAGGCCATGCTTTTAAAGGGGAACTAGTGGGACACGATTCTGTGGTCCTGCTCCCAGGACTACAACCTCCCTCTCACTGCATGAAGGCATGCAATTCCTACAAAAAGGCATCTTTGGTGTGTCTCCCTCACATCCCTGTGTGAGGATGACATTCAGCTGAGCCACAGTCAGCTAAGAATGTGTGAGCTGTGCACAGGACGCAGGGAGGAAAAGGGGTGAGAGTAGCCCCACAAAAAAAAAAAATTAAAAAAAAATTCAGGAAAGAGACAAACCTTTGGGCCAGGGAGTCCAGGAAGCCCAGGGTCACCAGCTCGTCCCTTCTCACCCTGTTGGCAAAACAGACATGGTCAAGGCTGACTCTGCAGGCTCTCCATTCTGGAGGAGCAGCAAAAGGGTGAGCTGCTCCTGGTTTCACACCCTCTTTCCCTTCCCTGGGGATTTTATTTTGGGCACAGACAAGGCATCCTCCTTGAGCAGTACCAGCTCAAGACATTACATGTTTTTTGCCTATCCTTCTGACTAGTTCTGCACATCACTGCCATTTCTCTCCAAAGGAAGGAGAATGGGAAAGGGATCCAGGGTCCCCCTGTGCATCTTCCTTATCCCTCTGGTCTGCTAAACACTTTTCCCTGTCAATTCTTCTGCACAGGCTTTCCCTGATCCATATGCCCACAGAAGCTGTTGCCCAGGGTGAATTTTAGTTGGAGTGCAGGACTTTCTCCGTGCCCTGCTCCTCTTCCCCAGTTCCAAATGCCAGACTCATCATGCTCTCAGAAAAACCCAAGCAGTGCAGCGCCTCAGCTGGCAGCCAAGCTCTGGGACATGCACTGCTCATGTAAGCAGTGAAGATAGGAGTGGCAAAAATGGCAAAGGCAGCAGCTGATGGTGTAAGATGATGCCTGGAGAGCTGCAGGCTGAGCTGTGTGAGGCACCATGGAGCACAGAGGATGCCAGGGGCAGTGAGCAATGGAGAGCATCCAGCATTCCCTTGGTGAAGTGGCTTTGCTCAGCTCACCATGACACCTGGGCCAGATTTTAAATATTGGAGCTCAATTACTGGTCTTTATGTTGAAGTTAAGTTCTCTTCAGACCAATCCACCCAGCTGCTAAACCCATGGTTTCCAGATACAGTGTCCTGTTTGGGAGTCTGCATTTTGCCAGGACAGAGAGAGATATTGGAGGTTTCTGTTACCCTGAAGAGATCTTTCAAATGCATCACCAGGGCAAGGTGTGTTCTTAGATGCCATCCCCACAGCTCCAAGACTCAGCAACTTGTACAGATTATACAGAGCAATTCAAACCCTTTTTCCCCCACAGGTGCCCAGCTCTCTCCTGGAGCCATGCTGCTGGCCTGCAGAGGCTGGTGCTGCTCCTGAGAGCTCAAGGGCACACATCTGACATGCAGGGGACTTGCATGAATGCTCCAGGAACAGACATGCACTGGTGGCTCCCTGGAAAATAATCTACTAGCAGCAATATTTTAGTCAGGCAATTTTAGAGTGCAGTGACCCCTTTCTCCAAGGTAATTTGGCTTCCAGGCACCGGTAAGTCTCCCCCCCACCCAGCTTTCCTTCCCTGGCAGAGCATGCACATTGCTAAATTAATGCTTCTCCCCCTGGAAAGAGGAAAAACATTTTCAGGACCTCATACCCAAGCAAAGGTTTGGCATTGGAGGTTTCTGTAAAAATATAATTCCTAATCCTGCTCCAGGGCTCTGTGAATCCCCCTGATCCCACCTTGGTATCCCACTTTTCATTCAAGGACTGTTTTGAATACACGTGTCCATAAGAGCTACTGAAAACATCCTGTGCTGCCAGAACTAGGGTGCAAAGCAGTGGATTTCTTGAGGAAGGGGTTCAGATTACTGAATCCCTGTTCAGGGTGTTATTTCTGGAGCCGAGAGATGCGGCACTGTCCTTAATCGTTCCCGGGACAAGACTGCATCCCAGGCATCTCATGCTGCCCTGCCTGCCACCAGCCACCCCCCCCTCCTCCTGCAAGCAAACACACTTCACCAGGGGGGCAAGAGCCAGCAAAGGACACATAATCCCCCACAAGCACGATAATGCAGCACACAGCAGCTCCTGCCCGCAGGGACACAGCGCAGCGCTGCCAGGACACCCAGCCCAAACACACAATGTCCTACCCGCTGCCCCCTCTTCCCTGGCAAACCTGGGGGGCCCATCCTCCCTGGCACTCCAGAATCTCCCTTGGTGGGGAAGAAAAGAGACAGAGAACGTGTCTGTTAGACGGCTGTCACGTGCTGTAACATAACCCAGCGAGCCTCCAGCGAGAGGAGCCAGCTGCTCGGGGATGGAGAGGGATGGGGCACCTCGGGAACTCACACCGGGTCACACTGCACTGAGACAGGGACAGCCCTCTGCAGGGACACGGGAAGGCACAGAGGCAGAAGGGGGACAAGGGAAGGGGCAGAGGGAACCTGCTTCCTAAGCAAAGTGTGCCCTGTGTCTCTTCTGGAGTAGGAAGCAAAGCAGCTGGAAGGTATTCCCACTGACACAGACACGAGCAAGAGGATGGAAATATTTGCAGTATGGTCCCTCTCTCGTTTGGTATCACTATATCCTACTACCATTTTTCTTAGAGTGGCAGGTGACATTAGGGTCTGGATTTGGGCGCTGGGAAGCCCACAGACATTCCTCAGCTCCCTCAGCTGCTCAGGGAGGAGGAAAACACACAAACCAACCAGAAGTGCAGGCTCAGAGCAAAACCTTCCAGAGTACCTTTTCTCCTGGAGTCCCAGGCTCACCCTGGTGAGAAAGAGAGGAAAATAGAGTGAGAACTCACTCAGCAGGAGGAGAGAGTACAAATCTTCCTAGAGTTATAAGAGTGGGGAAAAGAATGTTCATCTATGGGGGCCTTGAGCTGGTAAGAGCACCAGAGTGCTTCAGCTGCATGTTTTTGTGCCTGGAGCTTCTTTTATCTTCATTAACCAGCTCTCAGGCTGCTGTAAGAAACCACCAAACCTCAGACTCATGGCTTCCACAGAATGCAGTAACCACCTTGCAGTACTTGCAGATGTTTACCAGACACAAAAGAGCAGAGCAAGACTCATGTGCTGGCACAAAGGAATTTGCTGCTCCTTGCCCTGTTTTCACAGGAGAAGAGCAAGGCTGCGGGTGCAGCCGGGGCAGGCTGCGCCGACCCGAGTTCACTGGAGGCAGGTCTGGTACCTCTGCCAAAGGCAGTTCTGATGTTCCCCATCAGTGGGAGCTGTCCGACCATTTTCTAGCGCCCTGCGCTCTCCCAGCTCCAGCCCGTGCCCAGCTCAAGGCATTGCGGTGCAAAACTGACCTTCATCCCTGCGGCGGCCATCCCTGGAGCGCCCTGGCAGAGAGAGCAGAGACAGCAACACCTCGTTAGAAATTATTTCAAATTGACATTTCTTAAAACGAAACAGCATCGGTCAGGTGAAACTAAAAACGAAAAAAACCTGCATCTTTTCCTTGCCACAGCTCAGAGGTAATGCTGTAACACCACACAGCACAAGTCCTCGTTCCCTGAGCAGGGGCTCTGGGTTCCAGAAAGCTCTTCCAAAGGCAGGCAACATGAGCACAACCCGACAAGACAAAATTATTCCACCCCATCCCTGCCACCCCTGGTTTTAGTCCTGCAAGTGAAGCAAAGGCCAACAAGCAGAACAGTGTCAAATAACTGAGGGATGCAAAGACAGACCAAAGACCAAACCCCTGCTTCAAGGCTTGAGCTCAGCTCGAGCATCCTGAGAAAGGCCAGCTCATACCCCAGAGCCTTGGCCTTGCTGTTCCCCCTCAGTCTGTTTTTACCACAGAAGGCAAACCCTGCAGTAAAATGCTTCCAGGAGAGCTCTGAAGCCAGACACCTTAGGGGAAAAACCAGACTTCCCAGCACTGCAATTCAGGTGTCATTCTGCAGCACAGAGCAAGCCATGGGACAGCACAGGCTGCCCCACCACCCCAGACAGGTGCCTGGGAGCCTCAGGAGCAGCTGCTCCCACTGGGACTGTCACATTTCCCTCAACAGCACTGATGCAAAAAGCAGATTGTCCCTATCAACCATCCACTCTGAAATCTCTGTATCCCCTGCATTAGCATTAGTTAGGTCCTGGTTAGAAAAGGTCCAGTTAGAAAAGCAAATATGGGGGATAAATAAGGAGAGGGGCGGGGAGTGAAGTGGTGTTAGAAGTTGGAAAATATGAGAGGTTGGGATGCAGCACATGAGGCAGTGAGGAGGACTGGGAGCCAAGTTCAGAGTGAAAAAAAAAGCTTGGAAAAGTTCAAAGAGCCAGAGAGCAGCAGGATCATACCTCTCAGCTTTCTGAAACAGAAATCGGGGACAAAAGCTAAAAAACACAAGGACAGAAGATGGAGATCAGGGATTCTATGCAATAAATGGGGGGGAAAAAAGCATTCCAGATTGTCTCAGGGTCAGTAGGTTTTAGTGAACACTGGCTAGAGTCATGAAAGGGATAACATGCAGTGAGTGGCTTTGGTAAGGCCCTCGCAGAGCCTTGGGATGTCTGCTCCTCGTTTTTCAGCCATCAAACAGCAGTGAACGCAGATCGTGTTATTTTCCAGTATTTACCCTCAGACTGCAATCCACAGACATGCAGGGCTGCTCACACACACTGACCCTGATTCATCACTGCATTAGGCCAGATTCCCACTCGGGCAGCCCTGCTTATCCCAGCTGGGCTAACAGTGGCCACCTGGGAGCCCAATTTACAAAACACCAATCCCCTACCAAACATCAGCAACTGGCTGCTCTCTCTGGTGTAAAGCATTAAGATCCTGATGTTGCAAGGCAGCATCAGACCAGGCATGCTATTTGCTCTGTAAAACACTTCTTCCCCCACCACTGCCTTCATACATGAGGCCCTGTATTTTGCAATTTAGAAGCATAAATAGTTCAGCTGAGGACAGCCAGTGACTCACAGACACACACACAGATGCCTGTGCATCAGGGGCAGTCGAGTGCTACGGGTGAGTGGGGCAGACAAGCATCACTCCTCTGGTTACAAGGTACCTTAGAGCCATGTCTTCCTGGCAGCCCTGGCATGCCTCTCTCCCCCTGGAAGCAGAGCAAGACACACAGAGAAAGACAGCAAGAGACAGGAGATGAGTCCTCCCAGGGCTCCACAAGGAGAGTCCAGGGCACAGGTGATGAGGAACCCTCCTGAGCGAGGTGAGGCAACAATTTTCCCACCTGGCTGCCCTAGCTGGGCCATTTCCCATCAGTGGCACCTCTCAAGCCTTACAGCAGGACTGACCCCACTGGAGTGGCCCTGCTGCCACATCCCATGTCACAGCACGCTGTAGGGCATAGGAAGGCACTCAGCCTGCAGTGACTCTGGGAGGAACAAACCCATTTGGAGAGACAGAGAATCCAAGGGTTGCCTTGTGCTCTTAGCCTGAATTTTGTCTGCTGATAATTGGAAAATTAAACATCTTCAGGCAACCTGCATGCTGCTGCTGTCATTTTGTTCTGGCTGTTCAGTCCTTGCTTGGAAGGGCTATTTAGCAGGCATATATGCATATGCTTTTAAAAAAACAACAAAACTTTTTGTAATTACAGCGTCCTGTGAACTGTATTTTGTAAAACACCTTCTAGTATCATAATATATATGGACTAGTTGCAGGCACCTCCTGCCCTACACAGCCTACTTACCTACCCTATTTTCAGCTGTAAGAAAAGTAAATCAATAATTAGGAATACTTTATACTGGAGAACATGGATCTCTCTCTCCTTCCAACTATGCTCCCTGTCTTTTTTAAGTGAGACCCAGCAGGGATGCTCCCTGCTGGGAGACACCCACCCTGCTTGCAGAGACCATAAGGCAGACCAGCCTGTGACAGTAATTCCCCTTCCAGGAGACTTTCCTGGAAGAGCTGCCCACCTGAAGGGCTGTTTATTTTTTCATCCTGCAAAAGCAAAGCAGGAAGCATCTCCTCTGTGTCTCTGGAAGATTTAGGCTGCACCTTTCCCCTCCACCTCTCTCCTCTACCTGGTGTGAGCAGCTCTATGGGTGCCAATGATACCTCACGCTGCTCAGCTCATTAGCTGACAATTAAAGCAGACACCCTTCCCTTTTGCCCTTTGCTGTGAGAGGCAAATTGTCAGGGGTTTATTGAGAAAGGCTGTGGACACTTCATGGCTCCTTCCTCAGAGCCTTATCCTATGGATCTTCCAGGAAAAAAAGTAAGAAAAACATCAGTGAAGCTGGATGTGACAATCTGAGGGCACTGAGTCAAATGCTCATTTAAGTGGCCCGGGTGATCACATCGCTGTCTAATGACCTTCATGAGACACAGATTTAGGTCCTCCCATGATCAAAGTACAAATGGTGGCCACAGAAAAAGACAGCTGAGACACAATCTAGGTTGTGCTGCACCTGCCCCTGGGTGGGGAGAGGTGGTTAAATGAACAAGGGGTCTGTGTGACACTAGGAAACCTCTTCAGGCCAGAGATATTCTTCACTGCAAGCCAAAGCAGTGATATCCCATGCAAAATTGGCCACTACAGCTAGTCTATGAATCATAGTGTTTGTCCAGGGCTCCTCAAGGCAGAGAGAAGGTAAAATCTAGTCAAGGTAATTGGATCCAAATTCGGAAGATTTAAAAGTCTTCCAGAGTCCCCATCAATCCTCCTAGGTGGGAGGACAACAGAAAGAAGCAATTTCCAAAGACAACAAACGCACGTGCTGTTGGATGCTCGGGAGCTGCTGCTGGGTGAGGTCTGGCTGCTGATTTAAGAATGTGTCTGCACTTCCTTTTCAACTCCTCTGAGCAACAAGAAAGGAAGTCAAGAGAAAAGTGACCTTGACAGTAACAAATGACTGTTACTGTCAGTAACATGAAGAGCTGACTAGTCCTTGTACACGGGCATGAGCAAAGCCAGTGTTCCAGGGCTAGCAGTGAAACACGGGAGTTTAAGCAAGGACAAAACACAACTTCTCCTTTCAGCCTTTTCTCCCTCCTAGGCCACACTCTGGCTTCAGTCCTTCAGTTCAGCTTAATGGGAAACCTGCTGTTGAGAGAGCAGCAAACTCCAAACCCTGGAAACACATCAGTTCTGGGTGCAGTTCCACCTTCATTCACACTGGTACAAACAGGAGCAGTACCTTTGTGCCTGATAGAATTACAGTGATGTGGAGATGGACACAGGCAACCTTTGGACTCTACAGGCACTGCAGTACTTCTGAGGAGGTATTGTTTTCTTGTAGGAAGACAATCACTGCTGCTCTATTCAACTATGAACCCTGCATTCCCACAGAACATTTCTTTAAACTCCAAGTAAAGCATCCTCAGTAAGCTCTGAAGGGGCCTTTTCTCTCTTCAAGCAGTAATCCACCCAGATGGAAAAGATATAGAAAGTGTATGTGCTGCAGGATAGATGAGCTGCATGCCACACACTAAATACTTGAAATGTACGTGTCACAGTTAATGCCTTTCCCAATATTACAGGACCAGTCTTTCCTCACAATGTCTAAGATGTATGGCATGACACAGTGTGCTCTGACTGCCATGAACACTTGCCAATGTTGTAATGTTTTAAGCACGGTCTGCATTGAGTAATATACTTTAAATATATGGGTACAGTAAATTTCAGTCAAATAGATAACATCTGGGCAGAGACCATATGAGCCTGTAAAAAGTGTCCAGAAACAGACAGAAAAGCTGGTGCCAAACCTCAGCCTGAATCGTGGAGTTTGAGTGGATTTGATGCGTCAGCTAACCAGATTTTATGAGGAAACCCCAACCTAGCCCATCAAATAGAGAGAGGTAACAAATCACCAGCAAGCTTCATAGTCAGAGAAATGCCTTTGGTAAGGATGGAATTCCACCGAGCGGATAAAGGCTGCGCTCATGGCCCGAGCTCGGAGTGCCTGTCTGTGGTTAATCACAGCACAGATGTGCACTCCATCAAACTCCATCAAACACCCCACAGAGCTGCCTTGGACACAACTTCCCCTTAGAATCCATCAGCCCAAGGAGCAGCATCTCCCAGGTGATCTACTGTGTGTTAGAAAAACAGATTTGTCGTGCCTACCTTAATGCCAGCATCCCCTTTTTCACCCTGCCCAGCAAAGGAGAGACAAAGAGGGGAAACAAGAGAGGGACAGTGAGCATAAAGGGAAACCAAGCAAGCAGTTCAATTTTAACAGCAAGAGACAGAGAGAAAGAGGGGTGTGACAAATGCAACCCCAGCACTCTGGTTCTCCTCAAGCAACGTGGTAGCAGTCCAGCACTGACTGCAGCCCTCCCTCCCCTTCCAGGGGGTGCAAAGGCACTTCAGGTCCTTGGAGCAGATGCTGGAGGCTGCCCAAACTAATTCTTTTCTACATGATGAGGGTGTAGAAACCATTCAAACATTTCATGGCCCAGAGTACCTTCATCTTCACAGCCCTGGTGCAAGAGCCTATAAAGGCTGGGTCAGTTTTATTCTTTAATGGGGGATTGTGTAGGTCCTGGTTCAGGGCAGCATGGAATCACCTTGGCCAACAATCGCCCAGATTCTTCACACAGGAGCAAGTGTTCCTGTCTACATGGTTCATTCCAGGCTCTAGAGAACTGTCTCCAGCCCCTGGCCTTGGATGTCCCTTTAGGACAGGCTTGTGCCACTTATCTGCCCCCACTGACTGGAGTTTAAGGGTTACCTTGGGGCCAGAGGCTCCAGGGAGGCCACGGGCACCGGGCAGGCCTGGCTCACCCACCTCACCCTGAGGAAGAGAAGAATTCAGAAAACAGTGCAAGAAGCAAACACAGCAGCAAGAAAAGGAGCTGTGGGTTGCCAGAAAGGTCAGCAGAGGTGTTGAGAGGGATGTCCCACACACCAACCTACCCCTGGGTCTCTGGGAGAGGACCACCACTCAGTGCACGAAATACATGGAGTGAAGGAAGCAGTCCCATATCTTACATCGTATCTGAATTGACTTCACTCAACATTTAGCCTTCTTTTCCCTTCCCATTAGGATCTGGTCCCCTACATTCATCCATTCCTTCCAGCTTTCCCAGAGCAAGGTCACAGCCTTGGGCTCATGCTCCCAAGATCAGTGTGGGCTCTCTGCTCGGAAGTGAATTAGCCAGACAAGTTGTTTCATGTAAGAGGAGCTGGCAGGAGAGCCCCTCGCTGTGAGGTCGCTGCACACACACACAACAGGATGGGCTCCTAATGGAAAATCCGATGGTTCACTGGGAGAAGGGGCAATAAATTGTGTCTGTCTGCAGGAGTGGGCTGTGGTCTGCAGGGGCTATAATTTCCACTTCCTGACATAACAGAAAACTTCTCCGTTTATACAGAGCTAATTAAAAAGCTCTCAGGTCTTGCCATTTTGCTTGCAGAGCACCCATAAAGCTAGGTGGAGATAACAGGGGAGGCAGGATTCCTTCCTGCGGGGAACATTCACCTTCCCCTTCTCCAGCTGACATCTCTTTAGCAGTATCTCTCCATCCCCTCTCTCCCGTTTGATCTTCCTTTGTGTCTCTCCCCTGTCTCTGTCTCTTCATTACGCCCTCCGGGCTTGACAGCCCTGCTGTTAATCAGCTGCTGCTGAAGGCATTCGGGCATTGCCAGTTTCTGCCTTTTAACTCAGAGCAGGATTGACTCTTTCCTGTATCCCAGAGAGGGATTTGGCCCTTTCCAGCCTCGCATATGGGTCTGGATGCACAAGAAATGCATTTCAGCCTGGAAGTGGGTGTAGAGAGGCACAGACAGATATTTGTGCTGTAGCTGCTGCAGAGTTGAAGGTAACTCTGGGTCCAGGCTCTCTTTACACAGGTGACAGCAGGGAATCTGTGGGCCTGCTGCAAACCCAGCAGGAGCAGAGCTCCACAGGAGGCTCCAGCATAGTCCATGGATTTTCAGCCATAATTCCACAAAGCATCAGTGCACTTAATTCATTTAACAACACTGCAGCTTCCCTCCTTACCTTTCTGCCAGGGTATCCCTGAATCCCAGTGTCTCCCTGCAAAAGGCAAAAAGACACAAGAAAGTGAGGCTTGGCCTGAGAGGGACAAGTCTCTGTCCTTTTCCCTGGGGTATTGCTAGGATGGGAGAGCATTCCATGGGGAAAATCTGCCTTTTGCTCAGAGTGATTCCACTGAGCTCCTGTCCCTTCAGAGCCACAGGTTAGCAATACCTGCACTGGGCTGAGCCCTGGCAGACAGGTAACACGTCTCAGCTCTGTGCCCCAATTCCACGGCTCCTATCTCCTCACCCTGGCTACATATCTCAGATAAAAACTAATTAGGTCGGGTGGCTGCAGCTGAAAAACAACAACCACCCCCTCCCTCCAACTTTGGCAAGTGAATAAATGGGAAACCATGGCAGAGTCAACAATAGCATTGCAAAATCCATTCCTGAAGCGCTGGGAAATGCTTCGAGAATGGAAGAAGCCAATAAAGCTGTGTGTGGCAAACAGTTTTGCAAGATGGGCTGATGAGGCGTGCCTGGCTCAGTGGAGATGCGACTCAGACGTGTTGCCTGGACAAAACCCATGAGTCAGCACACGGGCCAGGCCCCAGGGGCCATGCTGAGCTGGGTTAGGAATCTTTCTCAGCTATTTGATGGAACCTCTTCTACCCCTCCTCCTCCATCCATCAAAATGTACACATCTGTCCTCGGCAGGAGAGTCAATCTCTGCTCAACATCTTTCTACACCTCTAAGAGAGGTAAGATGTCTCACCTTTGGTCCAGGAGGCCCAGGTAAGCCCTGTGGATAAAATCAAAACAGACACTGGGGTTGGAAAGTGTAGACATTACATGGACAGCAGGGTGATGGGGGGATGATGGCTGGTTTGATTTGAAACACCCCTTAGAGATTCACACTGGTGAGCTCAGACATCCCCAATCTATTCTTCATGGAGATATCTTAGTCCACACGCCCAAATAAATTCATGCCCATAGTGCTCCATCCCCCCAGGTTTGTTCTTGCTGAATTTGAAGACTAAAAGGCTGCTTGGCCTTATGCATTATGCTCCAGAATCTTTTCTGTTTCTCTGGCTTGCTTGGGGAACTTGTTCCCAGCCCACTGCAGCTCTGGAGTAAATCAGGCATTTGCAGCTTGCTCTGGCAAGCTAAACAGAGAGAATATATTAACAAACAAACCACTTGTGTCTTCTAATGAGAAATAACCAAACAATTTACCTGATATGAACCATGAAGCATACCAGACATACGTGTGTGTAAATATAAATAAACAAAATATCTATGCAGGAGCTGCCTGTGAGCAGGCAGGAAAGGAAAACTACTCTAGATATGTTCTGATGCCTGTACCACCCTTGGTGTTGCCTGCTTTGGCAATTCAGGTGTTTAGCCATCCTGTCCTTGGCTCCTCAGAGAGAGATGAAGATCTCTCAGAGAGAAATGAGGATGCTTACAGGATCCCTGACCCCTGGATTGTGTGTGGAGAGGTGGGTTTGCCTCCAGGGATGAGACTTGCTTGTCCTTCTAGCAGGCTTTGAAAACTCTTTGAGATGGAAGCTCCTTTCATTCTGCAGTGGCTGCAGAGCCAGAGTTCCATGTTTGGCCCTGCAGCTCCCAGGAAGGGAGCTGGATTCTGGTACCCACCTTTCCATCTCTGCCAGGCTTTCCAGGCTCTCCCACTCTGCCCTGTTGCAAGAGAGGTACATTAGCAGCATTTTCTGTCCTCTGCCCTGCCTTTCAGCAGTGGCATTATTTTATAAACGGTGCTTCTGTTCCCACCCTCCTCGGCTGCTTGCCACGACAGGGACAGCACTTCAAAGGGGTGGCAGGGAGCACGACAATTACACCCCACACGTTACTTCCTCCCCCAGGGCCATCTGCAGGGGCTGGGGAGGAGGAAATGAGCCTGGAGTCCCCCACTGTGTGTCCAGATAGCAGCAGTGCCCAGTTCACATCTCTGCCTTCCCTCTCACTCCCCTCCTTCCCTGGAACTTCTTCCTCTCCACGCATCCACATTCTCAGCTTCACTAGAAGCAACAGGGGCCAGAGGAAACGGCCTGTGCCCTAGGGGATGGGGAAGCAGAAGGATCTGGGTTTTGGTAAGCACTTACAGGGGGTCCAATTGGCCCAGGACGTCCTGGGATTCCTTCAGGTCCAGCTGGTCCAGCGGGCCCTGGTGGACCAGGGGGTCCCGGGGGACCCTGGATCCCTGCTTGTCCTTGTTCACCCTGCAGTTTGCAAAACAAGAGTTACCAGCAGGCAGAGCAAAGCCTTCACACCACCACCCTAAGGCAGGCCAGGCTGACTGAAGCAGAGGAGATAGAAGCAAGTCCCAGGTTACTGCCAGGAGAAGTTTCCAAGAGTGATGGAGAGCCCTGCCAAGGACAGCTGGGGAGCAGGAGCCAGCACCCAGTGGTTTGCAAAAACATCTGAGGTCACCTGGTCAGAGCTCCCTTCTAAAGGGATCCACTGATGACAGAGCAGTCCAAAGAGACCTTTTCCTTCATTGAGCCAGTCAAGTAAACTTTATGTGTCAAGGACCAACATCTCTCGAGTCTCTGAGGAGGGTTTCCAAAGCACTTGACAGTCACATGTGAAGCAAAGCCTCCCGTGACGACGTTGGCGCTTCCAGGCAGAGCCACAGCGTCTTACCTCAGCCTGTTTTTCCCCCATACTATATTTGTTGGACAACACTGCCTCTGTTTTGCCAAGGACCAAAAGTAGAAATGCCACAAACCCAGAAGAAAATAACACGATCATCATGGCATTCCTGGAGCCCAGCCAAGGCAGGCCCGTGTACACCAGGCAGAGCCTGCTTTTCTGAGATTTAACAAGGCAGTGCCTGCTGAGCCACCTGCCATTTGCAGCTCTCTGGAATGGAGCTGTTTGAGCCGGTTCCTCCCCAGGCCCCTCAGTAGCCACTCGCTGGCTGTGGCTCATGCCTCAGCAATGTCATCTGGCCCAAAGGACCTGGACGTGGCACCGAGCGGCACGGAGGAGACAGTGGGTTGGAAGCACCACGTTTGAATACCAGACTGCTGATCTAGGATTGATGAATGCAGCGAGCTCCCAGGGCACTGTGGCACCCGTGCTAAGCTGTTTGCTTGTGAGGCTCACCTCCCTAGATAAAACACCACAAGAGCCTACTGCTAGTGAATCTGAATTCTGAAAATTTAAATCTCAAAAACTTTCCCTGGTGGATCCACAGGAAGCTAGAAACCAAACGTGGCTGTTTCTCAGTTAGAAGTCAGTGGGTGTGCGCTTGGGTCTCCGCTGCATTTATCCTCTCCACAGCCTCATACACGGGAGGAAAATGCATGAAATCCATCCCCTGCCTTCCTACCAAGTGCGCCGTTTATCCTGGCTGCCTTTATTAAAACATGCAGATACAGGGATGTTTGCTTTATTTAGAATGATAAATGAAAGTAATAAGCTGCAAATTTCATCCTTTCTGCCATGAGCTCTATTTAAAAGAAAATTTCCACCACGTGGGCCAGGCTCACGAGAAGCTGGGTCATGTGTGGAGCGACAGCCCTTTTCCTGTGCCTCATTGTCCAACCCTCAGCCCACGCTGGGAAGCCTGCTGGGCCAGGCACGAGGGGTGCCCTTGCTTCTCCCCATTTTTAAAGTGCATCTTCATTCATCCCTTGCAAGGGAATGCAGGTTCTTCTCTAGGCTTCCTCATCCTCCACACTCAGCGCTGTTCAACTGTCCCTGTAAATGGTCTCATAGCTTTTAAATATGGAAGGTAATTTGGATCTAATGAAGATGTTGGGAGGACACTGGAATATATTTCTAGATTTCCTCTTGCCTTGACCTCTCATTCCATCTTCAAAGAGTTTCCTCCCACTGCACCTTACAACACCCATAGCATGGGAAGGCAAAGGGGGCTTTGCCCATCTCACTTCGACTCTCCCACCTCAGCTGCTCTCTGCCAGCCCAGTCCACGCCCCAAATTTAGGGCACTGAAATGCAGCATGGTGCTGGAATGGGGTGCTGGGCAGAGCACAGGGAATGGCTGGAAGGAGCTCCCCCAAAGTCTTGTTGGCATCACCCTCACTTTGCTGCCTTGGGTACAGCAGGCTCTGTCTAGGAGAGTGCCCGTCCTTGCAGATCCCTAAACACACCGAGTGTTATTACCACATCGTTATAGTCTCATTAGTGTGCTCAGCACAAAGGACCCCCACAGAGCTCAATGGGACAGTAAGTCGATACAGTAAGTGGGAGATCAGGTGTCATTTTCCTCAGTTGTCATTCTGTATTTTTAGCTGTGGACTGGAACTATTTTTCAGTTTTTTTAAACACCAGCCAGCCACCCTGACTGCACCCCAGCAATGCTTGCTCGGCCTCCTCACAGAGGACCCCACTCAGCCCATGCCTCAGCTGAGCCCCAGCCCTTGGGCAAAGCACTCCTGCTGATGTGCTCAGAGCAGGATTTTCCTCCCTTCCTGGAGCTGGTGCTGACATCCATCGTACAGCCTCACTTTTTTTCTTCGTGTTCATACACTGGGCTCCTGGAATTGCCTGGTGCTGGCAGATCTGGAGGAGCAGAACACACCCTGCATAGAATACAGCAAAGGCAAAACAGATCATGGCAAAACTCTCCGGTGAAGTTTTCCTCTGCGGACAGAGGGAATTTGCAGCCCAGGCTGACGACAGGATGTAGGGCAGCTATTCAAGTTTCCCACTTCATCCTGGAGAGGAACTTCAGCTTTCAAAGCCTTCCCAAGAGGTCAGTCCTTGGCCTGCTTCTCCAGACTGTCACTTTGAAGGGCAAGCAGAGCAACCCTTGGGGCTCTGTGTGGTGCGAATGCTGAATCGATAGAAACCAAACTGAAACCACGGGCTCAAGTGACAAGGTCAGGATTTGTCCAGCGCTGGGCAAGGAGCAGGCACCTTGTGGTAAAGGTCTCCTACATCCTGCAGCTCCCTGCTAGCATCCAACTGTCTGGACAGGCAGCAGGGTGACAAAACCCAGCCACTTATTAAAGAGTGCCCAGCACACTTCAGCGGGGTAATTGCAGCAGTTTGTCCACGCAGGAAAGCTAATCCCGATGGATGGAACGAGGGAGCACAAAGTGGGCTCATTAAAAGAGCTCTGACTATGGACACTCTAATTCACTATTCATATGGCCGTAATTCACTTTATGAATTCATTCCCAAAATAAACTGAACATGAATTATGGCCCTGGAAACCAAAATAAATGTGTTTACACAAAGATTTAATGTGATCTAATGAAACCATTCTAAGAGCTTATTTAAACACATTTCCCCAAGTGCCTCAGACTAGACTAGCCCTTAGAAGAAGCGTTGCCTATTCATTCATCTCAGTTAAATTTCACAGACATTAGATGTATTTCAGCAAGAGGCTTCCAACCTCTTCTGGAGATTGAATATGCAGGAACTGACTCCTTAAGGGAGGAGGCTGCTTGTCGACAGCCCCAAGAACAGCTTCATGGCCCATTTCTTTTACTTCAAAAAACTGGCTCCGCTGCATTTCTTTTTAGCAACATTATCACATCAAAAGATTTCCTCTGCTTTAAAGAAAGTCCCTCAGCTCTGCCTGAAACTCTTGGAAAGCCCTCTGTAGGGGAAGAAAGACAGGTAGCAAGCTGATGAATTGCAAGCATTGGGGTAAGCTCAGAAAGAGGCAACGAGGAGGAGAGAAGAAATCTACCTGGAAAGTGCGTCTCTTTATGACCGGAGGTGGAGCCAGCCGCACGGAATTGAGGAGAGGCAACAGCTGAAGAAATCAAACCAGAAGGTCGCAGGGCAAAGGAGGAGAGTCAGAGAGCAGCCAGGGGAGAGAACAGAGAGGGGGGAACAGAGAGATTGCCATGAAAACGAAGCCTGGAATGAGAGCAGGGTGGTACCTGCTGGCAGACCTCTGAGCTCCTCTGTGCTGCTCACAGGGGCACCCACCCAGCAGGGGCCAGCCGGGCAGGGGTGGGGTGCCTGATCACCATCCCAGTGCTCCCAGTGCACAGAGCTTTCACAGCTTGCTCTGCTCCGAAACAGAACCTACCCAGGGGATTTTTGCTCTGAAAGTGCTCACTGCAAGACATCCCCTCACTGGCTCTGCTAGGGTGTCCAGCGATGGGACTGCTTCTCTGAACTTCCCATCATCATCAGATTTGGGGCAACTATCAGAATCGCAATTTTCTCCAAGTGTTCCAAGTGCAGTTTTGTAGTTCTCTTACCAGCGTATCTCCAGGTCTCACCCTTCCTCCAGGTGTGGAAGGGGGTGGAGAAAGGCTGCCTGGGGTCAGCACAGAAGTCCTGGCCTGGTTCACCTCACTTGGCAGACACAAGCACCATGGCCAAGGGAGAAGACCAGGCCCTGGAGCTGGACTCTGAATCACGGCATTGCCTTGGCAGCCTGTGCTTTGTTTTTCCTTGCTCAACAGTATCATCACCTTCTGACTGCTTATAGCCAGGAATGCTGCCTTGGGGCACAAAGCTGACCCGGACACACAGAAATCAAATGCACTAAAGCTCATGAGCATTTGTTCATCCTTTTGCTGTATCCAGTTTCCACTTGCACGCACGCTGCTGTCAGCCTGGCACCCACCGTGCCGGCTCCAGGCCCAGGAATGCTGCTCTGGCCTGATCCACTTTCCTGTTCCTATCAGTTTTCCATTGAAGCTGCTCTTGGTTTACATAGGGAGAGGAGAGGGAGCCTTTCTGTGCTGGGGCACAAAAACGTGCCCACGTGTGACATTTCCCCACGTGAGCTATGCACTCAGATCCCAGAGGTGTACCCACAGGTGTCCCACCACGAAAAACATATATACATCCAAGCAGCACATTTTCTTCCCTTTAAACACTGTCCTTCGTGTGTGAAGTGAAAGCAAGGGCCCAGTCCTGTTGCAAAGAGAAGTGGTAACCCAATTTTGCAGCGTCATGATCAGGTGGTCGTGTTCAAATGCACTGATCCAGACAGCCACAAGCCATCGCTCCAAAAGCTGTGCTGCTGGAAATTCAGCTGGGCTGATTTCATCCTAAGGCAAGCCTCCCCTTTCTAAAAGACAGTGCAGGAGGCCCCTTAGCTCAGGAGAGCCAGCTAAGCTGGCTTTGCCTGGCTGCTCAAGTGCTGAAGGGTATCTGAAATATTATACAGCTTACAGGGAAGCTGAGGGAGGATGCTGGAAAGGATAAGGAGGAAAACAGAGAGAACCAGTCCTGAAAACAGGCCAGACAAGAGCCTGCAATGGATTCAGGTGCAATTCAGTGGGAGACTTTAGAGAAGAAATCTGAAGGCACTTCCACCCAGCTCCTTCCCTGCCCCCTCTGTGTTCCAATGGGAAGTTTTTCCAGAAGGCAGCGTGCAATATTGGATCTGCACCCTGGAGCCTTTGCATCAGAACTGGGTCCCTTTGGGGTGCTCCCAAACACAAACCTTGAGTGTAAGGATCTGGTTAGAGCGCAGGGCTGCGAGTGTGGTGCTTAGGTACTCCTGGGGAACAGTGAACACACACGAGACAAACGGGGTCAGTGAGACAAGCAGCATTTCTGAGAGCAAACGCAGCACGGCTGCTCCCCTCTGTTTCCCTAAATGGCACTTTGCAGCACCCTGAGTGGCCCTCTCACCCCAAATGGGCAGCCCCAATGCATGGGCTCATCCCTCACAGCAGCACAGGCCACACAGACTCACACAGACAAAAAATTAGGAAACTGCGGCAAGAGCCAAGGCACATATCCTAACCTTGCATTTCCTTCCTAAGAAAACAAATACACGAAACAAAACTGAAACAACATCCCCGCTTTGTCAGGATGCTGGTTTTCATTTCCTCACCCAGAACATCTGACAAAGAACCTTATCAAACAGAAAAGAAGAATAAATTGCAATTTGGTCAGCAGTGTCGCATTTTTGCAGCAAGGCCCATCCTGATTCTCTTTCAGGGAGGAAGAAAGAGAACTGCACCTCTGCCGGCTGGTCTGTGCCTCTGGCTCCCTGAACTTGCAGTTCAGGACAGCCTGTCCTTGAGTTGAGCTGAGGACAGTCACCCTTCTGTGAGCATGTCTCAGCCTTGAACAACTCATGGGCTTTTTATAATGTTGAGCTTGGTGCCTCATGAGACCAGAACTATCTCCATGAGAAGCAAGGAAACGCTGCCAGGATGTGAGGTTTTGTACCCACCCTTTTCCCACTGTCACAGCCCTGCAGCTCATCAGTCACCCTACAACCCTGGCCCACCAAGGCTGTTTCCAGGGATGCACCAGCTCCCTTCCCAGTGCTGCTTTGGGTCCTGCCACTGCTTTTCACCTTGAGCACTGGGGACAGCCAGAGCCGAGGGCTGTAACAGGAACTCAGGACACTGCTCCGGTGGCCAGTGTTGTTGGCTTCTTTTTAACATAACAATCTAGTGACTTTATCACTAAATAAACACAGCTGACGGGCTGTTATTGCACGGGACACTGGCACCTACCCACGGCCCCCTTCTCCCTTGCTGCCAGCCCAGCTCTCTCTCCAGTGGCTCTGCTGCTCCAACCCTGCTCCCTCCGGGCCAGGGACCAGAGCCCAGCTGATTATCCAGAGGCCCATCAAAAATAAACAGAAAGCTCTTAAGCTTGTCTCCCTGTACACCCAGATTACAAATTCCAGCCACTTCATATGATGTCGTTCCAATGCATTTCCAGCGGATTTTCAGCACTCTGGCTGTTTTTAGCACCGGTTAAATCCCCTCAAACCCCATGATGTTCTCTCTCCACTCTTGGCTGCAGCACATGCTGCCCAGGCCAAGATGAAGGGGCAGGTGGAGCAACATCCTGGCTTTCATCAAACAGCTGCTGGCATCAACCCTCCCGCTCAGCCTCTTCCTTGCAGGCTGAAAGTCCACCAGGCTTGGGGACCGGTGTGGGGACCAGCTCATTGGGGACCTGACGGAGCACCAGGGGGTGCAGGGTTACCCTCAGGCAGGGAGCACAACCCTCCCCCTCGTTTCTATGCAGGGATGACACTAGCATGAGGGAGAAGGAAAAGAGAGGAATGATGACAGAGTTTTCCCCAGGTCTTCACACCCCACACTGCTCCTGGCCGCAGAACCAGAGCAGAGGCTGTGGAAGCAGCACGGAGCCAGCGCAGCAGCTCAAGGCGTGGCTGGGTGACCTGTATTCCTCCAGAACCCCCGGGTTTCACCGGGTTTGGGGTGAGGACCTTCCCCTCTCCAGCACACAGCACAGGAGGGTCTCCAGGCAGCAGAACTGACAGCGGCTGTCTAGGGCTCAGCCCCGGTGGCAGGAATGGAGCGGAGCGCCAGCATCCCTCCTGGAAAACCCTATCTGCTGCTTTTCTGCGAAACACATCCATCAGCCAAGCACTGCCCTGGGGGCCCAGATGACGCGTCCTGCTAATGAAACCATCTCTGCTTCCAACAAAAAGCCATTCAAACGCAGGAGGATTAACATGCAGGAAGGCACGGGACTGAGGATAATAACGCTAATGACTTACCCTGTGCGGGTACTCTGCGCACTGACCCTGTGAAAGGAGGGGATTAAAAAGGAAAGAGTTTAAACCGCAAGCAGAGGCGACCGAAATAGGCACGCAGGGTCAGATCCAGGAGGTGTAAATCGTTGTGGCTGTATCAAACTCGGTGCAGTTATGCCAATTTGTACCCGATAAGCACCCTGCCTCCTGTCCCCCATCCCCTGAGCCCTCTGCTCACTCACACTCACATCTAGCAGCACCAAGTCCACCAGGTCCCTTCCTCTCTTTTAATTTTGAACTAGGCCCCCATTCAAATTACCTTCTCTCCTTTTTGTCCTGGGGGTCCCTGCAAAAGAAAAGTGATCAAAAAAGGTCTCAGTAAATGAAGGAGTTCAGTGAATTCAAGGGGAAAGGGATTAGGGGGAGAGATGGGATAGGGATGAGATACTTACAGGTTGTCCCCTGGGACCTGCAGCACCCTTTAAAGGAACACAGAATTTAACGTGGGATGGCTTTCCATTTACAGTGACAAAAACACAGCATATGGAGTAGGTGAAAAACTGAGCTTTTAAAAAGAATTGTGAAGAAAATTCCCAAGAGAGAGATCCGGGTTCTCTTTGGAGGAGCAGAAATGCACACATGCTCTGGCTGCACCACGGGGGGGAAATATTAAAAGGAGAGGGGGAAAAATCATCAGGAAAACACACCCTTATTGTTCCCAGGACCTCGGCTGACAGCGTGTCTCCTCGGCCGACGCTCTGGGATGGAACCAGAGGCAGCCAGGACTGAAGGCTGAGCAAGGATTGTGCAACAGGGGAGTGGGGAGGGGGATCTTCGACATGTGCTTGCCAGAGGGCTTTGCTGACACTCAGGCTCAAAAAACAGAATTAGCACAAGAAAACATTCAACACTTCAGCAGAGCGAAGGTGACTACAGAGCCTCTCCCTTGACATGCTCATGTTTGGGATTTCATCATCAGAGATGTCAAGAGGAACAAGACAGCGTTTGGTCTTCCATACAGTGCAGTCTAAGTTTATCATTTTCAACCAAAAGCATTTTAGAATGATGCACATATGAAACAGAGCTTCGAGGGGCGGGGCAGGGAACCGCATTTAATACAAAAAAGATGCTTTTTTTGGTTGTTGTCAGATAAGTTGAAAGCTGCCAGATGGGTTTTCAGAAATCTTTCCATCAACTTTTACTTGTCCTGTGAGGCCAACCACGAAAAATGTCAGCTCCCAGAATATATTTTAAGAACATAATTGCTAAGTGCAAGGAAAACACATCCCATGCGTAACTAGAGAGTTGCTGTTGTGACATGATTAATGTGATAGCCATAATGCAAAAATTACAGACATGCATCCCAGCACTGCCATTATGAAGTTACAGAATCAGGGATGCAGCTAGTGCATCAGCTGAGGTGAGATTGCTGCCCTGCCCACGAGCTTGTTTCCAGCTGAGGCACAACATCACTGCAAACCAACCCACCGCCCACAGGCAAACATGTATTTTTACCATCTCTCCCTTCTGTCCAGGATGGCCCTGCAAAAGAAAGGAAACACACATCAGCTTTGGCCACTGCAGACTCTAGATGATGTTGATTTAACAGCTTCTGCTGAATGAAGTGTGTGTCCCCAGAGCAGTACAAGAAAGGTGCTGCTGCATCTCTCTTGGGGATGAATTTCCTCATGGCAAAAACAGGGTCCTGCTGCAGGAAATTAGAAGCCAGAGGAATGTGCTAGCAGCTCCTTCTCCATTGCAGCAGTGGTGGGGAACCTGGCTACGTGGCTGCTACATGGAGCTATGGGTTTCACATCCACTGGGCTCGTGGAGAAGTGGCTCGTTTGTGCCCAACTCTCCAAAGGATGGGACGAACTTGGGTTTCCACTGAAAATCTCTAAGGACAGCATGGAGGTCTCTCAGTGGTCCTTAGGATCCTTCCCTCCTCTGCTGCAGCTCTTTTCAGCACAGCAGCAAAGAGGAGGAAGCTGCTGGCTAAGGCAGAGGGCTGATACCTGGGGGATCTGCTCTGCCTGTCTGATTCTGGGTGGGAGTGCCTGCTAAGGCTTGTGAACTTGTGAGCTGCTATTTTATAGATTTACCTACAAAAGAACAGGCCATACTCTGCCTTCTTTAATCTCCTCACTCCTGCATCTCCCCCAAGGCATCTGTGGCATTTTCCTGGCCTGCCAGCCTCTTAATTTTCTTTTAATCTATGCGTGTGCATGACATTGCAGCATAATCCCCTTAAAGCACACGGTGTGGCACACAGGCTGGCAGCACAGTGGGACCTAGCAGGAGGCAGGAGAAGTTCTCTGCTTACCGGTTTGCCATCCAAGCCAATCGGGCCCTGAAATAAAAGAGGAAAAATGATGAGAAATGCTTTCCCCGGGGTGTCTGTCCATCTGTGCCCCAGGAAGCACTATGTGCCACGAGACTGCATGGGCTGGGGTGACCTGAGGTGACTCCCTGCCCTCCTGCCCAGCCCTGGCAGGTCCCTGACCCACTGAGTACCAGCCCAGATTTCAGACTGCTTCAGCTCCCTGCCAGCATGTTCCAGCAGCAATGCTGGACACAGGAATAGAAGCAAGGAGGGATTCATAGGCAGTTTGCAAAAAAAAAAACCAACAAACCCTTAGAATTTAAAATTTTACAGTAAACTAGTTGAATATCAGCAGTTTTCTCGATACTTTGATTTAAAGGGGCACCCACCTTTGGGAGAAGAGGAATTTTTGCAAATGATGGAACAATAAAAGTGTCCCAGGGAAGAGGTGACATACAGCTCAGCACATGCTGAAGGTACTGTGTGATGAGAAACAGGCTCTGCAGAGCTGTCCCACCCAGCACTTTCTCATGAGCTGGGCCCATTTGTTTTCTGCTCCTCCAAAAGCCAAAGACCACGAGTGCCTGGAGAGATCTGCTTCTCCTCAGCCCCCCTTTCCACAGTGGGCAGAGCCACAGACAGCTCAGGGGCTGCCAATTCCTCCCATTTTCCAGGCGTGAGAGCCTCCCCACAGACCTGCTCTGGTCCTGGAGCAGCAGCTGAGCTGCCTGGCAGGAGCAGGGGTGTGGGGGGTGCTGGTGTTTGCCTCAGGCTTCCTAGCTGTCCAGGATAAATGGATTTGGATAAATAGCAACTGTTGGAGCTCTTCAGCAGCCTCAGTGCTTCAGAGAGTGCTGCCAGGAGCTGTTGGATTTAAATGAAATTTGCTTTGTCCTCTCCTGGGCATAATCTCTGTTCCCTTGCAACTGTGCTGGAGAAGAATTCTCCTTCATGTCTTATGTCCTTTCCCTCTGGCATGACCAGGGTGTTCAGCCACCACAGTCCCCAGCTGACCCTCAACAGGTAGTTGGATCCCAGGCACTTGCTGCTATTGGAATATCACCTAAAAGCTCAATTAAAGTTGGAATTTCCCCTACCTAGGGGTTGTTTTCTTTGTTTGGGATAGGGGTATTTCTTAGGATGGTTTTCTTTTACCAAACAGATCTGGCTTTAACTATGTTATTTTAACACGTGGGGCTTTTATTTTTTTTTAATTAATTTCCTTTCAGAGTTGTGTGGTTTGGTTTTTTGTTTTTTTTTTTTTTTTTCTCCTTAAGTATCATTTAAAAAAAAATTTAAAAAAAAAAAGCAGAAAAACAAATGAAGAAAAAATTACTTTTTCCGGTGATATCAGATCAGGTCATTGGTTTCAGGAAGAAATGATGAGACACAGCAAGCACTTATGAGGCTTCCTAGTAATATCACACATCCGTACCTCATAAATTAAGAGTTACACTTACCGGGAATCCAGGAAAACCTCTTGTTCCAGGCTGGCCCTGGGAAGGATGAAACAGGGACAGCAGTTTAGAGGAACTGAAATGAATTTTGATGGATCCTCAGTCCCCTCTACAGAGCCTTTCCTCCAGCCTCTGACCAGTTATGCTACAACTCCCTGAAGAGATACCCAATTCCTCTCCAAGGGGAAAGTGTCTTGGGAAGGAGGGGAAATCTCTCATCCCCACTCCAATTTGTACAGGGCCAAGAAAATGCTGGAGCAGCTCCAGTTTGGATTGCAAGCAGTTTCCTTGAAGTCTCTACATTAATTAAATGGGTGTCCCTAGCCCATATGTTAGGCTTTTGGAGTATATTCCAGAGGCTGAGCTCATTTTATGGCAATTCTTGCTGCCATAAACCTGAGATGTTTAATGCAGGATGCTGTCCTGTGCAAGACAAGCCTTGCAGGTCACTGATGTCTAAATAGAACCATCCCTCTCCTCCCCTCATCTCATATCCCAGCTCATTCATTTTCCTCACAAATAATTCTGGAGATGAATTTTTTTTTCTCTTCTGGTTTTTGTTGCCATTTTTTTTTGTTGGGTTTTTTTGGGTTGGTTTGTTTTGGTTTTTTTTTAATCCTCTGAGAGCTAAGACAAAAAGGAGAGTTAGGGTGTGTGATGAGAGGAACATGAGCACCCAGACTTTTCCTCCTGCCCCTTCCTGGCTAGCTAGTTGTGGCTACCAGTTTGGGATCAGGTAGAGCAAACACTGGCTTGGGATGTGTTTGGCAGCTTCTTCATCCCCCGCTTAAGAACACCAAACAATGAGAAAATGTCCTGGCTGTTAATTTTTCAGAGTTCCTTGATTTTTGGGGCCTGTGACATCCCAGGTCACAGTTATTGTGGCTTTGTTGGTATCCAGGAAAGACACTGCTTCACTTCAGGACTTTGCAGCCTGTTTCCCAAAAAAAGCAGAGAGACACTGTGAAGGTTTAGCCCCACAGAGGATGGGCCCAAAGAGCCTCTTTGCAGGGTTTAGGGATGCCCCCACCACAGAATCCCTCGCATCACACTGAAGAGTTCTGGTTTTGTACACAGTGCTAGCAGGACCTAATCACATTTGCACTGTTGCTTCAGCTCTGCAAAGTTGAACTTGGTCAGCTCTGCTTTGCAAGATACACACAAAACCACCTGGCCCTGCTGGCCAGTGACCAGAAGGGAAGATAGGCTATAAATTAAAGGATCTGTCCACCGCTGGCTTCTGAAAAGGCAAGAAGCAACAAGAGCCTAGCCAGAATTCATTAATTTTGGTTCCCTGCTGGACACCTCCCTGACAAAAAGTGCTAAAAAAAGAACTGGGGAGAAAAGCCTGGAAGTGGTGCAGTTTGGCTTCCTCTGTAGTCTACAGACTGTTGCCTCTCTCTCTCCTTGGAGGACAGCAGAGTGATTTGCACGGTATCACGCCAAGACGACAGTTCAGCAGCGAGCGATTCCAGGAGACTGTTTTTGTTGGGTGGCTGGTTTTCCTTGTCTCCTTTCGAAAATGTTGATTGCATGAAGTATGTAATCCTGGGAGCTGCCAAATCGTGGAGACCGTCTGTTTCTGCCACTATCGGCGCACTGTCCCTCCCTGGCCAGGAGTGAAGCAGCTCTGAGCTCGAGCACAAACTTCCACCTCCAAACAAAAATCTGGAAACTATTTGTCATCCCACATCTTCCCGAGTGGCCCCTTGGCCAGGGTTTCCGTGTTTGTCTCCAGTGCTCAGCCATCCTTTTGACCTATCACCAGCTCCCCAGGAAACTGGATCATCTTCACAGCAGGCTTTGCAGGGGGAAAGTGTGGAGTTGGCACCTCAGGGCTCTGACTGGTGTAGGCACAACCCCATTTTAGATACCACTTGCCATCTGATTTTTCTGCTGCTTCAAAGATGCAACGTGTTCTGCGCTTTCCCAAAGCAGACGAAATTGTCCCGCAGCCCGGGCACGTGTCCTTCAAGAAAACTGTCTCCTTTGCAGGACCTACATGGGCAGGAACTGATGGCTTTTCTCTCTGATTACTATAATTACACTGTCCAGAAGGCTGAGAGCCAGACCTTGTGGGAAACAGCAAAAGGAACAGGGCACTTACCCTCCAAAATCTGCTGTTTGTGGAGCAGGGTGGTCCTGCTCAGACCTTGGCTTGAGAGACTTGCCAGCCCTTCTTCCTTGCCTGGACACGTGGCCAGGGGCCATCTGCCAGGCATAAAACACTTGGGGAGACCCATTTGGGTCCTGGGCTTTGGTTCTGTCACTTCCCAAGCTGCAGCATCCCCGGCAGGTGGGCCTGGGGACTGGCAAAGCTGTTTTCTATTAGAAACACTTGTCACGGGGCTTTTGGGAAGTTAATTGGAAAGCCAGATGTAGCCAAGTGTTCGAACTGCCTGGGTCTCTCTCACTTGACCTCTGCTGGGAGACAAAGGTTGCCAGCAGCCCATCCTCTCTGCAGGTCGAGGACAGTGCTCTTCACAGGTTAATCAGAATCGGAAGTGCCCGCTGGGAGGCAGAGAATTGAATCTCCAGGTCCTTTTTCATGGAAATCTCCGCTGGAGGCGGTGCAGGGATGGAGTGGAGAGGTCTGGCACAAAAGCAGAGGCCTGATGGCTGAACCACAGCGCCCTAAGCACCCAGCATTTAGTGCACATAAACTCTTCATCCCGGCCTTTTTTTATGACCCCATCCTCGCAAGAAGTTTTGTCGTTGCAGCTTGTAGAGATGCTTTTGCTGGAAGAGGGTGCAAAATCCTGCCTTTTCTCAGCCAGATAAGTGGTAACCATGCTGACAAAGAGCTTCCAAGATTTTGGGTACAGGACAAAGACCTCTGAACTACCCTTGGTCTTTGTGAGTTCCCCAGTCACTGCCTTAGCTCTGATCCTGCTCTTCAGTAAAATCAGGAGGCTTGTTCCCTGCTGATTAAACCAAAGGCTGAAATCATCCAGGCAAAAGGCAAATTTTGTCCAAAAGTGATAGCAGCCCTGTTGCAAAAAGGAAATATGCTCCTTCCTTTTAAATGCAGGAATTTGGTTTCCTTGCCAAGGGAAGGCTTCCTCATTGGTTCTGGAATATGAGCCATAATTTCATTATATATAGTATATAATAGCAGTATAAAACCAAGGCTGGCTCAGCATGGGAACCACATTATACAGGGTTTTTGCTCTTTCCAGCTGATGCTGAGTCTTAAAGCCCCTCCTAAGTCTTTCCCAGTAACTTGCCCACATCCTGCATCAGACAAAAATAGAGAGAAAAGCCACTTACGGGTGGACCACGGGGCCCAATGATAGACATGCCAGCTTCTCCTGGAGCACCCTGCAGAGAGACAAAGCAGAGGGAAACGGGTGGGAATAGCAGGGGAAAACACAAAGACAACTATATTCCTGTCAAGACTGGGGTTAAGCCAGGGTGCCTTAGGTGTGAGATCTTCAGGGCCTATGGGGCAGCTGCTGTTCTGGCCTCCCCCAGCTCCTGCCTGACACTCTGGGAGAAAATATGTCCTTGAGAGCTGCTCAGATGTGCCAGAAAATGGAAGCTGCACAGCAAGGAGGAGTATAAACACATAAAACACTCTCTGGCAAAACAGAGTTTCTGCCCCATTACAAGTATGAAAGATGGCCTGAAACTTTTTCTGTTTCCTTCCTGCCAGTTCCAGGAGGATTGTGTCCTTCAGAAGAAAGGAAAAGAGGGACGTGCTGGGCTCCAGGGAAACGGGCAGCTTATTTGGTTGCCTCCAGAAATGCCTCGCTTGAGTACTTCTCCAACTCAGCTGAGATGTGGATGAAAACAAAGCAAAGTGCTTGCTGGAAAAGGAAACAGCTGCCTCTCCAACCCCGAGCCACCCACAGCGTGTGATGGGCATGTCACTCCCTTTGGAAACGTGGTGTATTCCTGAGAGGCAGCTCCAGAAGTGCCCAGGGCTGAGGAGCTTTGGGATGGAGCATCCCATAAACCAAGCAGCCTGTGAGAAAGCAAAGCACTCTGCAAAACAAAGCTATGGACTGCCAAAGACTTGGGGCTCTCATGGAGGGCTTCAGGGAAGCAGGGGAAATTAGGAGTGCTTTTTTTCCCATTTGTTTGTTTGTTTGTATCTATCTGCTGTCCCTTCATGAAAACTTTGGCCAGAAACAAATGCGAGGATATGCAGAGAAAAAAGCAGAATGGCTTCGGGTGGGAAATTCTGGTCTGTTGGCTAATGTTGCTTGGCTCCAACGAGCAAAGAGTGAACACAAGGAGGGAGATTCTCTACCCTACTTTACCCTTCTTTGTCGTGTTTTTCTCTCTATTATAAAGAGGAGCAAATATGGTACTGCATAGATGACCCTCCTTGTCAGGTAAATATCCATACCTTTCTTAATTTCTACACACTGTTATTCAGTTACTCAGGAATCCCAAACACCTCCCAAATCCCTGCTCTCACAGTGGGGAGGTACTCACAGCTCTGGGGAAAACATACCAACACCAAAATGCCAAATACTTCAAGACAGGGGCCAGCAGTAGGATTTGTAAACCAGCACTTCTTTGTGGGTACAAATCACAACTCACTGCGTGGCAAACAGTCTGTGAGATGGTGTCCCACTGACTTAAACCACACCATCAGCTGTCCTCGGGAGCAAGAGGTCCCACTGTGTCAGAAATGCCACTTTCATTCCTTGCTCCCACCTGCACCAGGCATCAGACTAGCCTGGGAGGTAGAGGGGAGCTGCAGGTTGGTTGGGGCAAGCAGAGCTGCCAGAGGGGGAGAAAGTCAAGGGTTAAAATCCAGGAAGCCTTGAGGGAAGCCCTGCATGTGCCCACTGGCTCTTGTGCTGTTAGTAAATTGTCATAAACAAGAAACGCAGCATCTTTGGAGGCGGAGTGGCCTGGAAGGAATTTGGGAAATCTACTTGCACTGACACGGAAGATGGGGCAGCCCAGGGGTGTGGAAGCCCAAAGCTGGCTGCAGTGGCCACGACTGTGACGGGGAAGCTTGGGCTGGCCCTAGAAGGGGACACTCTGGGGGTGCTACAGGCTACAAGGGGCTGACTCACCTTCTCTCCAGATTGCCCTTTTAGTCCCTGGGTCAGTGGCAGCCGTCAGAGCCACATGCAAAAGGGTTCAGGGAGGAGAGGGAGAGAAAAGGAGAGAGAGACAAACACAGGCGTCAGCGGCAAAAGCACTCTCTGCCACCCCACAACCCTGCCTATGGGGCTGGGATGGCCTCAGCCTCTTCCCCATCCTCACCATGGGATCCCCCAGCAAGGAGCAGCTCCAAAACACAGCGCTCAGCCAGGCAGGGGATGGCTCCCTTTGCTCAGGGCAGAGTTATTTGGAAGGAGCAGCTGCCAGTGGGAAGCAGGGGTGCGTGTTAGGAAACCCAGGGTTAGCAAGCCCAGCTGGGGCACGAGGTGGCAGCGGGAGACACCCAAACAGGGCGATGCTGAACCAGAGGAGGGCCTGGAGAGTGCAGCAGGTGGAATGGAAACTCCTCCCCAGCATGTATAAGGCTTGCAGGGCTGGTCACCCTTCTGAGACCAGGGGTGATGTGGGGCTCAGGGAGAGTAGTTTTGCTCCAACTGATAAGGGTTATCCTGAAAGCCACCCTTCCCCAGCCCCAAATCCTGGGGGTTGGAAGAGAATGGGAAAGATGAGGCACACAAAAGAGGTGGTTTGACTTACCGGCCGCCCAGGAATTCCCATTGCACCTTTGTCCCCCTGGCAATTAAGGCAAAAATCAGAGGGAATTGGTCAAAAAGGCCAAAAGCAAGGTTATAAAACAGCACAGATAAACTAAGCCACAGCAGCAGCTTCACAATGTGGTGCAAGTGTCCAGGGATTTTGAGAGGGAGAAAGTTAAAGAGCAGAGTGTGTTTGCGTGTGCCCAAACCTGTCTTTAGAATGTGTGAGCCATTTCCACACATGACAAACCCACACATCTCACAACAGAAATTGCACACAGCAATTCAGGCAGCAAAAGGAAGACAGGAGTCTCCAGTCAAACAAAGTACAATCCCTATTTCCAACACTTCATAAAATCCAGGTCCTGGGAACTGGCTTCCTGCAGTGGCCAACTGTCACGTTTTTCTCTTTCTTGACCAAAGTCATCTGGGTGTTAGCTTTTTATTTACAGAGTTATCACTTTAAAACACAATTCTCTTAGACTTGAAAATACTGTCCTGTCCAGAAGCAAGAGAAAAATGTGAGAACACAAGCTGACACAGGAAAAAGCACGTCTGGAAGAAGACATATGAGCAGCTGTTTTCAGTGTCCTCTACCCCTTTGAGATACTTCCCAGTGCATTGTCAGCATGTGAGTGATCCTAACAGTGGTTTTGGGAATGACTTTGGGTCAGGTGACACTGGACAGAGCCTTGTAAACACATGAACATAAGACCAGTGACACTTTTTTTCACTCGCTTACCTACAAGGCAGTTGGCTGCCTCTTACAGCTAAATTGTACTATGCAATTTGAAAAAAAGTAATAAATTATCCCCTCTGCATTCCTGGTCACCAAAAGTGAAGGCTGTTCAGATCTGGAAGATAGCAGCTCATTGCTAAAGGATCTTGATGATTATGGCTTCAGCAGTCATGTAGCTTTTGCTCTATATTTTGCAAAAATGACGTGATAATAATCCCTCAGTTCTGTTTCCAGCCATGTTTGGGGTTTCCTTATGTAAAACAGAATGTTCCTGCCCCTGGCTGACGGTGTCTGTAGACACAAACCTGGTTTTCTGGTTTCTGCAGCTGGAGACACCAGCCCCACTGGTGCCACCTCTTCATGCCTCCCCACACGTTCAGTCCCAGCGCGTGTGAACATAATCTGAAATCTCTGGAAGGGGAAGGCACTTAGCTCTGTTTGTTCTTCTGGTTGTACACAAAGGCTGTGTATCCCAAACTCAGACATTATTGCTTGGGATGAAACCATCCCCTGGTGGAAGTTCAGCCACTTCCCTCTGCAGAGCTGGGGGGGCTCTTTGCTATGGGGGGCATTCCTTTCCATGCAGCACATGTTGTGATAAACTGAAGAGCCACATACACTTTGCAAAAGCACCCCTTTCAGATGGATGAAACACTGAACAGCTGCTTGATCTTAAGTTTTCTTGAGAATATATTATGGGAAACTGCTTTCTTCCAGGGTTTTAGGTGAGCTGTCAGCCCTGTTAATATTTGCCTATCTCTGTGTGCCAGCAGTGAGCGGAAATCCCGGTGTCACCATCTGGCCCTGGCATTACTTTGGAAAACATAATGCTGAGCTCTCCTCTGCTTTTAGTCCCTTAAATGCTGCTTTCCTCCAGAGCTGAGCCTCGTGGTTTTTGAGGTAAAAGCTGAATTTGCTTCTTCTGTCTCTGCTGTGGAAGAGCCCAAGGCCAGGGCTGAGCTGTGCCAGGTCTCCCATGAGTGAGTACCTGCAGTGGTACATGACAGCACCGTGTCTGGTATGTGACTGTGCAGAGTTACAGCCCTCCAGGCAATAGCAGCAAAGGGGGAGCTCCTGGCAGGACAGCAAATAAATGCCAGATGTTTATAAGGAAAGGTTGTCTGTGACAGGGAGCCAGCAAAGAGCACTGGTGGGTGGATGGTACCGTGTAGGTTGGTTACAAAGCCATGAAAAGCTGCCTGAAGCTCTCACATCAGAGTTAAAAGTGCACGAAAAGCAACCAGCAGCCTCTGTCATGAGTCAGGGGAGAGCCAGCAGCACAGTTTACATTTCCTTCCCTGGGAAATTGCCTGCTGTGGCTCGTGCAGTCTCCAGGTGAGACACAGCCTTGGGGAGCAGGGGATCATCACCAGGAAATCACGCTGCTGTAATTCCAAAACCCACGCTCCTTCCTCAGTCATGACTAACTCAGATGCAGATACTGTTGTTGTGGATTTTTGCATTTGTCCCAAGGTGACTTAGGCCTTCTAAATCCTGCTTTAACTAGCAAATCCCATCACCTAGAACACTGAACACCTTGCCTCTTCAACCAGACTCTCAAAGACATCTTCAAAAGTAAAGGAGAATCCATGAGGATTATACTACTCTTTAAGTTTGGACCTACAAAGCTCCTGTGGTCCCTGCTCTGTTTGGGCCATGTCACGTTTGCAATATTCTATTCCATGTCACATTTTTTACACAAGTCTACTTTCTACCACCTGATGAATGCTGGGGGCCTCCTGATCAAAGTACTGCCAGAGAGAAAGAATGAGGGGGATGAAACAGAAATAATGAAGTATTTACCAGGAGCTGGGGCCTTTCTGTGAGGCCCTGGAACAAAATACACCGAAACAGCAAAAAATCTCAAACTCTGAAGACAGGGCTTGATAAAGACATGGAATCACATGGAATGGTTGAGGAAACAGAATGGTTAAACGAACTCCAGCTCCTTGACCATCAACTCTGATTGCTTTGGTTTCCTAATCTCCTGCTTGTGAAGTTTTCTCTCCTTTTGGCACGACTCTACCCACAGCTCTCCACACGAGCTCTGAAGGTATCTGCAAGTCCACGGAGAACAAGCTAATTACAGGGCTTTGACTTTCTTCCTTAGCTTCCATCTGCTAAATATTATTTTTTTCATGTATGGAATTGCTGCAGTTGCCACAGAAATGTTGCATGATCAGAAATGGGAGAGAAAATGTCCGTGAGAGGATCGCTTGCTTCGGATGTGGTCCAGACAGCAAAAGGACTATTGCACGATTTCATCACTTCCTTCCTTTGCCCCTTTCAGTCCCCATCTCATCAAATATCTTACATGACTGCGGGTTGCCCTTGCCTTCACCAAAGCCTTGACTGACTTCAGGAATAAGGGTGGAAGTGTTGGTTGGGCAAGAAAAGAACATGAAGTTCCCTTTTGCAGCTGTGGTGTTGCTCATCCATTTCCCTGGCTTTTGTCCTGGTTGTCCTAAACTGGAAGCAGGGCTCAGTGCATTTTTAATGAGTATTTCTGCCCATCTCCACATTCAAGCCAACACCAGCACCGGGAGCTAAGCCCTGACACGCAGTGTGCTGTCTCTTTTGCAAGCTGGGAAACAAAAACGGGAGAGAGATGTGGGGTGGTCATTGCTTTGGGGTCACTATCCAGAGCAATGACAGCCATTAAACCATTTCCATTTCAATCACAAGAAACACGGAGGGGTGGGGGAATATTTCCTACAGTGATGTGTAGGACTCACTTTTGCTCGCAGTGGCTGAGCTGATCTCGCTCGCCAGCTGATCAGAAACCCAAGAGGTCCTGAATGAGATGAGGGTCCTACTAGTCCAAGACAAATTCCACTTTGGCTAAGAACACTCAGTCTGCCCAACTTCCTCTTGTTATTTCCATTGGCTGTAGCACTCCTCACAGCCTGTCCTAGAAGTCTGCTTGCAGAGACTTGCAGGTTCAGGGGGTCGCAGCACCCCAGGATACGGTAGCATACAATGTCAGCACTTCTCTGGTGGTCCCATGTGCTTCTGCCAGGCTTCAATCTCTCATTACAATATTAGGTTTCCAACCCTTATGGCTGCAGAGGAAGCCTGGAGTGTGTGCCTTCCTCACCCCACAAAGGCACTGGCTGCTCTCTAGAAGACTCCTGTGTTGATCTACTGATTTCTCTCTAATTTCTCACAGCAACACTAGAAATGCCAGCACCACTACCAATTTTGTGCCCATCTCATCCCTTTGGTGCTAACATGTGGGCTGCCCATTCTGAAGTGGCAGAGGAGCCAGCTGCAGCTGCCTGCAGAGAGGTGCTGTCCTCCCAAAAAGCCACAGCTAATGCTGAAATACATCCACTGAAAGCCCCCTGGGAAAAGCTATCGCTGAAATTTGTGTGGACCAGGGTTTCCAGCTGTGAAATGCTTTCAGACCTTTTGGCCTAGGAGGTGCAACTTTTTGGAAGATTGCTGTCATTAAATAGGTCTGTGCTCGTATATCTGTGGGAGTTCAGTCTATAGCATTTCAGCCTGATGAAAGGGGAAAGAAAATAGGTTGTGCAGCAACTACTACTCAGAACGTCATCTGCAAACTGTTTAAGACATTTTTGCGTGAACAGACAAAAGATGACTACCGTATGTTTAACTTCTCATGTTCCTTCACAGAAACCCTGAATAGTCCCTCTATTGTAACATGGATATAAACCATTTCCTCTGGAAGGAGCGTGCTAGAGACAATGCAGCGTTTCTTTATAATCCTGAGAGCCTCAGGATTCAGTCCTTGCATTGCTGCTCCTGGTTCACTGTGGGTCTCCTAATAGCTGCAAGAAAATTTCTGCAATAACCTAGCTATTTTCCTGAAGCCCAAATTGTCTGCGCTGAGGTTTTACATTAGCTAACATTTGAAAAGGAAGCTGTCAACACAATTTTTCCTCTGAAATTGATAGTTGCACAGCTATACTTGAAGGCCCAGCAGCTCAGCCAGCCCGGGTGAGTAGCAGGGAGCAAGTCCCTCCAGCTCAGCCCCTGCCATGTGTTTGTGATCTATCTTTCCCTTTTCTGCAAAGCCATCTCATCCAGCACGTGGCATCCCATGCATGTGAAGTTCATAGAGCTGGTTCCCCCAGAGCTGGTAACACAGATCTGTGCTCCACGTGAATCTGCCATGTCCCCATCCCTGTGCTCCCTCCAGCTCCCCCTCCAATGATAACACACAGATCTCTGCTCCACGTGAATCTGCCATGGTCCCATCCCTGTGCTCCCTCCAGCTCCCCCTCCAATGATAACACACAGATCTCTGCTCCACGTGAATCTGCCATGGTCCCATCCCTGTGCTCCCTCCAGCTCCCCCTCCAAGGGTAACACACAGATCTCTGCTCCACATGAATCTGCCATGTCCCCATCCCTGTGCTCCCTCCAGCTCCCCCTCCAAGGCTGAGCTGCAGCCAAGAGCAATCCCACCCCAATCCAGCCCTGAGCAGTACTTGCTGTTTGGGGTAGCCCAGGCTACCAGGACTGCAAAGGTGGCTACCACACCACACCACACCACAGACAAAAGGCTGTGGGTTCATGCCCCACAGGCTCTGTGCCAGCAGCTTCTACAATGGGAGAGGTTTGGTACTTACAGGTGGACCTGAAAGAGAGAAGAAAAATAAACACTGATTAATTTTTTTTCATGCAATCAATCCTAACAAGAAGAGCTAGAAAAAAACCATTGCACTATTTTTCGGGCTTAATCCTCAGTCTGCTCCCATTTGCTGATGCACTTTCACCAGCTCCCTGCTTGTTAATTAAGGTATCCACACAATTAGCAGCTGCTAATAACCACCATGAGTGCAGGGTAGCCTCTGACAGCCCTGTCAGAGCCCTGTGATGGGAAAGCCATGCAAGCCAGGCTCATGACACTGTCAAACTCAGTTTTGGTCCTCTGGCACACGTGAGAGTGGGGAACTTGTTATTTATACGACACCTCCTCACATCCTGCCCACCCCTAGGGGCTGAGAAAGTTGAATTTGAGGAGGCAAGAGCCCTTTGCTGCTAAAATTCCTACCCATTTCCCACCAGCATCGGTGATCTTGCAAAGGTGTGAAATGGTTAACAAGGGAATTACAGCTATTTAAGACATCAGGTACATTTTCTCTTTAATACAAGCAAATTTTCCCCTTTTCTTTTGCTTCTGATCCCATAGAAGCCAACCTGCCCTCTCAGAAGAAATTCCCTCAAGTCCTTTGGGCTTTTTTTATTTTGGAAATCTTTTTTTGGAACCTGCCAGTGCGGAGCACTGCGTCTCCCTCATACAGAATGGTTGTACAATATATATCAGGGCTCAAACAGCACATTTCTTTCATCAGTTCCCAGAAAATTCCTCAAAATCCTGACAGATATTGTGTGTGTGGAAAGAAACCCCTGGACTCACTATTTTGTGGTTTCCTCTCTGTGGGAGAAGCAAGACACACCATACAACTGTCAGGGGTTTCTACATTTTCCATACTTTATGGACATTCTGTTTTCTTTTTTTTTTTCCTTCACACAGAGTGCCAAGAAGGAAGGCTAAGCAGTAAAACAGGCGAGCTGACAGATAACAGGCAGCAAACTCCTCTTTGCACGGTGAGCACCTGCAGAATACGTCCTCATCCTGAGAATGCCCCTGGCTGAATGTCCACAAAAAGAAACTGGAGACTTGGGATGAACAAACCTTTTCCACATTGGAAATCTCTCACTTAGCATGACTCTCTCACACCAGGTTTGGTGACCTGTCAAATGCCACTGTTAGACACAGCTGTCATTGTGGTTGATCGGAAGAGCCAACCTCTAGAAAGTAACTTTTGGTTAAAATACAAAAAATAATAACCACTTTTATGATGGCTGACAGAGCTGAAGTCAGCACTCGCAGCTGGAAGGCTCAACAACTCAAAACAACTCCAATCAAATTTAGGACAGGAGCCCAGGGGCGACCCAGATTTGGATGTCCTGGCAATCGCCCACCGCTGGTGTTGATGCTGAGAACACTGTCCTGCTTGGTACAACAAGCCTAAACAACAAAAGGGCTTCTGATCAGACAGTTCATTTAGGAGAGCAAGGTCAGAATTATGCTGGAATCCTAATTTGTGCCAGACTGGCAGAAAAGAAAGAAAAAAAAAAAAAAGAGAAAGTTTTCTGAGTCTGGATTGCATGACAATAAAGTTCTGTGAGAGAACTGTTTTGGAGAGATTTTGTTTCAGACTGAGTGCCCTGTCACAAGGTCAACGCTTATAGCTTGCCAACACACGGACTTTATTTCCATTAGCAACATTAGAGACCCTTAACAACCCACCTACCTGTCTGTGTGGACTCGGGGCACTCATGGATTACATGAACCAAACTGCTGAGCTAATATTAAAAGAAAAACTTAAGGACATGACTGCCCTTCCAGCCCAAACAGAACCAGGCAGCAGCACAGCCCATAATGGTATTGCCATACCACTGAGAGCAAACTTGAGCAGTTGTTTGCTCCAGAAGCTCCATCCACAGAGCGGAGTAAATCAGCAATGCCGGCAGCTCTGGGCCACACACCCCACACAGATCAAAGGCAGGAGGAACACTGGAGCCCCATCCCTGTTACGTGCCCCCTATAAAATTAATGGCTGTGTGAAGGGGACTGCAGAGTCTTGTGTAAACACTCCTCAGTGAGCTGCAGGGACACAGCCTTGGCTGCAATAAGTCAAGAGAGACCATCCAGGGACTGGGCTTCAAATGCCGGGATCATCCATGTGACCCAGCAGAAAGCAAAGCCCTCAGACAGAGTCATTTCCCAAAGCAACACCACCATGCATGGGCTGGAGGAGGAGAAGGAGGAGGAGGAAAGATGTCCTGAAGACAGCAGGAAGGGAGGAGGTGCTGCTGGATAAGCAAAGCATAGGGGATTTTACGAAGCAAAATAAAGCTTCAGCAAAATGCTTTGGTCATATTTTGTCACGGTGATAAATGACAAGGGGGAGCAGAGGTTCTAAAGTGGCTCGGTCCTTAATACAAGTAGTAAATTGATGCACATTAGAGGAAAGAGCAGGTAAAGGAGGAGGGAGATACTCAAGCCCCTACTCTGAACAGCTCCAACCATCGGCAGTGCAGTGAGCTCAGCCCTGGCCAAAGTTCTGGCCCAGACAGGGATGCTGACAGCCCTGCAAGCCAAGGCAACAAACCCACAAGTTGACCAGGCTGCATGGGACCCTTTACAAAAGCCACCTGAACTGTGACAGAGCCACCACACCACCACTGCACGTTGTCCCCATGTCACGTATCTCCTGCAGGCCCAGCCAGTTTGGGGCAACCATGTGGAAACTTGGCCTGCTTGCCCCCACGTGGGCCAGGTCTTGGTGGTGACCTCCAAAGAGCTCCACAAACAACCAGGAGCCAACAATCCTGACAGCCCACAAGTACAAATTGCATCTGTTGGGGGTTCCTCCTCTCCTTACAGCAGGCTCTTTTGGGGTGAGACAGAGGTGGTGCTGCACAGGAGATGAGACAGATCCCTTTTCCATACAAACAGTCAACAGAGAAAGGGTGAGCCAACAGAGAAGCCATAAAAGCTACTGTCAACATTTCCAAGCCCATTCCCAGCCAGCAGCCAGACCCAGAGCTTCCAGATCACCAAATTCCTCAGGCTTGCACGGACAGAGAGCCCAGAGTTGCAATTAGCACCTCCAGAGCCCGTGTGTTGTGAAGCTGATCTTGCCGGGACCGGAGCGGTGCCGGTGCCGGCACGCGGGATGCAGCACGAGCGTCCGCCCACGGCGGGATGCTCAGGAAGCATCTCTCCGTGCTGGAAGGCACTGGAGGGCTGTAAGTGACTGCAAGAGCTGTTTATCCAGCTGTGAGGCTTGTGGAGCAGCGGGGGGATGGAGGAGGGGATGGAGAAAACGTGTCAGGAGTGGACGAGTGGGAGGAAGCGGTGGTCTCCTGCGAAGAGACCTCCAGAGTACCTTTGAAACTGAGCATTGAGAAAACAAAGAATTCTTGTAGGGGTACCCAAGGTCCCTCCAAACATATGGCCTCTGGAAATTAGCACCATCTGCACTGTCCCTTCTCAGCTGCTCTGGCTTTTACGCAGACAGAAAACTGCCCTAAAGAAGCTGTGCCTTTCTGTAGCCCAAGTGAGCAAATGAGCAGCCACCTAAGGGCAGGTCCACCTCACTGCACACACAGAGACACCACACCTGTGGTGAACAGCAAGGCCACACCACAGAGCCCCCTCTGCTCACTTGATCTTCCTCATGGCCCGTTCAACCAGCCACTGACCACAGCAGAACTGCAGTGATTGCTTTTCTCTCACCCACTGAGAGAGACAAAATGCCACCCTCCATGCCCTTCAGCCTCAGAAAAGGAGAGGCCTAGTTTTGCAAGCAGGTCAAATTTATCCTGATCTGGAAAGTCTCGTGTTCCAGACTATCAGATGTTAAAAGCTGGACGTAGAGGAGCAGGTTTGGTGAGAGGCCTTCTGCTGATGACAGAGATATTCTCCAGCTTGAGACAGCAGTGCTCTCTGGACCAAGAGGATCACTGAAATGATCCCATCCACCTACGGACATTTCCTGAAGTCTGGAAAAGCATCCATTCTCAAAAGGTTCCCAAATGCTGCTGCTTACTTTTTCCCCTCGTTGGATTCAGGCAGTACAGTGTCTGCAATGTGTGTATCTTCCAGCCTGCTCCAAGAGCTCATGCACAAGGGGTTTTTTCTCCTCTTGTATAGCATACAAAAGATGAAGACATTATTGTTGCTTACTTGGGTCATCCTCACTACACACTCTGGCAGCAGGGAAAATGTAAACATGTAATCCATCCCTGTGAGGAAATCCAGCCATTTCACAGACCCAGAAGCCAGCCTTAGGGAGTTAGAGAGATACAGTTACTTCCTGACATTCAGGGCTATGTTAATTGATAACAAGATAGCTGTGGCCAGGCAATTAGTTATGAAATGCTGATTAAAATGTCAGCAGCCTGAGCATGACCTTACCCAGGGTGGCATGGAGCCCCTAATTGATGGCTCCATGGGCATTCAGTGCAGACTGACCCCATTTCGGAGCAGCCATGCACAAACAATGGCTTTGGCCTGTTTTAAACACTGGCCATGCTGCAGTTTCCACACAACACACCCAGAGTACTCATATTCTTCTACAGCCAACTTCCCCACCTCCATCAGGGGACAAATGATACGAGGGGAGGCAGAGGGAGCATTAACTGAGAGAACTTCAAATGAAAAAGCAAAAATGCCATGTGCCTTGGTATAATTCATTATTATTAGCTGTAGGTGGAATTAAAGACAAAAAAAATCTTGAAAATAATAAGAAAAATTTTGAACACTGACTACCCAAAGCACAACCTCCAGTAATTTCACTTCAGGTTTTGTCAGCATTGGCACACAATCCATGTGGATAACTCGCTCCAGAGAGCAGAAGGCCCTTGCAAAAGGCTTCTTCATCACTAAAACATTCCCTTCTTGGCTACACCCTTGCAGAGTGGCAAGAGGTTCTTCAAAGGATTGCAAAAATGTTGGGACAGTGAAAGGACCATCAGGATTTCAGTGCCAAAAAATCTGACCAACGCTAAGCTGAGACAACAGGTTATGCCAGTCATCCAAGCTCGCCTCCAAAATCCAACCCATGACATCACAGAGACTCGGCAGTTAATAGCAGCAGCTGTTGAGGATAAAAGTCACTGCTCAGGAACTCTGAGCATCCCCACCACCAGCCCAAGCCAAGCAGAAGGCCATGAGCACAGCACCAAAAAACAGTCCACAGGATGCTATGATCAAAGTAGACACCAAGGTGAAGCCTCATAGAAAAATTAACATGATTAAGCATTAGTCTCAAAAACAAAAGAGGGGGTCTGATAGCAGAGTTTAACCACAGATCCAAAGTGCATCTCCAAACGTCTTTGCTCGTTTCAAAATCAGGACAACAGGACCAAGTCAGCCTCCAGAGCCAGAAGAATCTGATATGGGTGAGTGGGACCTTTGGCATAACCACAGCCAGCCCATTAGGGAAATTAAAGTGCTCAACAAAAAATATTCTGACAAACATTTGGGAGAGCCCCTTTGCAAAACTAAAGGGCAAGAAAGGGTCAAGAGCAGATGGCCCATGCAGTGCTGGCTGCAGCCAGGACAAACAGAGCACCTCTGGCACTGCCAGGGGAGAGATGGTGGGATGGCCAAAGCTGGGCAGCATGATGCTGGTTTTGGGCAGGCATCCACGGGTCAGCGAGCTCTTCCCAAGCAGCAAACAATCACATTTGTCCCTGCCATGCTGAAGCACTTAGCACCACAGAAAGCAGAGAAATCCGGGCTGGGAAAGACTCCCAGGGTCAGCTCACCCAGTGGGTTTTCATGCTTGAAGGCCCCCCCCAAGGTTTTCCAGCCGTGGTGTGGACCCCTGGATGGCAAATGGAAACCTTATGGTGGCAGGCTCATTCCACTGCACCACCTTCTGCCAAAGAGCCAGCGTGCCCCCAGGCTCCAGCAAACCACCAGCCCAAAACCGCCGTTCCTGACTATCCCCCTTTCTCTTCCCCTTCTGCCTCCCCTGAGCAAACCAAACAGAGATTAAAGGATTCCTGTGAAATGAGAGTGACACGAAACTGAGGAGGGAACATCTTCAAAGCAACCAAAGGAATAAAAAGCCTGTACCTAGCCCATTTGGGCAAATATTTCTCTAACCTGTTGCTGTCCTCTGGGGATAGTGACACCACATGCTCCCCCAGTGATCCAGTCCAGGCAATACCCAAGCCCTGATTCATAAGGCCATATTTATCATCTTTCTTAGAGACTACCCAAAATTTCCAGTGTTGTTGTTTCAGTCAGTCCATGACCTCTGAAGCACAGCAAATTCAAAGAGGAGATTTTTTTAATTTCTCTCCTTTTTTGCGGTTACCTCACGTATTTGATGTCTGCTGTCCTGTTCCTCAATCTTCTCTTGTCTTTAGACTAAACAAAACCTAATTCTTCCAGTCTCTCCACAGAGGCCATGTTTTCTGGACCTCTGGTTGTTCTCCTTGCTCCTCCTCAGTGGCCTTTTTGCCTCTTGAAAAGTGATTCTCAAACAGCAGCAGCCTCTCCAGCTCACTGCGTGAGTCAATGGCAGACAACTTGGTGAAGGCAGAAGGCATGGTGTCTATTTTCCTTATCCACAGGGTCTTACTCAGAGGGAAAATTATTTCCTCCCAGTCACCACCTCTGCCTTGCTCTCATGTTCTGACATGTCACTTGTTCTCCATGAGCCCTCAAAGGCTCTTTTCTTTAAGAAGTCCTCGCTGGTGGGTGTGACTGGCATTCATGTTTTGGTGAGAAGGAAGGTTTCTCCTTCTCACTCACAAGGAACAACTTCAACTTTTTCTTGGTGTCCTTGACAGTCCCACCTCACCCCGGGCTCTCAATTTTCATCATGCATAGCCATTCATTTTAAATCCTTCCAGCTTTACTTTCCTCCTGTCTTGAATTTCACCTTGCTGAGGACTTTGTGATTTTTTTTTGCTGATCTTTTCCTGTAGCTCCTTTACACTGGGACAACTCCAACTCGTACCTTCAACACTTTCTGTGTCAGGCTGCTGAGTTTTCACAGCTTCTTCCCCAGCCCCTGCTCTCCAGGGGCACTACCCCACCAATTCCCCAGCTCCTTCTGAGTTTTTGAAATCCGCCTCAAACACCTGAGCACCAGAAGCACCTCACAACTCTTGGTCTGAAGATGCACATGCCAATTCAATAAGGCACCACTCCAACAATCCCTACATTTGGCAGATTTTTGATAACCTCTCTGGAACTCCCACCCTACATCCCCTAACACATCCTCTCTTCCATGCCATAAGAAGGTGGCATCTGAAAGCTCTGGAGAGATCCAAACCAGCTGGAAAAGTGTAGCTGCTTGTCCAAGAGGAGTGTCTCATTTCTGCACCGAGGAGCTGGCTGCTCCTTCAGCACTCAGCCAGGCCCTGCACAAGCCCTATTCCTCAGAGAGCTGCAGAATTAGGAAGGAACCACAAGGAAAAAATGGCCAAAGTAAATCATGGCTGGGTGAAGCAGAAACCAAAATCCGTGGCATTTTTACTTCCTGCTGAAAGTTACGATCTCTCTCATAATGCGGTTGTCTGGGGAAAGTAGAAAGTTGGACCTCACTACAGCTAATAATTATTTGGATAAATTATCTGCTCATGCACTTCAAATGCGAACAGAACACTTTATTCACTTGGTAAATTGCATAATTCATTTTAATCCTATATAATTTTTGCAATTAACAATTTATTTTAATAACTAGTGCGCTGTTAGTTTTTTCTCCCCCCCTAGTTTTTGTTAGTCCTCTCTCTTTTCCATCTGCTAACTCTTTTCTTCTTCCTTCCTCCTTCCAAAATACTTTGCAACTTTTATAACAGCAAATTCTGTCACCTACCCAGGGACGAACAAAAGACCATTGTGTTCAATTTATCTTTTAATAGACTCCTTCCTCAAATACCTCACGGACTGCCAGTACTGTCTTCCAGACCCTGTCTCACACCCTTTTGAGTTATGAAAATGTTTGGGAGGGTCTTTCCTTTAGCCCAGACATTTTTCCACCCCAGATGATTGATAGCTCCCAGTTACCACTAATTACCCTATCAGCAGTTGGACATGAGCCTAGCCACAGTGCTCTTCCTCCAGAGGCCAGCAATGCATCCCTGTCGCTCGTTATCCTCTCCTTCAAGGATGGAACAAACTGACTAATTAGAGACACCATAAATTCTTCCTTCAGGCTCTTCCTGATGTGCCGCCTTGTTTCCAAACAGAGCTTGTGGAGGAGAGTGGGGCTGCTGCTAGTCCTTTCAAAAGGAAAAATGTGATGGGGTTTATGAGCCTAAGTGGGTTTGCTCAGCGTGTTTTATGGAGCAGAAGAGGAGAGTATTCATTCAGCCAGCTCTAGCTGATGCTTTTTAGCACATCCCAAGCTGGAGAGGTTGGCTTGGCTTGGCTACCCCGTGCCCAGTGGGAGCCAGGCTGGGGCAGCAGGCACATATGGAGACAACCTGCGCTGGCTTACAGGGATAAAGGACTGACGGCTTCCCTTACCTAGGATGAACTGAGCGTGCAGATCCCTTCCCTGCTGCCTCCTGTGCCAGCACCAGATGCACAGCACACACTATGGAGAGAGCCATCCAAGTGGAAAGGCAAAGAAGGAACCCCAACCAACTGCTGCGTCCCGCTGAGCACGGTCTGGAAGGCACCTGTATCCTCCCATCTTCCCAACATGGCAAATTTGACTCAGAACGTTTGCTAAATTCTGTCAGGACCTCCATCTTGTTTGAGAGGGCAAGATTTTTTCTTATTTAGGCATACAGGTGGTTATTTTTTCAGGTAGTGAGAAATCCCACTATAATCTCCAGAATAAAAGGGAACACAATGAAAATGGACAAGAAATACTTTCTCTTCTCCCCAGAACAGAGAAAAAATAACTTGGAGGAAAATCAAGCAAGTTTAGACAAGAGTTACTCTGAAGCTTTTCCTCCCAGACAAAAGCAAAGGCCCAGAGGGCAAGAGGGGAAAAGGGCATTATATTTAGAGAGAAGCTTCTCCAAAGTACATGGGCCTCGTGGTACACCTCATAAAAAAAAAGTTTGAGGCTCCTCAGCCACTGCTAAGGAGGCAAATTGTATCAAAACAGGAAATCCTCACTGACCTAGAAGAGAAGAGAGCAAAGAGGAGCAATGAGAAGCAAGGTCTGCAGCAGTTTGCTGCATGGGAAAGGCACGTAGAAAAACCCATGTGGAGGAGGGGGGAATGGCTGAATGCATGCCAGACCGTGTGGGCTGGGGATGGTGCATGCCCCACACCAGCCCTCGAGCCAAGAGTCACATGCTTGTAGCTTGCCTTCCTACAGAGCCTGAGAGCCACTTCCCACCACCATCCCAAGAAACTCCAGGATCCTGCCCATTAAGATACAGCTTAGTGCAGGAGCAGAGAACAGGGATCCATCCAGGATGGCTTTGGAATTCAGAGACAGAAATATTCACAGCCACATTTGATAACCCTCACCTCCACCTGCTTCCCCAGAAAACACACATTTTCCATAAGCACTCAGGTCATCCTTAAGCAAGAGGTCACCACACACATGAAGTGGGGATAAACTAAAAAACACAAGGCTACATTTTCCAGAAAAAAAACCCCACGTTTCTTGCCCCCTCTCCTGTCCTGTTCTTAAGCCCACATTAAATCACACTGCACAGGGGATGACAAAGAGCCTCGCAATACCACAGCTTCTCCCTGGGTTTCAGAGGGATCCGAGCTGACACGTGGCTCCCTCACTGTGGCCAGGGCAGTGCCACATACCTGTGAGTTCTGTGGGTGCTTTTGGGGTTTCAACTCGTCTTTCGTGTGTGCAGCATTTGTATATCGTAGGGTCTGAGGAGAAGTTATTCTGTAGGCAAGGACTGCCATTTTGGGAGACATAACTACTCCCTCTTTGCTGCCAAAATCGCTCTAATAAGGAGCTAATATTTAAAAAACTAAACAAGAAAAAGGATTAAAAAAAAATCCCAGCCCATTGTGTTCTTCAGCTCCGTTAGGGACGAGGCCAACTCCCAGCAGCTGCTGTTGCCTCCAGCAACATCTCCTCCCTTGGACAGCAGCGGCAGATGACAGAGGAGAAGGACAAGAAAAGAGCAGCCACCAGGATCTGGCTGCATCCACCCAGCGCTGCATTCCAGCACCAGGTTCAGCCTCTGGAAGAGCCCTCCCAAAAGGTCCTCTACCTGTTGCTGGTCCCAGCAAGGGCAGCCTGGTAGGGATGGGACAGCTGGGTGGTCCCCAGCGAGGCGGACACACTGCCCAGAGCAACACCAAATCATAATAAACAAGTCCCTCGCACAAAGCTCTGGCAGCTCAGATTCCAGTTCAGCTGATATAATCTTCATTTTCTCTTTGAAAGAAAGGGGAAAAAAAAGAAAAGCAAAAAGAAAAAAACCAGACATCCTAAGGGAGCGGAGTGAGGCAAGCAATGGATTGATATTGCCCATGTGTGCCTCAGCCCCCCATGTGCTGTTAATCAGCTGCCCCCCCTGGGAATACGCTGATTTAATTACTGCCTGCTTGCACAGCCCATCTGCTGCTCGCCCAAGACATTGCATGAGGAAGAAACAGACACTGAGTCCCAGCAGCCAGGCCAGAACAGGATTGGCAAGCAGAACAGGAATCACCCCAGCCCTGGTTTGGGGAGTGAGGGGTTGAATTGGTCCAGGGAGCCCATGCAAGCTCCAATCCCTTATGTGCAAGAAGTAGATTGCATCAAAGGGCACATCACTGCCCCACCAGAGCCTTGGGCACTGCAGAGGGGATGGATGCACCTTTCTTCTATCTGAAACACAACCTTATTTTGAGGGGAAAACCAAAGACACGCAATGGGGCAACGAGAGGATTTCCAGATTGGAAAGGGCAGAAGTATTCAGAAGCAGTAAAGGGCAGATGCCCAGTTACCAGGTGTCATGTCACAGCCCACTCCTCTCACCGGGTGCATGGCACAGACCCCACACGTGAGCACATCTCTCCAACCCTGGCATTCTGCAGCGTTATTCTGGGATGTCTGAGCATCACTCTAATGCAAGCAAGTATTTTCCAGGGCTTCTGCTTCACAATGCATTCATAATGCCAAAGAGGCCGTGCACAGACCTGGTACAGCTCCTGGAAGGGGAGAGCTGCATCAGGTGCATTCATCCTCAAAGTGACTCGTTGGACAGTCACTTCCAAGGGGCTGCAGCACGAGGTGTGGGTTGCTGCTCTCCCACCCGGGGACAGCAGGGAGGTTTAATAATTAATGGAAGGCTGGCGCAAAAAGCGCCGCTACGTCTTTAACAGCTGCCAGCGATGGGAAACTCATCGGAGTGCGTTCGGAGGGGAAGAAGGTTAAGATGATTAACTGGTGCTAACAAGTTTAGGATGTGGAAGAAGTATTTTCTTGGACGTCCATCAAAGAGAGGATTGAATGTTCCCGGGCGGAGGGGGGGCGGTATATGTTTAACAGATGAGGTTTCTGCCTCCCGAGGCCCGCCCAGCCCCGCATGATGCAACCTCTGCCTTTTAAAGGCTGGCTCTGCCCCTGCACCACCAGCGTACCTGCGACCCCAGCCTGGCACCAGGGCTGAAAGGCGATCCGGGGGAAGGAAAGCCGCCCCTCCCCTCTTCCTGTTGATCTGCGTCCTGGGACACCCTCGGGCACCGGCGGATCAGCCCGGTCCTTGGTCCCCACAACAGGGCAAAGGTGTGGGCAGATGCCCGGAAAAGGCAGCAGGGAATCGGGTATCACCACACTGAAAGCAGAAACCTTGGAGAGGACGGCTGGTCTGCATCCCACTGCAAACCCAGTCCGTGCCTCACCACGGGGACACCAAAGAGAGCCATCCTTGCCAGTGGCCAGGCCAGCAGCCCACTTTTTACCACCCCATTGCCCTTGGGCGCATGGCAGCGCTTAACGCTGGCACCGAAGTCCCCTTGCGCACAGCTTGGCGCCTGACCCGGGTACCAACACCCTTGGCCCGTATTTTGGGTGTTCCGGGTATTTCCAGCGCTCGGCCTTCCGGCTGGGCTCAGCCTGCTGCCAGCACGGGCGGCACAGGCGAGACCCGCGTGGCGGGGCCCGGACGTGCGTCAGCGGCTGACGCAAACCAGCCCGGCCATGTGCGCCCGGCGCAGGCCTGGGGAACACCCTGCAGCCCGGTAGCACGCTCGTGCCGAATCAAAGCCGTGGCCCTACAGTAGCAGCGCAGTGTGCTCTTGGGGTTTTGCTCAGCCAGCTGGGATGTTTTTGCCTCACTTTGTCACGGCGCTGATTTATGCCCATATGTACCATATACATTGTAAGCGCAGGCACGCAATGGTGTAAACACTTCCACCAAACATCTGTACACAAACCCGTGGAACATGCAAAAGCTCCCTGCTGCAGCCCTCGACGTGCACATGTGGGGTGCCATGTGCCACTGGATTGTTACTGGATTGTTATGGACAGCAAAGGTCACACCAGGACCACCACCTGATAAAAATCAGCGCACCCACAACGCTTTTCTCCTGCCTCAATCCGTGCTTTGGCCAGAGCACTTCATGGTGGATATCTGCTCCAAAATCTTTCCCTCAACGTCTTTCTCTGCACCTTACCTTTGCCAGAGTAATAGGTTAGTTTATCCCTGCTTTTGCACAGGGAGCGGCTGTATCAAACAACCAAGGGCTGGGATATAATATTTGGGCCTTAATATACAAGCACCACTAAAGTTAATGCTTCATACACACCTGCATAAAAATGTTCACCTGTTTGCAGCCTTAGGCAGAGCTCAGCCTCCAGAGAAAAAGTCCCAGAGCAATTCCATGTCTTTGGAGGAAATTCTTCCCACCTTCCAGCCAGTTTAAAATCAAAAAGGCCAAAAATAAAAAGTTTAAAATAAGACGGCATATAAAAGACAAAGGGAGGAGCCTTGGGGTGTACAGGAGGCAGGCCTGAGCATGGCAAGTGGGTGTAAATAAGCAAACCAGGCCACCCTGTTTTAGAGCACTTGTGCCCATCGCTGTTCCAGATCACCGTCCTTTTCCAACGCTTTGGCTGCTTCTAAGCATATTTTGGATGAAGAGGGAAAGGCCGAGGTGTTTGCCATCCTAACTCTACTGCATGGTAGCACCACAGGGATGCTTTGAGCTCTCCAACCATTCCGCAGCACTGGCCACGCTCACAAGTGGATTAATGGCTAAGGCAAGCCCTCCTGGTCTGCCCTGAGCAACGACAGCAGGTTAATCTAAATCCATTAAATACTCTTTAATAAAGTTGGTTTAGATCCCAAAAGCAGACTAAGCCGGATGAGTTGACGCTTAGAGGTTTAAGGAACATCCTTTCTCCCTCTTCCCATCCCTCAGCCATGGATGTGGCACCAAACAGGTGACAAAAGCAAAGGTTGAGGTGGCTCCTCAAGCCGCTCTGGTTAAGAGCACAGCAGCCTACGTGTTCAGAGAAAGAGAGTTAAGTGACCAAACAAACTATTTGTTTGGGGTTTTTTTCCCTGAATTGTTCATCCCCATTTATTCATAACTGCTCACAGAATCCATGGAATTCATTGTGTGGTTTGCATCTTAAAAACAAATGAAACAACAGTATGTCTAAACCAAACAAACCCCAACCCAAAATACAGCCAACAGCCCAGGGCGCATGAGCAACTTTCCAGGCTGAAGTGTGTATATACTCTGGAGGGCCCAAAAATGTGGATGGGGGAATATATTTAAATTTCAGGGAATAAGAGAATTCCCAGGAAGATGTCTTACAAAGCAGGGAAAAAAGGAGGGTAGTATTTAAGCAGTGATTATGCTGCAATTTTTTTTCCAGATGTGCTAGGGGGTGGCGTGCCGGAGAATCCCATTTTCTGACATGGCAATGTGCTGCTGTGACAGTGCTGGATGTCCATCTGCAGCAGCACTGCTCCCTCCAGATCCCAGCTCTCTGGCCAGCCCTGCCACGAGGGCTTAGTCCTTCCAAGGGAAAACACAATCCAGAGAGCTCAGAGCTTTTGGCAAGGAGCAGCTGCTTGAGGCAGAAGTCCTCTTTTCCAGTTTTTTTGCTAGCGCTTGTCCAAAAGCTGCGTTGAGCCACTTTCAAAGAGGAAAACACCTTTTGCACAGTCAGCATGGAAAGCCACGCTGACTTACTGTCCTCAAAAGGGGTGAAATACAAAACCAGAGCATTTCAACCAGTTCAATGCACCTCCTGACAGCGAGGCCACAGGGCCAAGGGTGTTCCATTGCACCCTCACACCTCATCCTCCTCATGGCTCTGAGCCAGGGCCACTGACACAGCTTGTGGCTGCTGGTGTTTAAATAGCTGGAGCTGACCTTTCCACACCCTCACCCCACACCAGGGATCCCAAACACCTCCTTCACCCCTGGGGGCTCACCAGTGTGTTCATGTTTTTAATCTCATGGGAGCCTTTGTGCAGCATTAAGACACTGGCACAGCTTCTCTGGGCTACCTCATCCCTGGAAGTGCTCGAGGTCAGGTTGGACCAGGCTTGGAGCAGCCTGGTCTAACAGAAGGTGTCCCTGCCTGTGACAGAGGGGTGGAACTAGACAATCTTTTAAGGTCCCTTCCAACCCAAACCAATCTATGATCCTATGATCCATCCAAGCAACCCCAGCAAGCTGGAAAAGGATCGTGTTAAACATGACAGCGAGAAAATATAAAAGCCATGAAAACAACCTGGCAAGAGATGGAGCACCCCAGCTGGGATGTGTGGAGAGGGCAGGACTCAGACATTGTCCCCCTTTTTGGCTCATGTCCACAGAGATGCTGGGGAGAAGATACAATTCCCAAGTTACAAACGGATGCATCCACTTGGATACAACATCCTGCCTGTCTGCTGCAGGGCCAAAGCTCAGCCCACACTGCCCAGGAGTCTCTCCCCTTGCTCCAGCCATCCTCACCAACCCCTCCCAGCATTCTTTCCTTCTTCTGCACCTGTCTGTGGGGACAGGCACAGGTTGGGATGTGGGAAATGCACTTCCCATCAGCTGGCCCCGCTGGCTCTGGGTGTCACATCCTGGCTGGAAGCCAACACCCCACTGCAGCCCTGCACTGTTTCTTGCTGGCCTCATCCAGCAGCTGCCGGTGTGCTGAGGGGTCTGGACAGTACAGGATGGAAAGAAGGAAAGCAGAAAGCCTGGACTGAGTGTGTGCACCATGTGGCACACATCCCCTGGGTGCAGCTGGGGCCACCGCTGCACCTTGGCTCCTGCAAGCTTCCCTGCAAGAAGGGGAACAGCAGCAACAATTTTGAGTTGCAGCATCTCCTGCTGGTATTTCTGTAAAGCCAATAGCAGCTGAAGGGTGGCCAAGCAGTTTTCTCTGTGCCCCACGGTGGGGCAGATAGGAAACGTGGGTGAAATTTTGTATGAGAAGAGATGCCCAGGGGACATTCCTTTGCAAAGCCTCAAAGACATTCCGGAGAAAACATCAGTTCCTGGTCACTGCCAAAATCCCTGCAGCTGCCCCAACACCATCCTCCAAGCCCCTGTAACAGCAGAAGGTTTTTGGCAGGGCTGTGCAATCTTCCTCTGACTGCCAGTGCCAGTCCCTGGGAGCTGCCTCCTCCTGCAGCCCAGGTCCCTCCTCTGCCCTCGAGTGCTGCCTCAGGGAGGGATGGAAAAGTCATCCAGCATCCCTGTGAGTTGCCTCCCTGCTTGCACGGCTGACCGCCCCCAGCACTGCAGGCTCCCAACCTGACCGAGGAGAAACCGGACCAAAACAAGCATTGTGGAGGCAGAGGGAAAGCAGCCAGCCTTTTTTTTTTCTTTCTTTCTTTCTTTCTTTTTTAAAGGGATATTGAAGACCAGAGCAGAGAGCCAGCACAGTGAAAAACGGCCACGTGGGGACTGTGAAAATCAGAGCTGAGGAGAGGAAGATGGGAAAGAGCTAATAAAGAGAGTCACAATATACAAAATACACAAGCGCCCACCTCTGCCAGGAAAGCTGTGGGAAGGGATTGTGGTGTAATCCCTGGCTGTTTGAGGCTTCCCAGGCAGACACAGTCTGGATCTGCAACTGGATCAAGATTAGACCAGGAAAGCTTAGATTTTATTTTTTTTTTCCCCTGTCAACCTGAAACAAAATGCTTTCCCCTTGCAGCATTTTTTTACTACATGGAGGAAATTAAGGGAGGTCAGTTGGCTGTAAGAGGATCCTCCAGCCTCAGGTAGCTCCCGACCACATCCACACACCATATGGAAAAGCATCTGCTCAGTCCCAGAAAAATTCCCCAAGTCACATCCATGCATGCAACAACCTCAGACCAAAACCTGTGCTGAGCTCCCTGCCCACACTTGGCCCCATCCCAGCACAGGCTCTGGGGCTGGAGAATAGCTGGGTACAGTCATTGCTGCCACTGAGGTTTCTCCTCTCCAACCTGCACAAAGTTGTCCCAGACCCATCTAGCAGTAAGTGGGGACAGAAGGAATGACACAAGTTATCTATTGAAGGGAACAAAGTCATTAATTACCCAGAGAGGTTATGCTAAACTTGAGGCTGTGTCCTCCCCACTGAGACACTGCTGGAGAAGCCCACTGTGACCTCTAAACTCAAAAAATGCGATGCCAAGGAGCAACATCTCACAGGTAGTCACACCCAGCCCAAGTGATCTGAAGTAGCTGCTTTCCAGTCAAAAGAAACTTCTGTCTCCTTATTGTTTGCTATAAATACAGCTGTGCTGTTTTCCTGACCATGTTATTTCTAGAACCCTTATCACAGTGCAGTCACATGCTTTACAATCTTCTTCTTCTCCTATTCCCAGCTTTTTCAAGCCATTTATGTTCACAATCCCATCTGTTGTGGAGCTCTTCTATGGCCCCAGACCTCCACATCCGCACGGAACAGGTCAGCAAATGAACTTGTCTCCCTTTTCCCCTTCTCTGCCATGCAGGGACCTGACTCACAGTTAGGGATGAACTCAAATGTCACTGCTGATAAACATTTATTCTGCTGAGGAGCACGATGTGTTTATAGGCAGTGAAGTGGGCCAGTGAGAAGCAGCAGGCATGCGCCAACTCTTGCAACATCTTGACGCTTCTGAATACCTTGGTCTCCCGCAGAAGTCATGTTGTCTGGTCCTTGGGGCGTTTTAAACACCAGGGGGGAAAATGCACAGAGGAAAAGGATTCCCAAGGTCTTATGCTGGAAGAGACACCACGTTGAAACGTGGTCAGGTGGCCTGCATTGCACCAGCCTGGAGACCAAAGGGAAATACCCTGGAGCAAAGGGTCTAAGAGGAAACAACAGCTGGCTGAAGGTGCCTTTGTTTCTGTACTGCTCCAAGCCAATCGAAACCTCACCGGCCACAACATCAGCTCTAGACCACGATTTCATTTCCCTCAACAGATTAGCTGGCAGGGTGGAGGAGAATTTTATATATAGTTTCTGTATCCACAGAATATTTGATGAAGACAAGCGAGTTTGACAGGTAAAAAGGAAGCTTCAGCCCTTACGAGACTCTTATGAGACATTTATTATTATTGTCCTCCTGAATCAAAGCTGGTACTCAGCAATACTATGAGCTTAATGGAATAAATGGGCACCTAAGAGTTATGAGAAATCCAGCACAGACTGCTGCCAGAGCTTCCCAAGGGATGTGGGTATCTGTAACCAAGTGTTGTGATCTCAGTGCTGAAATACCTGGGTGACCCACCTACGACACAAGTGGCGTAGCAGTGACATTCAGATGGCCTCAAAAAGGAGCAAATCCCTTTTTTCTCCGCTCTGCATTCAAGTTCTAAGTTTCCTTCTTCAAGCTGGCTCGGAAACACCAGGAGGACATTCACTCCTGTGGTTTTATGGCATTTATTTGTCAAGTCCAGGCAAGAACTTAAAAATGGAGGAGGGCTGTGATTTGTTCTCCCATTGAAGGGAAAACGTTGGTATTTAAAATCAGCTGAACTCAGTTTTGATCTGCTCTTTTGAGAAACGATACTCAGAAAACATTTCGTCTGTGCCACCTTTTAAATGTAAACCAAAATTGCTCCTGTTGTTTCTTTCTGGGACTAAAAAGAAAGTCCAACAGTCCTGATCTGGACTAGCCAAATCAGGCTTTTTCCAACGTTCTACAGCTCTGGATCTTGGATTTTAGTTCTTTTCCACCACAAACCTGTACAGCTTTAACTCTTGCTTTTATAAGCTGCTGTGTTGCAGATCCATTTTAGTCTGTCAAGAGACTGTACCTCCTGTGACTGTACCAGCCTAAATACAGTGATTTTGAGACCTTACCTACAGCAAAGACAACCCCTTTGTAATTTTATCACCCTTATCCCAACTGCTGACCACATTTAAATACCCTTTGATAAGCACACCACCAGATACAGTCACACTGGACACCAAAGAGAACCAAAGGAGAAACCACTGGAAATGGAAATGCTACTTTCATGTGCTCATCCAGACATGACTTTCCCTGCCACCTTCTTTGCAAAACGAGATTCAGTCACCCAGTTTGAATATACAGATTCAAATCCTCCCAGAACTTCAGCTTTGGATGTGAGTGGTAGCTGGCCCTTCTCTGTTTTTTTTCTAGTCAAATGCATCAAAAGACAATGAGGAATGCTGGATGATTCATACTCGTGGAATGAAATGCCGTTCACAAACTTTTTTTCCACAGCAATTTGTCACTTATTGTATTGAAACCACTTCAGAAGATGTGTCTCAAAGAGCCTTTTGATATTAACATGATTAAAACCATAATGCAATTAGGCAATCCCATAATATTTCTGTACGTTCTATGAGTGGGACCACTTCAAGTGACCACTTCATTCAAGCCCATCATAAATGGCTGCTTCTAGCAGAAGGCTGTTAATTCTGCAAGATGCTTCAGATAGCTGTAGAACACCAAGGAATTCAAGCCTTCTCACCCTGGAGGCATTTTGGCTCACCAAAATCCAGCCCCAGTGTTGGATCTTGCCTACATGTCTCAAACCTTCCAAATCCAGGAGAGAAAGATGCACATCCCAAGAGCTCTTCTGCCCACTTCAAAACTGATATTTAAAATCTGTGGGAACACTGGCTCTCCTGATGTATCCTTCTCTCTTTATTGGCTGTCTAGGCATGCACCTTTTCTTTCTTTCTATCTATTTTCCTGTTTCTCCTCTCACACATTGGCATCCACCTACAAACCAGACCTGTTGGCCACATCTCCATATCAATTTCCTATACCTTGAGCAAACAAGTACACATCACTCTGCATTCACACAGGAGAATGCATTAAAAAAATTCAGTGGGATGCAGACAGAAGAGTTTTTGTCACCTCCCCAAGTGCCAGCTGTCCCCGGTCCCTACCTGCCGGGCAGTTGCATCGCTGGTGCGTGTCTCGAACTTCCCGATGTCTTGGCAAGTGGAACTTTAATTTCTGCCAAGAGAGGGAAAACAGAAAAAGGATTAATTTATACTCCTGAAACCAAAGCCTCAGATTCTTGGAAAAGTGGAACTGGGAGGGGATGCTGCCCAAGTAGAGATGGGAGAGACAGGGCAGAACAGTTTGGGAACGAAGGAAGGCAATAAAGTTCATAGTCTTTAGCTAGAAATGCAGGGTTTGATTGAAAGCAGGCTGAGGGAGTTTCGTAATGGCCTCCAAATGTGGTCCTCCTGACAGGCATTACAAAACCAAGAGCCAGCAGTGGCAAATAAATTGGTGACTGTGTCCTCGTGACAAAGCCACATTTCTCAGAAGACCCACTCAGTGGGCAGAAAATGAAGATCTGAAGCAGGTCCTCTTCCACCCTGCAGCAGACTCCTCGTGTTCCTGGAGACACCTGGATGGACAGAAGGGTCCCACTGCAAGATTGTGGCTGAAGATGAACTGGAAACAGCAACAGCATCCCCTGAAATCTTCAAACGCTGTGAAACTTTTTCACCCAAGGGCAGAACACAACAAAACCAATCAAGAGCTTCCACAAGGTGGAATTTTATCAGAGTATTCACTTCATATATGAGTTCGGATTTCTAATGGTGCCAGCATGTCAGTCTCCTGCTCTCTGGGCCCACCTGTGTATTTCTTGAAAGGCAAACAAAGTCCACCTGAGGTCACTGCATCTTCCCTCGCTGGGAACATCAACAAAATTAACCCATCTCCTGAGCAAAATGTGCTTCAGGGGTAGCACCCTCACCACCCCTCACAGACTTTATAAAATAACTGTAATTTAGTGAAGAAAATGCAAACCAATCCAAGTCAGTCATTCATTAATGCCTGCGAACCACACTTGGTTAATGATTTGGGAAGGCTGAGCTGCTGGGGTTCCTAAGCTCCAGAGCCACTCTCTCTTCCCTCCTAACCTTCAAGCCCAATTTCCCATCCCAGTTGAGCCCTCCTATTTTTTGGCTTTACTTCACAAGTGGGCCAATACTTCAAATGCAATAGCCTTATGTAGGGCACAACAGAAGCTCGTGCCCAAGATCATATAGAAATTGCTTAATTTACACAAGTAACTGAGCATCATCCTGCAAGAAGGCATCCATTTGGGGGAAAATTCTTTTAGAGAGGGTAAAAGTAAATCAACTTGTTTCTGCCTGGGATGAAGGAAGGCAGAATTGGCTGGAACATTTCCATTTTTCCACTTTGAAAGGACTGGCTTCCTCATTGTGAGTCAAAAGAGTAACGGTTGTTGCGACTGGCTAGAAATTAAATATTTTCAGAGCTTTATTTTGCATGGTAGACTGAAATGTTTTGATAGCAAGTTGATTTGATAACGGGGTGAGGAGAGGGTTTTAGGCGAGGAAAATTGCCAGTTCCCACAGAGCATTTCATCGGTGTTTACCTTCTCAGTTAAAAGCACAGATATGTGAATCTCTGCATGTTGGGCACGTTCCCACCCTGCTGCCACCCCAGATGGCACAGCCCTGCTCTGCCAGCACTGCCTGGCTTCTGGCTGCCGGTGGTCAAACACGGGCACAAGCAGGACAGCAGAGCCTTTATTTGGACACTCACACTGGTATCTGGACATACACAGCCCCATTCCCATCTACACATGTGCCAACCAAAACGTCCCAAAACGAGACTGCCACATTTGGGTGGTGCTCCCGTGTTTGGGAGTCAGGCTCAGACAAGGAAGGGGTGATGGTTTGCAAGGGCAGGAGCAGAAAGCCATTTCCTGGCCAACAAGGGTCCAAACACCCTGGCTGCAACAGGGGCCCTTACAGGACCCAGATCTGCAAGGAAACATGGAACAGATCCCTGTCCCATCAAGTGCAGAGGCACTGGAGGGGCTAAGGGGGAATGGCAGAGTGGGGCTGTGCTGTAAGAAGCCTTGGCTTACAAAGAGAGGAGCAGCACAACTGGACAGGGAAGTGGTGACCCAGCAGGACATGAGCATGACTGGGAACGGAACAGAGCTGATAACATTTCCCTGAGGCTTTATCTGCAGGGTCAAGGCAGTAGAAAGACCTGGGACAACTGAAATAGCCTTCTCAAGGACAGGGGCCCCTGAGGAGGGAGGTGCTGGTGCTGCTGGGCAGGCTGGAGCACAGCCCTGAGCACCATGACCATGCAGCCATCACACACTCAGCAGCATTTGGACATTCTCCCCCATCCCTCGTGTCTCCCTCAAGCCCAAGAGCTCTGCACATCCCTGGGGAGTTTTGCCGTGGGATTGCTCCCCCCTAGTGGGAGGCAAAATCTACCAGGGATTTAGGAGAAATGCCATTTAGCCTGGCATTCATTCTCCTGCAGAGTCCATTAAACAAACACTGCCACAGAAAAAAAAAAAAAATCCTTGGCTCTTGGAGACCTCAGCTCAACTTTGGGTGGAGATGGTGAAACAAAACAAAGCCCCCAGCATTTTCTGCTTCCCTTGTTTCCACTGTGCAAAATATTGCCTGGTCCAACACCAGAAGCTGGCTTTGTTCAGGAGAGCAAACCAAATGTAGTTCCCGCTTGAGATGTCGTTTGCAAGAGAAAACTTTCATTCCCAGGCAACAGAAAATCATTCTGTTTTAGAATGGTCATTCAAAATGAATGAAAATCACTCATTTTAGGGCAAGGTTGGCTTCTGTAAGCAAAATTTTAAAAGGCAGGCTCTGGGAATCTAGTGTTTGCAATCTCCTTCCTGGGATCTGGGGTTTGCTTTTTCACCTGGGGGATACTTGGAGCATGTAGCATCAAAAGAGGCAACAGGCTGCCTTCCAAAAGGTTGGAAACACCTCCTTTGGAGGGGATTGCTTTGTCAGCAGAGCTCTCATCTGTCAGGTTGTTCAGTGACATAACAGCTGCATCTTCCCCCTGCACCATGGCAAGTGGCTGGAAAAAGCCTTTTGCCAGCACTGGAGCCACAGCTGATCACTTCTGTGGGTTTAGGGAGTCATGAGGAAAGGGAAAATGCCTGGAGCACCTGCTGGGAACGGGCAGTAAAGTCAGCACGGGCTTTTCCCATGGCTTTGTTAACTCACCACAAGCGAGACAGGACAGGGGTGGACAGAGCAGTGACAGCAAGACCACTTCTGACATTAAAGGATGTGGTCTCTAAACCTTGCAAGTGCCTGTCTGTTTTGGATGGGCACTTGAGATTAGGTGAGAGGGAGGGCACTTCTTCAAAGGGGGCAGATTAATAGCTCTTTAGCATTCCCAGTTGTTTGCAGTCACCCGGGGAGGTGAAATCATTTCCCACCACTATCTCCAACAGCTAAGAGAAACACATTTTAAATAGATAATCTATTACAACCATCAGGAGGATTTCAGGGGTGGGTGGTTTTGTTAACTCTTATTGTTTTACCTCCAATTTCCCCGTTTTTTTCTTAAAGGCCCAGCTCCTGGGATCACGGGACCATGTGGCACAAGCAGCAAGTCCTCCCAGATGGAGCAAAAAGCCTGGAAATGACACCACCTAGGTACAGGGATTGCAAGCAGCTGAAAGGAAACGGGACTTAGCTACCAGAGAAGTTGAAAGAAGAAAGCAGATCTCATGATTGTGAGGTGAAGAACACTAAGCTAAAGATGTAGGCAGGGGATGCTCAGAGCAAGCTTGAAGACCCTAGGAAACAATTGTGCAGTGTGCTTTGAGATATGGAATAAAAGGAGGGGGGGAAAGTGTCTCAAGTCAGGAGGGAAAGGGAGTTTTCTGGTGTCCCTCCTTTGCCTTCACAAGTAAGCAAAGAGTTCCAGAGAAACGAGACTACTGGGAAAGCAGTGAGGAGCAGTGCTTCCTCCCCGTTCACAGGCACATTCCTGAATCCCTTCAGAATCGCTCAAGCCACAACAAACACCTTCAACACAAGCCCCTGAGAAGGCTGAGGGGCAGCTGATCTTCCCCCAGGGTGCACAGGATTACCTGCTGTGGCATCACACACACACATTTTTATCTCTACAAACTCACAAATTCTGGGATTTTTTTTCCCTAGGAACAGCACTGAATCCATCCTGTTCTCCACCCTGACGAGTTTTTGGCAAGTAAAATAGCACCAAATGTTACCCAGCATGGGAAAGGACCTTGTTTTCTTCTTTGGAAAGCTTTGCTTCTCTTGCAAATGCCAGTAGTGAGTTTATTTGTGTTCCCTGTATGATTTTATGATGTCTCATAAATGCAGAGGAATTCAAATTCCTACGTGGAGTTAAAAGTTCTCCCTGTACTACCTGCTTCTGGCCCATTCAGCACAGATGTTTTTACAAGAAAACCTAGTCAATTTGAGTCTGGTAGAAAATTCCCTTGTGGTATTCGCCTACACCAGGCAGAGGTTTACACAGTAGCAAATAAAGCACTGGTCAGGCTGCTTCTGGGAAAGCATCAGCCGCCCTCTCCTCGCTCCTCCTGAGCTGAGATGGAAACTCTGCCACAGCCAGCCACCAGTGCTTGAAAACCAGGCTCTGAGATGGAGAAAACATCCCCAGCAGCTGCCTTAAAATTAATATCTTCAGCAAACCAACCCAGCTCCTCCCCCTGCCACTTTGCTTTATTTTGGCATGTCCAGAAGAAAGGCCCCTAAAAGGACTTTTGACAATTTGCAGTTCTCGGTGCAAGGTCTATGGTCTCCCTGCAGATCCTTGGGAACGCCCTGGGCACAGTCATGGCCAAGGCTTTGGAGGGCATTACACACTCCAGGTTTTGAGCATAACCTTAGAGCTCCTCTGTCAGCCCTCACAGACTTCACTGCCTCACATCCCTCCAGCTCATCAGCTCGTCTGCACAGCCACCAGAGCTAGAAATGTGCTCCTGTGCTGTGCCTCCCCTCCCACCTCTGACCAGCTTTTTCTAAAGCTGGGGTTCCTTTAAAGCTTTGCTGTTTTATTTTGTGATGGATAACACTGAGCTGGCAGCTGTGAAACCCATTAAGGTTGAAACACCAGGAAACTGTGAGGATGTGGCAACGAGAGGGGGCGAGGTTCTGAGCAGGGGGAGATGAATATCCCACTTTCACGTCCGTCACAGCAAGCCCATCCTCTCCCCCAGTCATGGTCAGCATGTCTTATTTTGCTTTCCTTACTTTTTTTCTCCCACCCTTTATCTACCCTGTTTTGCTCCATCCTTGCCCCCCACCAGTCAGTCCAGTGTCCCACTTCAAACGTAATGAAAAGGAGGACTGGAAGGATTTTTCTTTCCTAATCAAAAGCCTCACATGGCACACCACCATCTGTCCACCTTGCCCTGGACCTCGAGCTGCTTGGTCCATGCCAGTGTGTCTGGCTGAGTGTGGAGATGAGGTTTAGATGCTCAGCAGAAGTGGGCAGCACAGTTTGCAAGAGTCACCTCCCCGAGGGACAGAGCCCTCCTCCCCCACGGGCATCAGACCTCCCCAGGTATAAAGGGACAGGAGACACAGGCATCCCTCCTCCTCCACAGTCTCTGGCTCTTTTCTCCAAGCTCTTTTTGAAGCTGTGGCCCAGGATGGAGCTGGTAACACTGGTGGTACTCAGGAGCAAGTGCTGGTCCCTCAAGCAGTCGTTCCTGTCCTACAGCTGCTCCCCACACTGGCTGCAGTGGGGACTGTGGCCACCCCCAGGAGCACAGGAGGGGCTGCTCAGGAAACAGGGGTGCTGAGACCCCCATTTCCTCCCTAAGCTGAGCTATAAAAAGGTGTAAAGGTGCCAGTGCCAGCAGAGCCATCCGGCCCCAGGCACCAATCCCAGGAGGACTACTGTGACACTTCTCAAATCTCAGTAGAGATAAACTTCGACTTCCCAGCAGACTCATGCCAGCAGCAGCAGAGGGATTGCTGCACCTATCCCCTGCCTGGTGGCAGTGAAGCAGTCCCTGCACGAGAGTGCAACCGCAGGGCCCAGATCCAATCACTCACAATGCTTCTGCCTCCCCAAACCCCTTTTTAAAGCAGGATATTGCCCCATGGACCCTGTGTTTCCCTTATTCCTCATCCAAAGAGGCAACTCAAAACCGTATCTTTCAGCTCCTGCAGCGTTTGCTAACTGAAGGTTCACAGTTTTTGGCTGCATACCCCAGCAGATCCAGGGACTGCTCTCACAAGGCCCATAAACAGAAGCAGAGCCTGTCAGCTGTAGGTTTAAACTCCTCACCACAGACTTTCACTGCTCCTAGAAAGCAGGAGGGGGTTCAGGTCACCCCAGGTGCCAGGCAGCACTGCCCAAGGCAGGTCCCAGCAGTCAGCACTCTGATCATCCCATTCCTCGCCTCATTTGGCAATAGCAGCCCACGAGGGATTTTTCTCAGATACAAACAGTTTTTGGGCTAGCCCCAGGGATCTCTCCAGCATGACTCAAGCCAAAGCTAAGTAAACAGAGAAAAGGAGAGGTGGGTGGAAATGGCTCCAGCCCTGAATTTCACCCCCAAGCCTCTCCTAGAGCTGTGGGAACAGGTCAGTGGGGACCTGTCTGGAGAGTTCAGAGACATGAGCCACCATCTGCTCCCTGACACATGTCAACACCACTTCAAAGCCCAACAAGGCAAGGAATACTCATCGCAGCCAGAGGAGAGGAACACAGACAGCCCCCAGCAGCATCAACACAGCAAAGTACAAGGTGTCAGCCACAATAACCTGCGCTTTTGGGCCCTCTTTATTGACCTGCTGAAGCCAGTAGCAGCATTCCCCCATCATCAGAGGAGAGCCCACAGGGTCCAGTGGAGTTTGGATGGGACTCAAGTGAGTATAACACAGACATATGCTCTGCATTGATGCCCTGGCAGTGCCAGAAACCATCCTGGCAATGCCAGTGTGCCTCATTCTCCTGAGCCAGGAGCTGTGGAAGGGGTCAGGGCTGGTGCAGCAGCAATGCCAGCCCATCACCACGCTGGTGTGTTGGCAATCACCTCTTCCCATAGCCATGCTGGCTGAGACACGCCTTGCCTGTCCCTCTCCTGGGGCTCAAACCCGTGCTGAATCCCCAGGTTTCACCTCTAGCTCTAATTCTTTCAGCATGCAGGGCTCCCGAAGAGGAGGGCTGGAGGTTTTTGCCTCCCCACCAGGAGCAGGGATGAGGTTTTCCTCTTTGCAAAGTGCAGGCTTCAGCCACAGCGTGGGCTGAGAAGGAGAAGCACCAAGTAAGTTTGAGAGGTGGGAGGGACCTGAAGGAACAGGGAATTCAACCTAGCAGCAGCATCACTTGTGCAGAGATCCATTTTTAAGGAAGGGGGGAAAAATGGATAACGTGACCACACGAGCGTGCACGTGCCTAAAACCTGTAATACCGCAAACTACTCACGCAAAACGAAAGAACACTGACCTCATTGAGCAGCTGGTCAACTCTTCCCAAAATAGCCGTCTCCATTTGGTCTGCCGAGAGCCAGGCGGGGAGCTGCGTTTGGGGTCTGTCGGCTTCCAGGTGGGACACGCGGGACTGCAGGTCGGAGGTCCGAAAGTACAGCAGGAGGCTGAGCACCAGGGAGAGCAGGGAGACTCCGGGCAGCCCCGAGCCCAGCAGCAGAGGGAGGCGGCAGCATCTCTCCCCATCGCCGCTCCTGGGGGCAGCCACACACCCCCTGTCAAAAGCTGCTTCGTCCACGCCTTTCCAGCTCTTCTCCTCCAACATTCCCTCCCTGGCCTGAGGAACGATAAATAAATAAATAGAATAAATAAAGCTTCACTCCTGCTCCGAGAAGCACGATCCAGAAGGCATAGGAAAAGAACGTCGGAGGGGATCCCAGCGGCAGCAAATCACAAGTGACAGCAATAATGACAAAAGTGGATGGGGGGGGGTGTCTTTAAAAAATAAAAACAAACCACACACACATAAAAAGGGTGCAGAAAAAAAGGGGTCCAACTGCAGCAAAGAGTGCGAGGGGGAGAAAAAATAATCTGATCGAGATTGATTTTTTTTTTCCCTCCCGTATTTCAGTCTTTCGGTTCGCTGGTAGGTTTTTGATTCTTTCTAAGCTGTCTAAGTTTCAGTTCCTTCTCAGGCTGGCCAGGAGCTCACACATGAAAGTCCCCATTAGAGAGAGGTAATTCTCAGCTGCTGCGGCGACGCTGTGCTCCGGCTGGCCGTGGCTCCCCTGTAACATGACACACTCCCTCCGAACCGCGGGGCTGGGATGAGCGAGCTGAGTGCGGCTTCCCAAAGTCACCTCCTCTGCTCGCCCGCTCTCTCCACCTCTCCCCCGCCGCATGATTTATTTATTTATGCAAAGCGCCGGGGTGGGATCGGGCAGTGGGACGCCCCTGTCCCGCTCGGTCCCCAAGCCACCTCTCTGCCGCCAGCCCTTCCCTTTGAAGTGACTCTCGCCGAGGTTATTTATAGCGGCAGGAAAGGGATTGTAAAGCAGAGGCTGGGCTCGCACCAGCCTGCGTCTTCCTTTCCTCCCGGCAGCCGGGAGCACTTTTTGGGATGGCACAAAGGGGATGCCCCGTCCCCCACGCAGATTTGGACCCCGGTGTTTCGAGGAGAGCAGCCAGGCAGGCTGAGAAGCAGAGGAAAACATCTGGAAACAAGAGCTGGCAGCTGAGGGCTCTGCAGGAAACAAGCGAAGGGCAGCAGGGAGAAGCACCCCGGGCGGGAGAGCTGCAGTGCAAGGGGGGAACATCTGGGGCCTGATCCGGGGGTACAACCTGCCAAGGGTGCTCAGAGGAACTAATCTGCTGAGGCCCTCTAGTGAAGCAGAGCTTCCCATCATGTCCGTGTCCCACCAGGCACGGGGCACCAGCCAGCCAGCCCCGCTTTGGCAGGGAGCAGTCTCCCCAAAACCACCGGGCAGCTCCGAGCCGTGCGTCTGGGAAACAAAGCCTCCTTCTGTTCTTCAGCAGCAAGGGAGGGCCACCTCTCCCCGTTTTTCTGAGCATGACATGCAATATTTTATCCTCCAGGGTGACGTGCGGGCTCTGCTGAGCCCCTGCCTGTCTGTCTGTCCATTCTTTCGCCCTCTCCTTGAGCACGCTCAGCAGCGGAGCCGCACAGAGCTCACCGTGGTGTACAGTCATTAAAACCCAGGCAGAAAATTGGTCTCTTAAAATCTGGCTCCCTCGTGGCTCTTTCGCTGTCATTTAGACGTTTTAAATGAAGATTTTGCGTGCAGTCTGTGCTGGAAATTAACTGGCAGAGAAAACTCATATTCATCTCCGGCTTGGTCTCTGTTTCAAGGGGCTGGAAGAAATAGACCCTCTGGGAGCAGGTTAATGCGAGCACGGGCTGTTCCTCCTTCACCAGACAAACCCTCCGAGGGCCCGGTAGCACACAGCCCCAATTCTCTGAATGGCCTCATGCCTTTCACAGCCACTCACTTCCCAAGATGGGGTTTTAGCGTCTGCGAGGCAGGAAATCCTTTCTTTATTTCTTTTAGTGGGTTTCTTGTCATCTCGCTGCTCAAGTTTGCTCTGCTGTTCCGGCAGGCATGGAGCACACCCCTCTGATGGCTGCAGCCTTTCAACAGTTTTTCATATCAGCGGGGCAGAGATGTGTAACCCACAGACCCGGCACACAAAGGGTGTCTATTCATTTAGGAGGTGTAGCCACCCCGGTCTCCTACCCCCTGCCCAGTCTCTCCCTGTGCTAGCAGCCTATTTCTTTACAAAAGGAAAAGAAGTCTGGCTCTGCCAGAGTAACTCCCAGTCCATGGGAGTTACCCAAGATACCACCTGCAATCACAGCAAATAAGTAGACAGAGAGAAACGAAAGGCAGATGCTTACAGGCTGATGATGCAGTGCTTGAGAAGCAGAGATCTTCTGGGGAAAACAGCAGTTAGCAAGTGGTGCTGAGTGTCCTAGAGAGTGCTGCAGTACGCTGCCTAAAGACTGGGGTTGAACTGCAGCTGGCTGCAGCTACCTGCCTCTGTTACACAAACTTTCACCCAAGGCTGTCTCTCTCTCCCCCTTTTACACCAGCCTAAGCACTGAAATCACAAAAACGCACCCTCTAAGGTAGAAATGGAAATCTGCTGGGTGTCTGCATCTCATTTCCCTCCCTGCTCTTTTGCGCTGATGTTTGATACGGATCCTGCTGTCCAGACAGGAGCATCGCCTGAATGACTCTGTAAGTGCCTTTTCCTGCCTCCCCGCCAGCCCCTCCCCAGCTGATCAGCTCATTTAGAGGGTATGTCATAGCTGCTGCAGGCTGGGGAGCTGCACTCACATGGGTTTCATGCAGAAACCTTAGCTGCAGATGTGCAGGAGGGTAATTTTTCTATCCGTGAGATATTAAGGAGCCCTGTCATCCCACGCCAATAAAGATGGACCAATTTAGCCACAAACCTGAGCCAACTGCACACATCGAGTCTGCAGCACTGCTCAGCAAAAAAGCTGCCTCCAGAGACAGGCCTGGCACGGGGAATCATCTCAGCACCCCTTGGGTTGAGCACAGCCCAGACTTGAGCTCCCTCAATGGCCTGAGAGGAGGAGAGTGCTGAAACCCATCCTCCTGCAAGCTGGTGACTCTCAAACTTGGTCGAGTAGGAACAAATACTCACGTGCAATCAGGAGCGATTTCACTGGCTGGTGACTCACAGAACACCCTGCATACCCTGAGCTTGAGATGTGTCCCTCTTTCCTGGGGAGGTTGATGAAATTCCTTGCAAGAACAGTAACCACACACTTGTAGCAGGTCTTCCAAGGCGGTTAAGGACCTCAGCACAAACATACAAAGAACTGGAGCAAACAGAACTTGTATGTAACCTCCCAAAGCAGCTGGAACTCCTCTATACAATGAAAAGTTTCACATCTAGCACATGGCACTGGGTGAATTGATCAGTTACAAGCAAGTGTGGCAAAACTCCAGCTTGGTCAGTCCTGAGCTGGCACAGGCACTTTGTCTTTCTCAGGGACATCTGTAGTTGAGCAAAGCTCCTCACAGAGAGCCCAGCACAGCTCTGCAACACACAGTGCTCACAACATGTGGGGATTCCTCACAGGGCACAATGTGGTCCCATTGACTATAAACTATAATAGACTATAAACCCTCTTTGACCCAAGGCAGGTACTGTGGGCATGAAGCTCTCCATGCCACAGGCCAGAAATGGATAGAGCTGGGCAAGGATGAGGCTCTTGCTTCTATGAGCACAGTTCAAGCCAGCAAGGTATCTACAGCAGGTCTTCACCTGAAAAGGGATAGGATAACAGCAGCAGGCTTTTCTCACCTTCCTTCACTTGAAAGACAACCTTCCATTTAAAAAATAACGTGTCCTTCCTGCCCCTAACTGGAAGTTGATGCCAACTGCCTGGACATGGCCATGTGCTCAATCCCACCACTAACCTTGCCCTTTTCAGACCATTTACTGGGGAGAAAAACCCCACCCCAGTTCTCTGTCTGCTCTTCTGCTTTCCCCCTCCCCCCTGCAGGAAACATGGGGGTCTTGGTGTGCTCGAACGAGCCATTAACCAGCAGCCAACATCTCCAGCTATTGTAAATATATTAACTCAAAGCCTTTCGCTGCATTTATTAGACTCGAGAACAACATCTGGAAACAGATGTTTTGTGAGCAGAGAAGAGAGGAGGAAGGAGGGTAACAAAACAAGGGGGTGGGAAGGACTCTTGCAAGTGGAAGTACATGGTGTGCAGACCATCCCTTCACAGAATGCTGCTCAGATGGAGCACTGCAAGGGGCTGAGGCGAGCACAGCCACATCCCTCCAAGGCAAGGCAGTGAGAGTGGAGCATCTTAGGGGGGCTGCCTGACAGAAACAGCAATGGGGGAAGAGAAAAACTCACACCAGCTTTCAGGGCCCTTGTGAGGAAAGGTCAGAACCCTCTCACACACATGGGATACTGGGACAGAGAGGCTGTCAAGGCTTGTAGTGGGACAATGTCACCCCCATGACAGTTTGGCAGCATCTGCCACTGGGCCCGTAGTGTAGGCAAGGTCAAGGGCTCTCACAGTATTCTGTCTGTCCCAAGCAGCCTGTCCTCAAAAGGCAAGCAGAGTGGAAACTTCCCATGCCAGACACTCTGAAGAACCAAGGGGCCCCGCTCTGATGTGGAGCCTTGATGACATGGCTCAAATTTAGACAATATTTAGAAAATCACACAGTGTTAACTAGGGACAAAAAGCAAGCATGCACATGCATACTTAAAAATATCTCCCATGGCATTATTGTGAAACTCCATTCTCAACTAGATACACATTGGCTTAGGTACCAGAGATGCCTAAGGTACAACAGAGGTCTGAGATCAAAGCTTCCCTGCATTTCTTGTGTGGGAAATGCAGTTTTACACATACACATACCCCCACTTTTTTATTAAAATAAAACTAAAACCAACAAACAACTCCAAAAACTACAACAGAAAAAAAAACCAAAACCCCACAACAAGTATTTTGTCATCTTTAACCTCAGGTTCACAACGGGTATCTCCACCCTTGTCTCTCTGAGATGCAGTTACACATACTTTGCCAGTAAGGTCAGCAATATTGAGTATTACCTACCTAATTTGGTATTTGTTTATAGGAAGTATTAAGTGGCCTATGGAGCAGAACAATTCCCGCCCGAGGAGCTGCTCTAACCCATTGTGGAGTTATAGAATAAAGACACATTTGATCCTTTGGGAAAAGGGTTATGAAAATACATGGAAAAAATGTACTGTCCATGCATAGTAATATCATGGCTGTTTTCAATCACTTGGCCTCCTACAAAACAAAGGGGCTCACTGCACAATATGAACTCCTAGCACTGGTAGCAGCAAAGGAAGCAAGCAAGAAGCAAAGTTAGTAGTATCTGGTTAGGGTTTTATATTTTCATAACCCTAAAATGCCTGAGCTCCTTGTTTCCTCCCTCCCAGCAAACTCAAAGCGGCTTGGTGCAGCTGCAGCGGTGGGAACCTGTCCCCAGAGCTGTGTGACAACAATCCAGCAGAGCTGAGCTGTGTCCAGGGTGGGAGCCTGGCCACCAGCAGCCCCTGCTGAGGGTGGGTCACAGCCTCCAGGGGAGGATGGAGCAAACACAGGTTTTGCTCCGTTTGGGGCCAGCCCTTCTCCTGCACACCCCGCAGAGGGAAGGCTTTGCCAGAGCAGAACAAGTGGCGGACACGCAGTTACACTGCCCACGCTCGTCCTTGTGTTTTCAACTAACCCCTCACCTTTTGTTCAGATGATGAGGGAAGCTGCTCTGAGCAAACCAGGCTCTGCACCCTTCTTCATGCAGGAACTTTTTTCTCGCAGCAGAAGCCCTTCACGGCCAAGAAGCATTTCACAGGAAGAATTTTCATTTCTTTGCAGCAGTTGCTTGTGTTTTTGTTCGTTGCTGAGCTTTTTCTTCCTTGTTTGGAGCTGATTTTTAATTTTTTGTGCCACTGGAGTCTGCAGAGATGGTCATCTCTGCTAGCTTGCATTTTGCTGTTATCTTGGTTCCTGCAGTGCCTGGGTGGGAAAGAGAAGTTAAATTAAGAAGAACATTGCTACAAATACGACAAGAAAACGCCTCCATCCCTTCGGCACTATTCCCCAGCATCTTGTGGGAGATGGATTTTGCTCTCCTACACTGGGAGAGCTGCTTTGCTAATTCTTTGTTTTGGTGAACCTGGGAAATCCTGGTGCAGAGCATTGCTAAAGGCTCTCAGAAACGAAGCCTTAGCTGTAGCAAAGAGGTTCTTAGACTGAACACTCAAAATCTTCTCGTCCAGGTGGGAAAATAAGGGTGAGATTTTCATGCGTGAAATCATCAGGGCATATCGTTCTCCATCCCAAGGCTGGGGCTCTGAGAAAAAGCTCCTCTGTTCCCAACAGCAACTCCCTGGGGCCCTTGCTGAGCAGAAAACCTCCCTCTATTAAAAGCAAGCTCAGGCATTGTCTGCTCAGTTAGTTTCTTGTGCACCGAGGTGCTCGCCACAGCGCATTGGCACGCGTGGGACTGATAGGCCAGAGCACTGATTTGCATTTAGATTTACCATTAAACAGTTTAGTCAGGAGCTACTGCTGAGTGCCTTCAGCCTCACTGCACAGCTGAGCTATTCCATCCACCCCGAAGCCCACCCTCCCCCTCACCTCTGCCAGGCTCCTGTTAATCCTCCACTACCTATTTCCACACACATGGCTGAGAAAACCCTTCCTCCTCAGCTTTGGCAGGTGCAGGTCAGGCTCAAGCTGCCACCAACCCAGCACAACCAGTCAATGACTGGTGAACAGGAAACCCCAAAATCTTGGGTCCAGCCCAGATGCCACGTGCTTAGGGGAGGGAGGAAGAGCAGCAGCTTTGTAGAAGCTTTGAAGTTAATGAATCAGAGCTGGGAGGATTGGGAAACCCAGACTAAGTGTCAACTGCACTGGGGGAAGCAAAAGTAATGAAGCAAGGCTCCCCCAGAAGACTGATTGTTTTGGAGTCCAGAAGTGAAGGAGAATGGATATAGCAAGCTCAGGAAATTGAAAACAACTTTAGGTAAATACTTCCTCTCATTCCAACACTTGGTCTTTTATCAAAGCTGATTCAGAGCCTGACAGCAGCGCACAAGGCAGCTCTGCTCCATCCTAATGCAAAAGACAGGCCCAGCAGACGAGAGGTTCATGGCTAATGGAGCAGAGTCGGGTTCAATTTCCCTGGAAATTACTTGTGGAGGAAAGCCAGGAGACAAGGAGCACTGCTAATGTCCTTCTGCAGCATCACTGCTTCCCCTGCACAGGGCAAAGCCCTCCCCCGTGCCCTGTGCTCCCCACGGGTCACTCCTGCACCCCAGTGCAAGGGACAGGAGAGCAAAGGGAAGCAGGAAGGGTGTGAGCTGGGAGCAGATTGATGGTGTCAGGCAGCAGCATGGCTCCACGGCAGAGTTTTCCCTCCCACCACCGCTGCTTCCATAGCACCTGATGTCAATCCTCCCTGGCAGGGTAGGTAACTTGCTTTACTATTATTATTATTATTATTATTATTATCAGTAAACAGCCACCCATCTATTGATCTATCATATTGCTGGGTTTTTAGCTGCCACTGGGGGCTTTACCTCCTTTTAGCAGCATCACAGGGGGACTATGGAAAGATGCTTCTCTATCCCAAAGGCACACTTGGCAAGACCAGTTCATACAATGGCTGCAGTACTCCAGGATGTAGCATCTCCATCAGGCTGGGCATGTCTGAACCTCAATGCCAATAAACAAAAACAAGCTTGTTTCAAGAGAAAGGGTCCAATCTCGCTCATTTGGGACTCATTAAATTTAATGGAAAAAAAGCTCTTTTTAGCTTCCTTAGTCTTGGCCACTTAGGTCTCGTGCCAGCCCGAGGTCAGGGTAGTCACTCTAGATTTATTCCAGCCCAGGAAAAGGGAATCCCTTGTGACAGGTCCCAATGAGAAGAGGGGAGAGCTGGCTCCTCTGACCACAAAACTCACTGTCCACATGGCTAAGCCAAGCACTCCATTTTTACCTCAGGCATCTGAATGCACTGTAACATTCTTCCTCTTTCTCCTCAATAAACCAGTGCTGCCCACTCCGTGTGCAGGCTTTGTACCTTCTCCAAGTTTGAGAGGCCTGTTGATGATTATAAACAGCAGGAAGTAAAGCATATATAATTACTAGATCAATATTAAGTAGTAAACAAACCCTTGAAGGACATCAGTTCTGAAATGGTAGTTCACTTCCTTCAGGCTCAAAAAATATTTTTCTTCAATTTGGCCACATGCTGCTACCAATGCAGTGACTAAAATAAATCTCTCTGCTTTAAGAGGAGTCAGCAAGGACACAGCATGGAACCCCTTGTTTGCAGGGATTGCTGCCTACCATGCACCTTGCAAACCACAGAATCATTCAGGTTGGAAAAGCCCTCCAAGATTATGGAGCCTAACTTTTTTCCAATCACCTCTTTGCCAGAAAAACCACAGCACTAAGTGACACACTCAGTCATTCCTTGAAAACCTCCAGGAATGGTGACTCCAGCACCTCCCTGGGCAGCCCATTCCAATGCTTGGAAATCCTTTGGGTGAAGAAATTCGTTCTGAACTGCCCATCCTGCCTGTGTCAGTGGACTTTGTGATGGATCAGGGCAAAGCCAACACAACCCATGTTTATCCACAGAGGTTTGCCTTTTCCTGAGGGCTCTGGAATGTGTTGGTGAGGAAGGAGCTGCCTCCCACTGGCCCCCCAGCAGTGCTTGGCTCTGCACACAACTGTTCCTGCATATTTGGAGCACGGGGCTTTAGTGCAGGGGCTGAAATATCACGCCTATCAGTAGGGCCCTGTGGACAGAAAATAGCAGAGGATCTGGTGGCAGTTTCCTTTCAAGACATACAGGAATAGCAGCACACATCTCTGCTGGATCATGTGGGCTGAATTCCTCAGCTGAACTCCTTCAGCTTTGAATTCTGCAAACCAATTTTTCCCTCCTTGGCTTGTTTGTTGTTTCAGGACCACTAAACTACCAGGAATGGTTTACATTATATAACCACCCTGCCCTTATTGCATTTCGAGGAGGAGACCCTGACAAACAGCCAGATCTAATTTGTTCTTTAAATTGGCTTCTAGGCCAGACAGTCATGCCTTCCAGATGGAAAATCCAGTTGCACTCACCAGTGATATCCCAGTGCATTCAGGTCCTGAATCAGCTCTGTCCAAAGCATGCTCTGGCATGCAGTTTGATTTTTTTACACCCTATGAGAGGCTAATGGTCACTTCAGTCCCTGGTGAGGCAGCGTCGCTTTTTGTCACCTGTACCAGTTCAGCTGTCAGCTCTGTCCTGCTGTCCTGTTATTTTTCCTAGAAGCCCATCTGACAGCTGCAGCAGCTTTATAACTGCCGGATTCGGAATTGGTCTTCCTGGGAAAGTCTTTTCAGGATGTCTTTTCCCTCTGCTAGGCTTGGTCAACCTTTTCAACACTACCCCAAACCAAAAACAATTTTAAGAAGGCAAGTGCCATGCTGCTTTTGGATTTGGATTCTCTCGTCTCCTGCCAGGACAGAATCAAGGATACATTCAAGGCTGGTGTGGGTTACAGCCAGAGCATGGCCAGTGGCACGCTGTGCATGGGACACTAACACTGCTGACAGCCACAAGGTGTTAAAATCCTGCCACTGACAGCAACGAGCCTGGGCTGCCATTTGCTTTGTTAGGGACACTCATGAGGCAAGGTGGCCAGTGCCCTGAGGCAGCCCCCAGACATGGCTGGGAGCAGGGCTCTGAGCTGCACTGTTCCACACATCCAGCCTGGGCAGCTGGTGGGAGCAGCAGCTCAGGCTCAGACACAAACTCTATCCCACAGGCAGGCACAGTACCAGGGGCTGGCCACTTGCAGGGAAACAGCACTAGAAGGTGCCCAGCATCTGCAGCAGAGACAGGAGTAATCTGCACGAGAAGGTGGCCTCAAACAGTCTGTGGGTTCTCTCAGCCCCTGTCACATTTTCTGTCCTTTAAGCCTTTTGTTGCAAGGCATGTATAATCCCAGGGCTGTGTGGCCTGATGGATAGACAGCTTGGTGCTTTTCCCACCTCTGCCACTCTATTGGCTTGGTGGCCTTTGGTGATCAATGAATGCTTTTCATTCGTGGAGTATTCCTCCCTTTTCTCCTCAGGGAGACAAACAGGGCCACTCTAAGTTGCCTTAAGATAAACTGCTGAGAAGGGTCAAAGAAAGAAAGAGATGCATAAACACTCAGCAACAAGGAGTTTCAAGCACAATTATCAAGCCCTTACTCTGCAAGTCCTGAATCTCATGGTGCCCACGAAGGCATCCTCCCCCAGGTCTGGAAAGGCTCCTGTCAACCAGGACATCACTTAAAAGCCTGTTTGTGTTCAGCACACACCTCCAAGACACATGTGCCATGTGTCATCCAGGGAAAGGCAGTGGATTGTGCTGAGGGTGACCCCAGAAGCCCTTTGGGACACCAATGAGTAAGCTTCCCTCACTCTCAATGCTTTGAAGCTGATAGGAGAACAACCATTCCATTGCAATGACTCCGTGCCCTTCCAAGCTCTTCCATGTTTTCAGGGGCTCTGTCAGCCCAGCAGCATGCATGGCACCCAGATTAGCTCTGGGAAAAGGTTGAGAACAAGCTTTCTTAGGGCCATCATCCCTGGACAGCCAGAGCTTGCAAAGAAGGCCAGAGGATTGTCAGTCAATCTGTGGATGGGCAAGATCACTCCTGAAAAGCTTCAGTGAAGCCCACGCTGCACTGAGGGGGTGGACTCACTTGTGACAAGCACTGCATTACACAAGGACATGGCCACGGTGGCTGGCTGGAAAGAGAGGCTCAGCCAGGCACGTTTTTCTGTCTGGGAGAGCCAAGGTGTTGAGCAACACCCAGCAGAGGCAGGCACACGTGCTGCCAGGTCTCCAGGACACGACCTCACAGTGCCTCTCCCGAGCCTCCATGTCCCAGCACCTCTTGTAGGGACACACATCTAGCAAAGAAGTGTAAACCACCATCAAATCTGAGTGGCTGCACTTTACAGCCACTTCAGCTCAGGCCCAAACAACTGCAGGGAGTCCACAGAGCAAAGACAGAGCTGGTGTATTGCTTGAAAGAAGCAGTTTGTTCTGATTTCACTGCCCTGCCCACACCTCTCTGAAACTGCCCTCTGTTTGTCTGGGATATTTGCAGGCATGCAGTGTTTCCCTGGCTGACTTCACAAGGGACACTCTGGTCCCAACAGGCTCTACCTCTCACTCCAGTGCTGCTGTGGCCAAGTCCTTGGATTCCTCTGTGGAGTAAATCACATAATGTGTGCAAAAGCAGATGTGATAAAAATAACATATGCAGAAGAACTGACATGTTAAACTATGAGCAATAACTGCAGGTGTGCAAGGGAGCTCCAGGGCTGATGCTCATTGCTCCACTGGATAAAAAAAAAATATTAAAAGTCTGGAGGACCAGGCAGCTACACAGTAGGTTCCAAGTCAAATTCAGGCAATTTTCCCCAAAAAATGGCATTTTGGAAAGCATGAGGACTGCAGCACCAACACTCTCAGGCTGTAAACAGCTCCCACCAGGCCCTGTCCCCTCTGATGCTCCCCTTGCATGGGACTGGGAGGCCCAGCAGCAGGGACTTGCAAGAACTGGTTTCTGAAAATAGGGAAAACAAGTTTCCTGAGGGAAGAGAAAACTCAAGCTTGTTTCACTTTGAAGGCATTTTGTTTTGTGCCTTTGGAAAAACGAAGGAAAACAGTGATGGCTTTGATGAAAAGAAAAGCCCAAATGCAGAAAGAAATCATGAAAAATTAAATATGTTTTTTGACAAAAGCATATTGCCTGGCTGCACTGCTGTTTCTATATCAGATATAGCTCAGAATCAATGAGAATCCTCATGAACACTGCTGGCAAGAGCCTCTAAAAATCCCACTCTGGCCTGGAGCTCACACCCCCACTATTTTATATAAATTGTGTGCAGTTTCTAGGAATGGTCTCAACAGCAGGCATATTTATCAATCTGCTCATGCCAGGCTGTTGCCCACCACATGCCAGGGTCACCAGCTCCCTCTTCTTGCTCTGCCTCCATCCAGACAGAGCCCAGTTTGCAGGTTTTTCCACTCCCACCCTACCATGCCAAGAAGCACCTGCTGGGGGTCAAACCTTTTTTCCATCAGGGAATCCATTTTCTAAGTAGATTTCTTCGGGCTTCCCTTCTAAAGAACCACGCAAGGGCTGTTGTGGGGAGTGGTGCTGTAAAGTGCATAGAATCACAGAACAAATCCTAGAATTATTTGGACTGGAAGGGACCTCAAAAATCATCTCATCATTCCAACCCCCTCCCATGAACAGGGACACCTTCCACTAGATCAGGCTTTAAGTCCTGTCCAGCTTGGCTTTGAACACTTCCAGGGATGGGACAGCCACAGATTCTAATCACCTCTAAGAATTTCTTCCTAATCTACATCTGTCGTCTTTCAATTTGAAGCCAGACACTGAGCAGTTAAATATTGCTTCTGGTGAAAAAAACAGAGCTGTGCTAACAGCAAATCAGTCCATTAAGCTGCCTCATGCTCCCAGCCTCATGAGGACAAAACCACAATGAATGATCCAAAGAAGTAGTCTTCAATATCTCCTTTTAGCCCTAAACCAACTAATCTGCACAGTCATGAACTGTACTCAATTCCACAATGTACCAGAGGGAGGGATACCTTTCTTGGCAGAGCTGAGTCCCAGTTTATATCACAATTGCAACAAAATCATGTTATCTTCATTTAACTTTGCACAAATCTATCAAATCTATCCTATAGTCAAAACCAATTGTCTCACAAAATACACGTTATCAGCTGCAAGTGCCAAAGCGACTTTTCTCTCTCCTTTCTTAGACAAAACACCTTCTTGCCCCAGAAAAATGAACACATTACAGGGTTCCTTACATGATACGAGAAACCCGTGCTGTCATCAGAGCATCCAGTGCTCTGAAATTGAAAACACACCCAAATATTTCCCTTACAATGAGAAAACAGAACTAAAAAGCTCACCCCAGCAGTGAGCTTGAGCTGACCCCTCAGGGTCTGTCACTTGAACCTGCAGCCATACAGATGAAACTCCCATTTCTGGGCTCATTTTCCACCTTTTCCTCACAGAAATGATGTGACCCAGACTCAGGTTGTGTTGGGTCACAGGTGCCCATCTGTCACCCACAGAATCACACTCCTCACCTCAGCAGGACAAGGAGAAAATCAGGGGACACATACCTGCCCCAGCATGGCATCTCCTCTCCCAGGGAGCAGGGTAGGATCCCACCTCCTCCTCGAGCCCCCTGGCTGAACTGGGCTGTTCATCATTTCTTTTCATTTCATTCTTCTCTATTTTCCAGCATTTCTCCCCTTCCTTACCTCAGTTTTCCCAAGGTGTCACAACAGGAGGTCTGAAGGGCTGGGTTGAGATGCCAGAACTGGCTGGAAGTTGAGACAGTTCCTGCATCCCTCATCCCCACTGCCATCCCTGGACATTCCTGCCTGTCCTCATCCCTACTGCCATCCCTGGACATTCCTGCCTGTCCTCATCCCCACTGCCATCCCTGGACATTCCTGCCTGTCCTCATCCCCAGTGCCATCCCTGGACATTCCTGCCTGTCCTCATCCCCACTGCCATCCCTGGACATTCCTGCCTGTCCTCATCCCCACTGCCATCCCTGGACATTCCTGCCTGTGTTCACAGACCCCACTGCCATCCCTGGACATTCCTGCCTTTCCTCAGCCCCACTGCCATCCCTGGACACTCCTGCCTGTGTTCACAGACCCCAGTGCCATCCCTGGACATTCCTGCCTTTCCTCAGCCCCACTGCCATCCCTGGACACTCCTGCCTGTGTTCACAGACCCCACTGCCATCCCTGGGCACCTGCTCAGCCTCGGTGGTCAGGATACCGGGATAAACCAGTGCCTGTGCTCAAGGAGCAGCCTGTTCTTCACAGGCATCACTGAGGGCTGTAGTGCTTCACCTCATCCACCACCCCTGAGGTTCTCACCCTCTGCACAGATGCACCCCCATGCTCAACACAACCCTCTCCCCAGCTCAACCCAAGTTTCACAAAATGACAGTAATTACATTATAAACACTGCCGTTCCTTCCCTCCCACCACCTCCATGTGTTTTCACTTCAGCTAAACAGCAGAAATATTTCCTGGCAACTGTCTTCAATTGAGGGCAGGGAGGGAGGTGAGCTGCTGGAGAGGAGACCTGTGCAAGGGACACATTCTTTAAGCCTCTTCAGAAGGGAAAAAAAAGAGGGAAAGGAAGAAGGAAAGATGTCATCACTCAGTTTTTGATGTCAATAATGCTAAGGGCAGCCATGGGGAAGGCAGGCAGTGAATACCAGCCCCATTACCTCAGGTTCTGATGGCAAAGCCTGTGCATCATGACAGCTCCTGCTGCAGCTCCACCGAGGGGAGTCCCCATGCCTGGAGCCAGAGGATCTTCATAAGAGGAAGAGAAACTTCTCAGAAACCTGTCTGGAACAGGAACTCGCTGACAAATCCCTCCAACTGCAAGAAATTGTACGATGGTAAAGATGCTTTGCTGTCTTAGGGGTGAGGGGGTGCTTTCACACACTGCTTCCCAAACCTCAGAAACCTGAAGTGCCCCTGAAACTGGGGCAATCTCCTGCATGAGGTGTGCAGAACCTGCTGGCAGCAAGGGGTAGAAGGTGATGCTGTCTTGGCTTTATTCACAGAAGGCAGGCATTGCAAGCTGAAGATCAGGACTAGAAAAATCAGGGGCTGCAAGGTGGAGGGTCATGATCCAAAGCTGCTGCATGTCAAGGAGCACTTGGAGCTGGACAAAAACTGCACAGCTCCTCTCTGGGGACAAGGGATCATGGCATCACTTTCCTGTGCAGAACTGTCCTGCACCACGGGAGCAATATGGTGAAGTATCACCTGTAAGCAGGCAATTTCTCCCCATGCACACACAGTGCTTATTTTCCTCTCTTTCCATCTGCAGTACATGAGGTTCTCTTCACTGTTACACTTCCAGCTGATCCACTTGTACTTTTTTTTCATAACCTTGCTGAGGCATATTAAAAATAAATAGATAACCAACTCAGTGCAAAGCTGATTTTCGTGGCATAACTTCCTGGCTTCCCTTCTCCTTTCTATAATCCCAGCTTTTCTAGGACCTTGTACCAAAAACTGACATTTATTTACACTTGAAACACACTCCTGCTCTGTGTAATTGACAGCCATCAGAACCCTGGTGGTTAATCACTCTGCGTGAGTCATATTTGTACTTGCGTTTTTCAGACAGCCCCATTCCTCCTCTGTTGATCCCCTCATCCATAAAAGCCAAGTCCCAACCAGCCCTTTCCAGGCTACTCCAGCATTTATTTTGTTGTACCACAGGCTTGAAGGGCAAATGTGCTATGAAGGTTTCATTATGCCATAAAAACCAAAATATCTCAACTGAGCACTTGCTTCACTTCAATACCCTGCAGAAACCCCAAATACACTGAAATGTGCATCACAGTTAAAAAACAGGCAGACACAGCCAGCCACATTCAATACTCAGAGATGGGAAAATCCAGAAAATCTCAATTTTACAATGTCCTCTTTACCTTTCATCTTACTCTAGGCCCCCAGTCCCATGATGGGAGAGGCTGAGCCCCACCTTGCCACACCAGCTCTCCTCCTTATTCCTCACAGGAGCCTGCAATCAGGAAGGTTGCTCTTGCTGCCACGCTTCCCGGTGGTCCCAATTAATCCCACGGAGTCAGAACACAGCACGCCATCAGGAGCCTGCCCCATTCACAGTCAGCAACTGGAAGCCCCAGACACCCTGTATTTATCTGTAAATCAAAGTGAAGCTAAGCAGCTCCCTGGCCCTGACAGCGTTGGTGTGTCTCCCAGAACATTTTACAAATTGCTTCTATGACATGCTCAGTGTCTTTTCCACGTTGGACAACATGTTTACTCAAGGGTTTCTTCCGAAAAAAATGCCAAGGACAGCCTGTTGGGACGAGAATAAATTCAAGAGGATATACTGTCCTGTTTTATTTTTTACCCATCAATAGCTATTGTGCTGTTTAAAGAACTCTTCTGAGTTTTGTTACTGGAAAGATTTTCAACACTTTGATTTCTACTTTTTTTATCCTTCTTTTCCTGCAAAATGCCACTTGCAATTCCCCCCCCTCTTTTTTTTTTTTTTTGGGGGGGGGAGGGTAATTATGCTAAAACTTCTGCTCAAAGGCTTTTGGCCAAATGCTGCCCTCAGATATGCACATCCAACTGCCAGTGAAATTAGTGGCTTGTTTGCATGCAAGTTGGAGGAAGGAATTTGGCTCCATCGGCAACATTTTCTGAGTGGTCACAGAGTGCATGCACACCAATTTTTTGGACCCCTGCTTCAGACACCATGGCCAAGAGGCAGCTAAATTGCCAGACCACCTCAAGCAGCATACCAAAATCTTCACACTGGAGCAGGAAACACACTCAGGGCACTGGAGGGGCTGTGACATATCCCCATGGAATGCCAGATGCTGGTTGTGCTCTCCAGGACCTCGCTGCCTTCCTGGTCACAACCCAGCCCAGCTGCAGGTAGGGCCAGCATGGAGGGAAGCTGGTGCTAGCCATTAAGAATGTGCTTGCCACATAATCTCCAAATGTCCACACATTGAGGATCTCCCTGAGGTTCTTGGTGGGCTCGTGAGGGGTTCACCTCATGCAGGAGCATCTCCAGGCACTGCCTGGAGTTATTTCACCAGACATCCACAGGCTCAGATGTCACATCCCATCAGATACTCCCCACAAAGGCAGAGTGGAAGGAGGATTTTGCTTTCATCCTTCCTGGCATCTGGAAACGTAACAGCTGCTCTTTGATCATCTGCTCCCATCCAGGCTCGGACCTTCCATGGGTGGAGGCAGAAGAGAGGACCTCAAGGGTGGCTCTTCCAGTTGACCCCAGCAGGATAAACAGGTCACTGTGGCAGACTCAGGTAGTGACACAACTGACTTTGTGCCTAAAAGCCAGATGAGACCAAGCTCAGACCTTTCCCACAGACACATGTGCATTTAAATGTGAGCACACGCACCCATTTAAATACACGCAGGCAAACATAAAATTAACATCCCTCAGCCTTTCTTGATTCTGGTGAAAAAGAATTAGCATGCAAGCTAGCCTTGTGTTGGGATCCTGGCATGACCAAACCATTTTGGGGAAGCTTGGCTCCTTTCCTATGGCTGTGTCTGCCTGGTGGTCTTCATGGACAAATCTGCTGCTCCGTGGAAATTGGGACAGAGGAAGCGGCGCTGTGCACGGCTGGTGCCCTTGTTATTTTGGTTAGTGGCAAAGAATGGTCATGAATTCCAAGATGGGTGGAGGGTGGAAAAATGAACCAGCCCAGCCTTAATCCCTTTTGTTTGTTCAGCTAACAGCATAATCTCCAAATGTCCACACAGACAGTTCTTCAGAAAAAGGAGGATAAAGAGCAAAGGATGTAACATGCACGAAACATTTCCAGTCCAAAGGCCTTCCTGGTACTTCTGTCTGTCTTCCAAACCACTCCATGCTGAGATGGTGTTTTTCCCCTATGTATCTCTCACCCAGGGCCCAGACAACATACTTTTCAGACTAGATTTTTCCCTCTCTGGGGTTTTAGGAACCACCCTAAAACACAGCCTGAAATGGGCTGTTCGTAGAGATCTCCCAGGTTAGCTGTTGAGCAGAAGACAAATAAGGCATTTCCAGTCTACAGAATTGAATCCTGATTTTTGTCAACAGGATTTCTTAACACCAGCACCTCCTTCCAGAACCACAGAAACAACTCAGCCATGAAAGCTGCTAAATCTTTCAGTCATTCAGTTGACTTTCTCAGCCCTTATCCTGCAGTTCCATGTTCTGCAACAGTCCCACTGGCCTCTGTGAAGCTGATCACTGAACAAACACTTCTTGCCATCCACAAGAGCATCAGAAGGTGACTTTGTAGGAACACGCAGAACCTACAAACCTATTGGGATAGTGCAGGACTTTCACAACTTCTGCCCAGACAGTGCTCACAAGTAGACTGCAACAGCTTCACTCTGATTTTTGACATGGAAATATTTCTATTCCTCAGTAATCTCTCTACCTCAATAAATGTGAGGGGGGGTTTTTTCGCACTGAACTTGTCCTCTGGCATCCAAGTAGTCCCAGTGGATCTGAACCAAAAGAAACTTCAATTAACTGCTCAACTGAAAGAACAAAAATAATTGCCCCCAAAGGAAGAACCTCTCCAGTGTCGTGGCTCCACAGCACAGTGATAAAACTGAGTAAAATTGGTCTCAGTCTCTGTTGACTCCTGAGACCTGGATGGATTTTGTTGCCATCACTTTGAACTGAAGGACACAAAAGACCTCATTTAGTCTCACTTCTTCGTTCCCTGCCATAAAAGCCAGGAAATGCAGTAATATGGCATTTCCAGTGCCATTTCGTTCACTTTGTACCTGAATTATTTTTATTTCCCAAGGCAAATGGGGAAGCGTGAGACAAGCGTCCGTCCTTAATTCCAAATTTCCTGCTGTTGCCCAGTTTAAACCATAGATTTAATGTTGTTAGGACAACATTTTCTTCTATATGTCTTACTGCTGATGTTAACCACTTACTGTTTATTTCCTACAGCAGCTGGGAACATGGAAACATGTACTGAAAGGACTGAGTCACCTCCCTGTTGTCTCATGCTAGCCTTGCACGGCTCAGTAAGGTCATTTTGGACTCCAAAATCAGGAGCCCCTCATTGTGGCTGAGCACAGACCTTCAAAGAGAAGAAACAAGTAGCGAGGAGCCCTGCCAGAACAGGGAAGGCCAAACAAACAGCAAGCAGGGATGGACAGCAGACCTTAAATCCCACTAAACACAAAGCAAACAGCACTGAAGGAAAGGGATCTCCTGCTACTCTGTGTGGTTGTCAGAGCAGCCAGGATTCCAGCTATTTGTGGAGAACAAGAGCTGGCAGGGATGGGGGAGAGCCTTTATTTCCTCCTCAGTTTACACCCCCAGCAGCAGCCCCTGGCACCAGCCTGAGGACCCCTCCATGGACTTAGCTTGGGTTAATGACATCCATCTTCCCTGGGAGCTAGGGATTTGTTGTGGAAACCCTGCCAAAAGAGCCTGACTTTGGCTTCTCTTCCCAAACATTTGTGGAAAGGCTGCAGAGCATCTGCTAGGGCCCAAAGCTGAAGATAAGCCAAAGGCAAGCAGGGATAGATGTCCCACTAGGATTATAATTCCTGCCAGAGATGTGGTGCAGCATCAGACCCTGGGTCTCCTGGGTACGGGTGGGCAGAGGATCCTCTTCTTCCTTCCCTCCTTTTTTCCCAAAATCTTCTTACAGGAGAGAAAAAAAAAAAGGAGAAAGGCTAAATCTAGGGGTGAGAGCTCAAGGGTTCCTTGCTGCCCACACCACTTTTGCACGACTCCCCTGGTAAGGAGGGGTAAGCAAGGGTGCAAGGAAAACATAATTACCTTGCTATTTTTTTAGGGAAATAAAGGAAAACAAAGATGGAGGATATGAGACTGCCAGCAGGAAACCAGGTCTTGGCAAAGCGAGGTGTAATGAACAGAAAACACCAGTCCATAGGGCTCTCCACAGGGGACGGTCACAACTGTAATGGAGCCATCAAAAAATTATTGTTTTCCTTACAGTAACACCTCAAGCTCAATTTACAACAAAGAAGAGAGAGCTGTAAAAGAGTTGGAAGTCTCTTCATCCACTGCTGCTTCCCAGGGACTGCATGAGGCCAGTTCAATTTGCACCTTTTATCACCCCCGCCTGTGTTTCACTTGTTTGCAGGAACCCTCACCCCTAGGCAATAAAACCAAAATTACTGCAGAAAGCAGAAACTGCTTGCTTGGAATCCAAAGGGGCTTTACTGAGGTGAGAGCTGCCAAAAAGCACTGTTGGACCCCTCTGCCCCAATCTGCTGCTCTGACCCAGCAGCCCTGATCCCACTAGCACCCTTCACACAACACTGGAGCAGTACAAGAGGAGCTCCCCCATTTCCTCAAGTGCCTTGCCATCCACAAATTTCCTTCTACTTCCACTTGAAAGCCCTAGCCCGACAGGAACCTGGAGGCTGAACCCTAACCTTAACCAAAAAAAAAAATAAATAAAAATTAAATTTTTCCTACATCTTATGGAGCCACAGCACCCATTTTGTGTTGAGCCCAAAACAAAAACACAGGAAGCTTAGCAGCTCTACTTGGTTTTTCAGCCTGCCAGCTTTTCCCCCAGCTTGGCTGCTTGCTCTTGTCATGGAAGTATAGAGCAGCCCTCCAAATTACAGCCTTTTTTAGGGCCCAGCTGCTAACCATGAGAGCAGCAAGCCCCTCTCAAGACTTTTTCCATCATTTGTCTTCTCCATTTCTGGGAATTAGGGCCCACAGGTCCTGCCTGTCTCCCAGTGCAGCACTGCTGAGGATGTGAATTGCCTCCAGGAGCTGGTGCAGTCATCAGCCAGGACACATAGCACCTGCATGGAAAGGCAGCAGCAAGGGAAATAAAGCTTTTTTGCCAGGGGGGTTGATCAGGGTGGATTTTTAGGGGCCTTACTGTGTTAATGATCCACAAGCAGCCAGAAGCAATCCCCAGCTTGCTCCAGGATGCCAAAGGCATTTTTGCCCATCATCTGCGTGGTTCTGTATAGGCAAGAAATTAGAAATACAGGCAGCCCTGCTTCTGTGGGCTGATAATTGCTTTGAGCTGATAAACTGCAGCTCTTCAGGCTGCTGTGACCTGCCAAGCACCCCTTCCCTGACCCAGAACTCCTCTCCCATTCAGCTTTGCTTTCAGGAAAAATTAGGCTGAGTTTCAAGCAAACCTGGGCTGAGCTTCAAGTGAGCCTGAGCCAACTCCTAATTTATGCAGTCAGGGTATTGTTTGGGGTCAGAACCATAAGACACATGGAGGCTTTGCCTCATTTCTGCTCCAACCTGCAGGCACATCTGAGACATCCCAGCTGCAATTCCCTGCCAGCAGAGCTCTGGATCACAGCACAGCACAGGACTTAGCTGGGAGCAAAAGGCAGCAGGTTTGAGAGCCCAGGCTGGAGCAAAGGGTTAATGCACAGGAGGCCAAGTCCAGCCCAGGTGGTTATTTCAGCACTGTGCTCAGGAGTGATGAATTCTCAAAAAAAAACCCCAACCTCACTGCAGGGAAAGATGCTGATACTCTTAATTAGGCAGAGCTGCACCTTAACAAATAACCCAGTGCCTGTCACCCCCAGTTAGCAGGGTGCAGGGCCAGGGCATGGAAGGTAAAGATCTACTAGGAAAATGCTTTTTTATGTAAGGGACTCCAGAGACTAGCTGTATTTTTCAGACCCTGGGGTATCAGAGGGGTTATCATACATCTCTGTTACACTGCAGGCATGAGGTGCTGATGATAATTAGCTTTGCCCCTTTTTCTCTCCTCCCAGTCCTTTCTGACATGAAAACTGACTCCTCTCATGGTCACTTCTGGCAGGGCAGGGCAGGGCAGAGGAGACTTGCACTGGAAACAAGGGCCAGAAAAGCCACTGACTCATTTCCACAGCAAGGGAAGGGATGCACATCCAGAGCTCCCCACAGGCTGACTGAAAGTACTTGCACCACATCACTGCTGCCAGAAAGGCAGCTCCAAGTGCAGGAAAAGGTCTCTCACCTCATAGCAGATCTGCCAGGTGAACTGAAGAGCAAAAAGTCAGACTTTCTCCTTTTGAAACCTATTCCGCTCCTATAAAATTCACAGAGAAAGGTTTGGCACCATAAAACCCCAAAACCATCTTAAATTAGCAAAAAGGAATGGTAAATTAAACCAGTATCAGGGCACTAAGGTAGGACACCCCCATCCTCATAAATTTTAGCAACAGCACAGCTGGAAAAACTGGGCAAGCTCCGCCAAGAACATCAGCTCCATGCAAAAATTCCCATATATGTATGACATGTTGGTGTGACATACAAAGCCACCTCTTTGCAGCATCAGCACAAGAGGCAAACCATTGTCTGCAGTGGCAAACAAGGGGTCTGTACCTGCTTTCACAGCAAACACTGGCCTCAAAGTGGCTACCAAGAAGGTGTCACAGAGGTTGCCATCCCAGTGGAGGAGGACAAGGGGGAACAGCTTTTCTCCTCTGAGAATTTTGCTCATTTCTATGAGAAAGTTTAGTCTTGCTGGGAGGTTGCATTTATATTGTGGCTGAAGGACTGCTCCAAACTGGAGACCAGTAAATTAAACAATCTCCCCAGCTTGTCTTTGTGCTGCAAATATGTTCCACAGTGCTTCAACAGTTTGGGCAACAGTGGGGCTGTGTGTGTCATGTATTATTTCTGTCCATCTGGAAGAAGCATTAACCACAAATAAGCAAATTTGCTTGTTCTTTACTGCAAAGAAAGAAGAGCCTTGCCAGAGCAATGCTCATTTCCACCGATGACAGATGTTTTGGGCATGCTGGGGCACCAATGGCTGCAGGAAAAGCAAGAGTCACCCTCCTCCACCCTGAGGAACTGCCAAGTTTCCTGGGCTGAGATGCTAAAAAACTAGAAGGAGAGGGAAAGGAAGAGATCTTTTTTAAAGCTGGGCTTTTAAAATGATTCAAGTTTACTTTTTCCCTGGGTTTCTGACCTGGTGTCCCTGTGGAGTGGAGCTTACCTCCTTGCCCTGCCAGTTTTTGCAGCCTTGGGCAGCTTGCAGGCGAGGTAAAAGGAGCTGGCCAGAAGGATGGCTGCCTAGCTGAGGATGGAGGCACAGGCACAAAAGCAGGGCCCCCTGTGGACCATCTCAACTGGTGCTTGAGAAAAAAAAACCAAAAAATCCCCAAATCAGAAGATTGCAAACTTCAAGTGCCAGCCCCACATTCCCTGTATCCATACACGATTTCTCCCCCATCTTCTCATTCACATACAGGCCACTGCTCTCTCTCTTCCAGCCTCCCACACGAGCCAGGGGGACAAAATGAAATCAATAAATAACCACTGTTAGCTCCTGTATTTTCAAAGTGGTGCTCAGGGATTTGAGTGCATGCAACTTTCATTAACCTCATTTAGAGTCAAAAACGTAACACCTTGGCCACTGCTCTGCAAACACTGAGACCTTGCTGCAAGCCACTGGTGCTGGCAAGCCCTTGCTGTTTCTCTGCCCAGACCAAGGCTGAGGTTTGGGGTTGTTTTTTTTTTTATTATTATTGTTTTGCTTGGGGTTTTTGGTTTTTTTTGTTTTGTTTTTCAAAGAGGAACAGTTGGTGTCCTGAATTTCTCATTCCCCCATTATTGTTTTTGATTGCTGACATTATTCAAATGTGGTCTAAGATCCAAGACCATCACATGCCCATATGTCAAGGTTTCAGCAGCAGGCTGACAAAGTGCTCTGTGCTTTACTGCTAACTTACTTCTCCTTAGAAGGGACACCCAGACACTCTTGTTTCTTGTAGAAGGTGCCTCAAAACTGTGTGAGCCAGGAGCTCCTGGCTCAGTGCAGGACAGGGTTTAGGTACAGACTCATCTTCCTCTTCCAAGGCTGGTACGTTTGCAGATGTTTATTGCAGGATGGGGGCAGAAATCAGCAAGAAAATAAAACTGACAGGACAGGAGGCTTCAGAGCCTCTGAGACACTGCACAGTCACCGCTGCTCTCCCAGAAGCTGGGAACAGGTACAGACACATTATCCTCACAGTGCAGCTTTTGGAGAGCACATCCCTCTCCCATTCCACAAATCCAGAGGATTTCCACTAAGAGCACTGACAGCAAGCACTGCCACCCACAGCAGGAGGACAGGGACTTGCATCCCACCCAGCTCTGGCCATCAGGAAAACACTGCTGCATCCCACTAGAGGCATTTGCAATTCCTTTTATCAACAACCCTTCCTTTACACCAAGAGCTCACTTGCTGCAGGCATTACTGAGAGCAGAGAATTTCTGTATTTTCTCAGATATGCAATCAGCAAATTAAAGCAATCACATTGTTCCTTGTCTTTACTCTAAGTGGCACTGAGCAGCTCTCCAAACCTCACCTCAGCAGCACATTGCCTGTACATTTTCACCCTGATCAGCCCAGACCTTTGGCTGTGTATTTTTAGAGAAGCTTTAGAAAACATGGCAATTGCCTTCCTTTTTGGGAAGTCCTTTCTAAGAACACTAATTTCTAATCAGGTCTGGGTGCAGAAGAAAGGATCCTTCCATAGGAAAGAGCCTTCAAAAAGGCTTCCAAAATGTTCAGCAGCAAGTTTGGGAGGCAGGTGAATTATTCATAGAATCCTAGAGTGGTTTGGGTTGGAAGGTACCTTAACCATCACTGTGTTCCAAGCCCCTGCCACAGGCAGGGACACATTCCACTGGACCACATTGCTCCACCTGGCCTGGAGCACTTCCAGGAATGTGATATCCACAGCTTCTCTCAGCAACTTGCAGAAATCCCTCACATTCAAGAATTTATTTCTAATATCTAACCTAAATCTACTTTCCTTCAGCTTTAAACCATTCCCCCTTGTCCAGGGAATTGCTGCAAGGTTTTCCTTTGTACTCATTTTCTCTTCTTATCTATAGAAAGCAGGCAAGAAAAACAGAGAAAATTTTAATTTCTCTAAAATGACAAAACAAAAATAAACATTTTTGTAAGAAAAAAAAGCAAAGAAAGAAACATGTACATGTAAATTTCACATAATGAAAACCCTGCTTCAGGTAGAGATACTTCCATAAGCTCATTCCCATGGAAAAAAAAAACCAAACATAAAACACTTGTAACACTTTTGTCAGAATGTTTTTAAACAAATGCCTTTTGTTTAAAGAAATTCAGCTGCATCTCGAGCAGTTTAGCACATGTAAAGAAAGTGTGCAGGCTGTTGGCAAAGCTCTTTCTCTGTCAGAGCAGTTGCAAGGATTTCTTATTAAAGAGAGCAGCTCTGGGCTCCTTTCCTCTCCCTCAGCATCACCAGTGTGGATGATGAATCCATGAGCTGGGTCAGTGGAAAAAACTTCATTATTCTATACATTAGCTAAAAAAAAAACTGTATAAAGGCTGGTTTTGCTCAATGAATGGCTCGTCTTGGTTCACACTTAAGCAAAGCTTTCAGGTGTTTGGAGATGAGTGAACTAACTCCCAAAATCTGTATTTGTACACATGGATGTACTTCCATCCAGCTGGTGATGAAAGAACAAGGCCATCTACGCAGAGCAGAGCCACTGGCACAGGAAGATACAAGCTGCTGTACACAGCTGTGGAGTTTATGAAACCTCCTTCACTACATCCTCAGACACCTGGCTTAGCCTCTCTGGTGTCTGATACAAGTTGTACTCACACAGTGTTCCCCCTCGAGCACATGGAAAGGTGGTGCTTTTTTTTTTTAACCTTTTTATAAGGTCACCTTTTTTTTTTTTTCTCCAAACCCTGAGAGAAGCGAAAAGCCTTGTGGTTTTCTCCCTCCCTGCCCTTAGCTCAGGCAGTGGGGAACACACACCAGATGCCCGTGCACAGGAGTGCTGCCATCACAGCTGGCTTCATTTCTGCAAGAAGCTGACCCAAAGCCATGCCCAGGCAGGGCTGTGTGTGAACACCGAGTCTCATGCTACATCTGGGTGCAGGTCACAGCAGAAAGCACTACCTGGGCTGCAGGAGCGCACACCTCTGTCACCACCAGCCTTCTCCCCGCATAGCACGGGGATCTGCCAGCCTAAAAATAGGCAGCCATTCGACAGCTGATCCCCGCACAAAGGGATCCCAGGAATTCCACGCGGCTGTCAGACAGGGGAGCAGCCCTGCTTTGTGCCCCGGATGCCGCTGGCAGCCCGTCTGTCCCTGCCCAGCCCCGCAGCATCCCCACAGCTGAGCTCGCTGCAAGCCCCAGCAGCCCCCACAGATGCCTCTCCCCATGCCCTGCTGCCCAGAAAGCCAGCAGGGATTTACAGCAGCACGTAAAAACCTGGGCTTTTCTTATTCTCACGGGCTGATTTTCCATGGGTGAGGTCTTTCCACCCCTTTTCCTTCTTCAGCCTAAATCTGTTCTTTCCTCCAAGTCGTTGCAGTCTTTATGGTGGTGCTTTACAGCATCCATGCAAACTACTCAGGGCAGGACATGCTCATCACAGGAGTCAAAGCCTGCCAAATCTGACAGCAAGCTAGGAGACAAAGCCAGACCCCAAACAGCACAAAGCTGCCTGAAAGGCATCAAAGTGGTGCCACGGGCAACGTTATGAAAAGTTAAGGTGGTTTTGAAAGTAGCCAGCAAGCTTGGAAAGGACTCTCTGCCTGCCGGTGCAACATTGCAACACCCCATCCAAGCCATAGCATCATGAGGTTGGTGGTTTTGTCCCTACAAAATGGAAATGGAGCATCTGGAGACCGCAGCACCTGAGGGGGAAGCACAGCCCAGCCAGAGAGGGAAACAAGGGAGGAAAAGGTGAGGCTGCCCAGAATGACCAGTGGGCAGGAAGACAATCCAGAACCCCAGAAAGAGCCCAGGCACTCTGCAAGAGCAGTGGATAAGGCTGGGTGAGCCTCAGCCTGGGGCAGCACATGGCAGGTATCACCATAAATTACAAGGGACAGAGCTGAGACAAGCAGGGCACCTCTTTAGGACAGCAGCAGCCTTGTGTCAGAGCTGTCTGGGCAGCCAAGGCAGGAGCCAGCAGCTCTGGGCTGGGGGGTCCATCCAAGTGCCACCTGCTATGGCCAGTCAGCACCACAGAGCGAGCCCAGTGCAGATGGACAGAGGTCCATAAGAGGCTGAGAAATGCCTTATCTTGTCATGACGTTATCCATGTGCACTTAAAGCCTGGAGCAGATTTCTCTGGCTCCCCAGCTGCATTTCCCCACTCACGCCTGCCAGGCTGGGCAGCAGAAAGGTGCAAGAGCTGCTCTGACACCAAATCTCTTTGTTGTCTATTTATACCCTGCCCTCTGGAAACAGCTCACTAGCGGCTGTCACTGGGTGTCTTATCTCCCCTCGATTTGCAAACTGTCTCCTGGCAGCCCACAGCACCCCTGCCACTGCCTGGGAGGCTGCTCCATTCCCTCTCGCTGGTTTCTTGTTAAAAAAAAAAAAAAAAAAAAAAGGAGATCACAAGGCTTTACTCTTCTTTGCCAAAGCCATAAGGATTTGCCAATGATCCCAAGATCCAAGCCCTTGCCTTTATCTCATTCTTGGCATGCAGAAGTTGATGCCTCCTGCTGCAGAAGTGGGTACCTAAGGCAGGGCACTAAATAAAATTCATCACAATGAGCTCCAGCCATCCCTGCTTGCATAGCCTTAGATCTCAAAGTCCTTTTAGGAGAATTTCTGTGTCGTTACTCTCATTTTGTAAAAGGCAAAACAGAGGCACCACGGAATCAAATGGCTGCACATACACACTCAAAAGCCACGATTCCAAAGCTTTTGAGCTTGTAAAGCACCAAGAGCAGCAGGTCAGCAGTGACTGACCCACGGAGTCACACAGCACCCACCTCCCTTTATGTCCCAGTCCTGTTCCTGTCCACATCTGCAGGGACTTCCAAAGAAGCCAAACCACATTCACCAGCCACGACACAGTATTTGACTCGGCCCAGAGAAATGTCCCATTAAACCATCTCTCCAGCAGTGGCTCATGACACAATCTCCCTCACAGAGGAGCCCAGCACCACACAGGGATGTGTCCCATGGAAGGACCCTGGTGCACCCTGCTGGGAACCAGCCTCAGCCCTCTGCTAATCCCCATTTTTCCCCAGTCCAGGCAGCAGACAGGCCTCCAGGCACCAGCACTGACAGACAGGGGGTTTTATGAGCAGCCCATGTCTCTGCACCCCAGGGAGCCTCCAGCTGTCCCTGGAGCTGCTTGCAAAGCCACAAGGCCAGAAAGTGTCAGCTGGGGCTGGGGGAGCCCTCCCTCCACGGGTCTTGTTGCACAGTCAACTGGTGGGGATGGAGGAGGATGAGCAGGGAGAGGAGGGCAGGCATGGGAAGCAGCAGGGCTGTTGGTAACTGCTTGTCACAGAAGAGCAGAATAGCCAAAACAGGGAGTGAATAGGAGCAAAGCAGAACTGGGTGCTGTGGCCCAGATGAAAGGAAGGCAACAGAGTGCCAGAGATCAATGATCCCAGCACAGCAGCAGGGACATGCACAGGAAGAGTGGCCATGCCCCAGGAGCAGAGAATCATCACAGAATGCTCTGGCTTGGCAGGGACCTTGAATATCATCTGGTTCCACTCCCCAGCCATGGGCAGGGACACCTTCCACTAGAGCAGCTCTCAGCCCCATCCAACCTGACCTTGAACACTTCCCAGGATGGGGCATTCTCAGTTTGTCTGAGCAGCTTGGGCCAGTGCCTCACCACTCTCACAGGGAAGAATTTCTTTCTAGCATCTAATCTAAATCTCTCCTTTCTTGGTTTAAAAATGCCCCTCCTTATTCTACCACTATTTGCCTATGTAAAAAGTCACTCTATTTTTATAAGCCCCTTTTAAGTACTGAAAGGCAGCACTGAGCATCACTGGGGACAGGCTTTCCATCAACCCAGGAGCTGTTGCTGCTACAAGTCACTATTGCGGCTTCCTGAGCAGCCTCTTCCTTTCACCCAGCCTGGTGTTCTCTCCCGACTATCCATTCATCCTGCCTCCCAGCTGCCTGTCCTCAGAAACAGGCTGGAAATGCAGCCCCAGCTCCGAAAAGCTGCTGCCATCTCCTGGAAAGAGGCTCCTTCCCTGGAGAGTGGCGGGAGCGCTCTGGGACCGCCAGGACACATGGCAGAGGGGACCTGTGGCTCCAGGGATGGCCTGATCCCCCCACCCCATGTCACACCTCTCATCACCGAGGGTGATGCCAGGGAGCATGGTGACAGGCTTGTACCACAGAGAGAACAGCTGGGGACAAGCACAGGCTCCTTCCCAGTGACTTTTAACCAGCACAAATAGACTCAAGGCACAAGGGTTTCCTTCTCCCCCTCCTGAGTGAAAAACCAGAGCTTTTGAGGAAAGGAAACAGCACAGGATGATTCCCCCACCGCAGGCACAGGGAAATCATTGTGTTCCCTGGGTCTCCTTCCCTCTGCAGCACCCCGTGGGCTGTGCATAGCTCCCCAAAATATAACCCCCCACTTCCACAGCTCCACACAGAGAACTGGCAGGCCCAGAAGCTCTCTCTGGTACTGATATGCATTTTCATAAACGTATCTGGTGTGCAAACAATTCTGGGATGGCCTTTTTTTGTCCCCTAAAAAGACAAAAATCTGAGCCACCTCTTCCTGATGCTGCCAGACCGAGGAGTTCAAATTGCCTTCCCTGAAGAGTGGCGCCTGCCAAGGCACAGCTGATGGCCCCACACCAGGCTGCTTGTGCCCAGGAGCCCAGAGCTGGCCCAAGTAAACGTCACTGCAGTATTTATATCCTTTTATTATGCTTTAAACCACTGGGGAGAAACAGGTGCAGAGCTGTCTGTGAAAGAGTGGCCAGCAGCTATCCCCCCTCAAGCCCTGAGCTGTCATATACACCAGCACAGAGGGAGGACAGAGCTGGACCTTTTAAATCCATACTGAGCACCAAATTCATGGATGAAATCAGTCCAGGAGTAGGACACACACCAACCCACAGAAAAGATCTGATGGGTAGATTAAACACAATCTGACAAGGACACCCTGCTTCAGCCCTGGAGATACCCCCAAGTGCCTAAGGGAATCTTTTCTGGCTTCTTCAGCAAATAAATCACTGCTGCCCTTCCACTGCCACTCCACTGCAGTCTTAGGGGGATCTGCTGTCTCAAAGATGCCCAGAACAGGGTGGAAAGGCCATTTGACATCCTGTAAAAGGTACCCATCTTCTTCCTTCGAAGGAGGATGGTTGGCACATTTCCTTGAGGAATCTCCAAGGAAATACCCTTTTACAAACCAGAGTGGAGCCACAGCATCCCCCAGGGAACTGGAACAGAAGCATGGCCCAGGGTGAGTAGGTTATTGCCCTCACCCCAGGCAGGGTGTCACCATCTCACCTGAAATAAGCGTGACCCAGACCTTCCCAAAGTAAAATTAAGGGACAACTAGAAGACACCAGTAGTTTTTTAGCCTGAAATCAGAGCCAAGTGCCCTCACTGAGCAGATCAGCAGTGCCACAACTTGGGATGTGTTTGGGGACACCTCCCAGATCTGTCCAGCCAAAAACACAGCAAAGGAGAGCACCAGGGGATATCTTCAGGTTCACAGCTGGCTGGCCAACACTCACTTTTCCTTAACACCGATGAAGGGTGGCATTAGGATTAACAGTGTAATAGCCCAGTGCCTCGAGCCTGCCTGACTTGGGGCAGCAGAATTCAGTGGAAGCACCTGGATTCAACTTGCCTGGTTTTCACAGGAAGGACACAGGATGCCTTGGACTAATCTATCCAGCATTAATACTTCACTGCTAGAAATCAAAGCTGAGTTTAGCTTTGAAACCCAGCTTTTATGGGTAGAGACATCACCCAGTGCTGTGTCTTACTTTATTACTGCAGAGCAGGATAAATCCAGGTGCCACTGTGACAACTGCTGGACTGAAAATGAGCCCTTTTTCCTTCCCTTTCTTCCCAAGCACGGGAGATCAATGTCAGAGTCCCCTGCAGCTGAGCACCTCATAAATCTCCCTTCTGGAAAGCAGGGCAAACCCAGTCTGCTCCCAGGGAAGAAAGCAGGTATTGTTCAGCCCAGGTACACCACGGGGAGCGTCTGTGCTGAACCCCCAAGGTGTGTGCTGTGGGCCAGGCTGCTGCCACAGCCAGCCCTGACAAAGGGCTGCAGCTTTCCTCCCCTCCAGGCTCCAGGGAATTGTGCTTCCAAGCCTTGCATCCCTCCAGAACGATGCAATGCACAGAATGGAAACACCAAGGTCCAGTTTGCCTCCTCCTCTCCCCTCCCGCACGTGTGGTGGGGGTTCCATTTCCTCCAGCAGGACAGGACAAAGCTTTCCTAGCCCACCTACCAGCATCCCTCTCCTAGACTTCAAGGCAAAGCTCAGGGCACCTTTCCACCCCTACAGCCTGGGTTTGCAGATCTATATAACATCTGGCCCAGCGAGGGGAGACCCCAGCCCTGTGTGTCACTGCCATGGGGAAAATGCTTCCTCTCCCTCCACACACCTCCCCTGGGACACCAAAGGTCAGGGGAGCCAGAGGGAAATTTATGGGCTTCCCCTCCTAAAAGACTTCTCCAGATGGGTCTCCAATGGGGGATTTTTTTTCCAGGTGAAGGGAGAGAGGAGGAGGGAAGGAGAGGTGGGCAGATGGGTAAGGGCAAGACCACAGGTCACGCTTTTCTTTTCACGGCAAGCACGTTGGGCAGAAGGACCAGCGAGCAGCCAGGCTGCTATTCCTTCTCAAGCAGTGATGGCAGCAGAAGACGTCAGGCTCACCACTCTCAGCTCATACCAGACCAGCAGCAGAAATCCCCATCACTGCAGCCAGCCAGCAGCTGGATTTGCCCCCTGGAAAAGCTCCTTGTGCACACAGCAATGTTTTGGTGATTTTTAGCCCACGCTGGGAGCCAGCAGTGTTTTAGCTGCACGGAGGCACTGCACTGTGCAATTTCAGCCAGACCTGCAAGCACCAGCCTCTCCAAACCCCTTAGGCAGCAGGGGTGACATTATTTCAGTGCCCCTGCTCTTCATAGCCGGCACAGCAGGACCAAAAGCATCACCCAGCCTCCCCGGATTGCCTGTCAGGAAGAGGAAATGCCACGCATTTTCCAGCTGCTTGTACCTGTGCCAAGCCTAAGTGCCACCCCTAAAAATACCCTCGGGAAGGAGAGATGTCACCGCCGCTCACCCTCTGCAGCCACACGGCTCTTTTCAAAGGAGGCAGCCCAGCGAGACCCAGCCTGGGCTTTCGCTCCTCCCCACAGGGGTCAGACCCAGCATCACCCACCACAAGGCAGCAGCAGAGCCACGGCAACGCGCTCACACTGGCCAGGAGCTGCTCTCGCCATCCACGGGACACGCCAGGGACTCTGACCTCTGCTTCTAGTGGAATTAAGCTCATGCAACTCTCCTCTGTGACCAGTGGTCAGCCCTGCACTGCTTTAGCCCAAGAAATTTTGATCCCTCTGGCAAAGGATGCCAGGCACCTTGCTGGCTTCCCCAAAAGCCACAGCCTCCACTCCTCAGTAGAGATCTCTCTTTGCACCAACATCCAGCCACAAAAAGGATTCCTCACTCCAGACATGTGCACCCAGTAGACCACAGCCTGGCTGGAGCAGCTCTCCTGATTTTATTTTTTTTTTTTTTTAACTGAGTGGTGCCTTATTTCCAGTTCTGACTTATTCTGGATAAATCAGGACGAAACCATGCAAGTCACTAAGAATTACCTTCTCGTTTTCAGCTGCTTTCCTGCCCCTAGCAGGAAGAGATGGTTGGGACAATTCAGGGAGGCATTGGACACCCGGGCTGAGCTGGGTGTCATCTCCCTGCAGCCTGAGCCATTCCTTTGGGGGATTTGCACCGCCCAAAACCTGGCACAATCCAGGGCTATCCCATTGCCAGCACTGAGCAGGCAGAGCTCAGCAGTGTCTCTTGCCTCCCCTCCAAAACAGATGCCTGCAGCTGGTGGTACCCACATAATTCTCCTGCCATCACTCTGAAAGGAGGGCGAGCTTTGCCATTTGCTGTTGAAGCACCAGCTCCTCACAGATCAAGGTGCAAAGAGCACCCACACACAACAAGATGGACAAAACACCTTGGGAGCATTCCCAGGACCAAGAAAGGCAGCAGCTGCAGCTCAGCAGCCTCTTTGAGGGCATCACCTGCAAAGGCAGCAGAGCCCACCTCTGCCTGCACCCAGGATATAGCACAGGCGAAACTTTGCTGCCTAATTAATATAGATAATTTAAGAGTTTAAACTTCTAGTGAGCAGGACTCCACAGTGCTCACTGAGAGCAAAATAATGTACCTTTTCCTGTGCCATGCACTCCTGTCACCTCTTCGAAGCCACCTCAAGCCCTGCTTGAATGCCTGGACTCTGCAAGCCCACCTGATGCCTGTGAGCACCCCAGGACAAAAGAGTTCTGTGAGGATGAAGCCGGTGTCCAGGGCTGGGAGTGCAGAGGCCACCAGAGGCACATGTGCAGCTGCCCAGGATCCAAAGGGAAGCACCAGCACGATGGGGAAAATTGATGATGATGAGGGAAGTCCATCAGGCTGCTTGCTGGCCCCGCAGATTGATGGCCCCTGCAACGAGCCCCACATAATGGCCAAGTTCAGGCTGCAGTGGCCGGGAGCTGAAAGGCAACAGCCATAAATAAGCCAGGAAAAAGAGGGAAGACAGATAGCTGGCAGGGATAAATAAATATTGATGCTGCAGCAGGGCTGGGGGTAGGCACAGGAGGAAGGGCTGCAGCAGCAGGATGGGATGGGATGCTGCCACAGGAGGGGCTGTTTTGGGGTGAGGTCTCCCCATTTGATAACACCGAGTTGTTTCCTCCCCAAACCATCTTTTCACCCAAAACCACAGCCAGCTGCCAAGTGGGGACATGTCCTCCCCACAAAACGTGGTGAAGGGGGACAAAAGTACCAAAAGTGACAAGAGATTTGAGGGTTATAATCCCACTATTACCAAAGCTCCAACTCAGCCTGAGGCTTCCAAGGCCTTGGCAAGTTCCTCCCTGGCTGACCTGGCCAGCTGGGCTGTGCTCATCACCTTCCTCAGCTGACACTATCAACCTCAGACTGTGTCCCCTTTCAGTTATTGCCCAACAATGAATAGGGGAGATGGGGGGAGCAGAGCTGGAGTTTTCCCTCATTGTCCCCCATCTGCTTCATTCAGGACAGTTCCTCTTCTCCGGTGTAAATAAGCCCTTTGCATTTTGTTGTGGTCTTTTCTCTCTCTTTTGCTCGTCTCTGCTGTTTTGTCAGGAAAAACCTTGCCCAAAGAGCTGCTGTGATTTACTGCTGCCTTAACAAATGGCAGAGCTCGGGAGCCTTGTAGGAACTGCTCGCTGGCAGCCTGCCTGGACAAACATACTAAAAGTCAACCCTGGCGTGGATACTTGAGGAATTAGTGTCCATACAAAGATGCATTAAATACGGGGAGAAAGATGGGGGATTTTTACAACGGAGCCTTGGAAGCTTCCTGCAGGCTGTTTAACATATGGTGCTCCTTCCCTGCACCTGCCCCTCACTAGAGCAGCTCCTGACTCCTGTCCTTGTCACTGCACCCAAATGCCACTTGTGCCACTGTCCCCAGTGGGTGCTGACCGCCTGCAAGGTGGGGGTTTGCACATCCATGTGTCAACAGGTAATTCTGCCCCAATCCTCTTCACCAGATGGGCTTTGCTGGTAGTGGACATATCACAGAGCAACCCCTGCTTGCCACCAGAAATACATGTATTTTTAATGCTATACATAGAGAGAAAAATTTTTCTAAATCCATACATTTTGCTCATGAAATCCTTACATCCAGCTCAGCTGTAGGGGAGCACAGACCCAGGGTACCCAGGCAGGGAGAACCATCAGGTAAACAGAGACACAGTGGCAAAAATAACAATGTTTAAAAACTCTCATCATTTCCTCAGTGGCTGCCAGGAGCTCCTCAGCCCTGCATCCCACACAGCCCCATCACTCTGTTATTGTCATTTTCTCAAATCCCAGGTGCTGCATCAGACAGGAATATTTTGCATATGTGTTGTCTGTGTGTTTTAAAAGTTAATTCCTTCTCTACCACCTTCTGCTCAACAGATTTGTCCAGCATCACTGTAGAAAGCAGCCCCCTGCCAGGAGAGACACACTCAGCCTTGCAAAGCATGGCCAGGCAATGTTCCCTGGCCGATGCCAAATTTCCAAAAAAACCAACCAAAAACAGAATATAGAAAAATATCGTGACCTAAAACTAAAAAAATGAAATAAAATAAATACCCCATGGGGCTCTCAATTGCACAAAGCATTTTTCCCAAGGAAATCCATTCCCATATATGCTCTGTCTGGGGTGTGGCCATGCATACATGGGAATGGATTTGCTTGGGAAGCAGAGGCAGATGGGGAAGGCTCTGGAAAGGCAGTTATAAGAACCAATGTGCTGTAAATCTCCTGCATTAAGTGGGATATCATAACCCATGGTAATTTAGCAACTTCAGAATCATCACATTGACCTAGCTGATGTGATGTTACCTTAGTTTACCTCTATGTTCTGCCTCCAAAGCAGAACTCCTCACCCATCAGGCAAGACCCACAGGAGCAGACTGGAAGTAGAAGGAGAAGCTGGAAATCTCTCCTGGGTGTTTATGCAGATGGCAGGGAGTGGATTAAAATAAAAAAAAAAAACAAAAACACTTTCCCCCCCACCACATACTGCATCCTCCCTGAGCCAGGCCAGCAGAGACAAAGCCATTCTCCTGCAAGCCTGGGCCTTGTGTCCTCACCACAAAGGTTTGCCTGCACAGCCACACGAGGGAGAAGAGGAAGATCCAGCTGAATCAGATCCAGTCCCACTTGCTCACACCACCAGCTTCACACAAGGCACAGCTCACCTTTCCCAAAAACACATTTGCTGGATGAAACCCTCTCCTTTGACAATGACTTTTCCCCCCCCAGCCTCTTCCTACCAAAAAGCTGTTCCTCCATCAGATGTGTACCAACAATCCAGGAAGGGGCATTTATCCACAAAACAGCCAGGGTGCAGGAGGCTGAGGAACCTGTGAAATACCTTCAGTGCAGCAGCAGGTCTACCTGCAAGGAGCAGGAGCTCAGCTCTCTCTCCCCAAATTCACACCCTCCTACACCACCTGGAGGAAGGGAAAGAGTAACAATCCCATGTTGGGCTTAAATAGACCCAGTTCAAGGGCGTGGGAAGGCTGCAGGTGAGGCTGCTCAGGGCCATTAATGCAAATTAATGACTTGACACAATTAATAACTATCCTAGGGGTCCTGTCCCTGCTGGGGTGCCTCTTTGGGGGTCTCACAGATCTGTCTGCCCCTAAGCTGTGTACACCCCTTGCACTGTTTCACCTGCTTAATCCTAGACCCAGCCCCTCTGCACCACTTGGATGCAGTGCAGAATTAGCTCTCACAGACTTTCTTTGTCCATCCACAAAGTGTAGCCCAAAGTCACCCTTACTCTGAAGAGCCTTCACTGGTCTATTGTAACAGTGGTGGTGTTTTGCATCGCTTAATTAGTGGTTTGTCTCAGTCCCTTCTGCCTTCACTCAGAGCCAAGATTAAAAAATACACTAAGGAAATGGATTTTCTTGTGTTTGGGCTTGGTTGTTTATTAAATCTCATCAAAAAGTGCAGAGTGTTCAGCAGCAGTTCAGCCACTTCTAGCACTTCTAGGGAAATGGAGAAAGATCCAGCTGCTACAAGGTCTGTTAAAGCCAAACAGTCCAATAGAGAATTAACACCTATATTATTTATCCTTTTAACCCAATAACTAACTTCCCATGACCCTCAGTGTGACACTGACTGACCAACCAGAAAACACTACCTGAAACCATGAAGAAGGAGGAATATGAACACTGAGACACCACCCCAAATCCTCCATCTTGTCCCATACCTATTACTACGCTATAAAGACCTCAAATTTAAAACCTTTTACCATGTGAAAGCACACACTTCTATTTAACTACACACCCATGATTTTAACTTCATCACTAAAATTTAGAAGCCTTCTCCAAGGCTCCAGGTCAAAAGCAATGTTCTCCAGGGGGTCAGCGCCAGAAAGCACAGAAAGATCAAAAACCCCAGGTTTCTGGGATCCAACAGTTTATAGGGCAGAGCCTCAGGACAAAAAACCTCTTTATTGCCCTGCCAGACCTATTAAGCTCAGGCACAAGCCCAGTCCTGAAGCTCAGGGAATGCAGGAAGCCTGGCACTGCCAGCCCAGGTGCCAGCCAGGTCTGGCACATGCCAGCATCACCAAAGCCACCTCTCCAGCCTGCCCAGGCTGTGGCACCTCTGTCTGACAAAGCCCAGCCTGTTCCTCACCTTCCCAGCTGGGATCACCCCTCAGCTTTTCCATGGGATGAATGAATGGGTCCCTGTTCCAGAAGGTTCCAGCCTCCGTGGCACTTCGTAACTCGGGATTTTATGAGGTCCCCAGCCTCTCCCATTCTGGGAAGCTCTAAAAAAAGAGACTTTGATTTCCATGGTCTGTTTTTTTCTTTGGGAGTCAAAATACCTTTCATCATCACGCACAGCAGAGCAGAGTTACAGAAAACGGGAGGGGAGGGAAATTAAAGTAATTGGAGGGAATTACTGGAATGTGCATCCCTGCCACGGGAAAGGAGCTTCAATCCCATCTCACTGTGGCAGGAAAAGCTCTGGCTGTCCAATAAGCATTTCTCAGCCTTTTGGGGACATGGAGAGGCCCCTCTGCAGAGACCCAGGGCAGAGGTGAGGTGGGGAGCCCTTAGCAGAGGCTTGGGACTGCCTGCCTTGGGCTGCTTGCTCCCAAAACCCAGTTCACCAGCTTGTCAGAGCCCTTACGAACACCTCACACTCACAGAGCCACTTCGTCCAGGTTAAAAAAGCTTTTCAGCTGAAAAGTAAGAAAAAAAGTACTTAGGAGCACTGGCTGGAGTTAATAAAGTCATGAAAGCCATTTAAAAAGCAATAAGCGTTGAGAAAGGGCTCTTTAACTTATATTTTGATACAAATATTAAACCAAAAGTACATTGCTGTGCAATAGTGGCTGAAGTACACCCACCATCAGGCTGTTCTGACAGAGGTCATGCAGTTTGGCTCCAGAGAGATGAGCCCCATGGCCAAGGCCTTTTTTTTTTTTAACTAAATTCTTTTAAAATCTTGTCTGTATAGATAAAGATATAAAAAGAACTGGGAAAACAATCTGGCTCCTAAGAATATGAAAGTGCTGGGCCAGTCCACATCTGGCTGATGTCCTTCCAAGGTGTCCTACAGGGCAGAGGGGTCCTGGAGGAACAAGAGTGAAAGCAGGGCTTCACTCCAAAATGCTCCGTAGCAAAATCTCAGCTCCCCAGCCCTGCTTCTCCCAAACTCTGTTCCCATGGGTGAGATGATCCTGGGAGGGGTCACACCAACGCTAATCAAGAAGCCACAGGGTTCCCCTGCCTGTGTTTTACAGGGCTGACCTTGCTGGGGTGAGAAATACAGGGGGAGCAGTGGGACAGGCAGTGCAGCCCCTTCCCCTCCCAGCTGCTCGGATTTTTAATTTGCTTTCTGCAAATCCCCACTTCTGCAGCAAAGCCAGGTCGTTGCTGTGGCCTTACCAGGGCTGGCAGTGTGGATGTGACAGCAGGAGGAGGGATGGGGAACAGCACAGTGCCAGTGGCAGAGGGGACAGACAGGCTGCCCTCCCATGGGAACCCCCACACCAAAGCAGGCCTGGGGGAAGGAGAGGTGGCAAACATTGTCAGGGCACAAACTCAGGAGGCCACAGGAGGCAAAACTGCCCCGTGCTATAAGAAATGCATATTTTTGCCCCCTCAGATACCTCCTCCAGGTTTCTCCACACACCATCAGCAGATTTTATTTCTGCCTGGGAATTCCCAGCCTGCTTGGGAGTAGTGCAAATGCAAAAATTGAGCAGTTTTATGGAATGAGAAAAACTGACAGGCAAATAGATGAAGAAATATGTGGGGAGCTGCAAACCATCTCGTTCAGCCACTCTGGTGACGAGTCTGGACAGGACAGGCATAGCCATGGCATGGCACGGACCTTCAGGTCAGGAAATGGTCTAAATCAGGTTTTTCTCTGCAGTGTCCTGGCCTGCTTCCTGAGGTATTGTTGAGGTTTTTTTCACCCTCTTGATGTATTGTCCTGCAGCATATTCGGGGGCTCCCAGTGTGTGCCAAGAAACCTCTGGCTGTGACGCAGCAGCCGCTCCTTCCTGCGGGAGCTGGGAAGCCGGGAGTCCCCAGGGTTCCCCCACCCTCTGCTCCAGGGAACCTCCTGCATTCATTTTTAACAGCACCAAGGCACGTGAAAAATGACAGTGTGAGGGAAAGAGGACTGTGAGCAGCATCCCTGCGACCCTATGAACTGTCTGGAGCTGTCTGAAAACCAGAGCTCGTTTGTACTGCTCCAAAATCTAAGCCATCCCCTGAGTTTTCCTGGATTTGGTCAAATAAAGATAGGGAAGGAAAAAAAAAATAAAAACAAGCCACACCTTTCCTCAGCCTGGTTCCCAGGCAATAAAAATATCTTGGAGCAGGAGCTCTGGCTTCACAGCTTGGCCAGTGATGCAATCATGCTGTGAGCCAAGGCGGTGGGGAGCTCATCTACGTCGTTTGGCTTTGCTTATCCATGGGGTGGATTTTGAGGATCCCAGTTCCCAGGCAGCATTGGCAGAAGTCATTTGAGTGAGGAAATTAATGATCTTCCCTTCCCAGTGCTCCCGCAGTCCCCTTTTTCTCCTCCTCCTTCCCGTCCATCGCCCTCTCCGAGCACTGGTGAACCTTGCAAAATCCCAAATCTCTCTTGGGGACCGTACACCCAGGGGTACATTTTTCCAAGTGTCTCTCCAAATATATATGTCAGCAGTAGAGAGGGGAGGAGAGAAAAAAAAAAAACATTTTGTGAGTATCCGTCTGTTTGCAGATCATTAATTGTCCCCGGGGAGCCCCAGAGCTCCTTCATCTGCTTTTTGCTAAGTTTAGGTCACAGAGGTTTTCGGGTGCAAGTGAGGTTCAGGGAAAGGCAAAGGCGCTTTGGGCTTTAGCAGATCACTGAGGAGGAATTTGGGCAGGCAACAGGAAAGCTCTTTCCCCGGCTGGGAGGCATCCAGTCGGGACAGAAACAATCTTGGCTGCTGGAGGCTTTTATAAAAGTAAGAATAGATGTTTACTCGCAGGAAAGCGAGGAACGGAAAAAGTTATCAACACCATTGTTTGCCACAAATAATTTCACCTTTTCTAGTCAGACGGTGCATTCAAAAAACGCCCTGCTCTTTCTAATTTAGCATCTCATTCCGGGGGCAATCGCGTAGCCCTTAGGTACGCAATTAGTGATTGTTCCCATCACATCCCCATCGCTTTCCTGCTCCCCAGCGCCTGGTGGCCAGGACGCCCTGACCTGAGCTCCGGTTTTACAGACCAGCTGCCCCTCTGCGGCCGCATTCGGGGGCCGACAGCTCTGTGATTGCGGTTTATGAAACACCCTTCCACAACCCGGAGTGCGAGAAACTTCCCAGCGCTCAGCTCAGAAACCATCCCCAGCACATGCTGGCTGCAGCGTCGTTTGCCTGGGGTCCCTTGCCCTGACTGCAGTGCGGTTTGGGGCTTCGTGAGCGAGCTTAGGCAGTGTCAGAGCAGCAGGGGATGGAAAACCTCCCCAAATTACTGCTCTTCAGGCAGAAATTGCGGTCTGTCCTCCTCTGAGCCTTCCCCGGCATATTGCTCCTGGGAAAGGATCCTTCACTTTCTGACCCATAGCTCCGGGCTTTCCCATCGGGACTTCGTGGAGGGCTCCTTGCTCTCCTGCCATGACCCAGCATCGTCTCCCCCGACCCCTCCAGCCCCCGACGGCTCCCTGGAAAAGACAGCGTGCCCAAAGCCCGTGTCCGGCCAAGGCCAAGGGCGCAGGATCCCAGCACCACCTCCTGGCAAAGCACCGCCATGAACGGCCCAAAAATCCACCAGCAAGCCTGGGGACCACCTGGAGAGAGAGCAGACCCCAATCCTTCCGTGTCCGGTCGAGCACGGGCATCTTCCCCTGTCGCTGGCACCCACCCCTGCATCCCCCGGTGAGCGGCAGCTGCCCGCTGCGGGGTGAATAGCGGCGCGGCTCGCCCGAGAGGGGACCGAATTTAATTGGAGATGAATGGGCACCTCCCTGCAGCCCGTGACATTTTCATTGCGGGCTAACAAGGGGAGAAAAATCCAATTAGGTGACAAAGAGGGTCCCTAATCGGCCGTGCAGCCCGGCGTGGGGCAGCCGGGACAGCGCAGCATCCCACAAGCGAGCAGGGACAGGCCATGGGAAAAGAAGAAAACGCTCCAAAAGGCTCCTCTTGTGATAGTGCAGAGGCCGTACTGCAGGATGGCAAGTGCACTCAAAAAAAAAATGGATTTATAGCGTTGCTATTTGCACCCCCGGGGTCCCATCTGTCAGTCTCCCAGGTCACTGAGATAAAGTGAGCTGGGCAAGGCAGGGACATCTCCCAGCTACAGATTCCAAAGAGAGCAGTAAGTAACCTGCAGCCAGAAGCGTGCTGCTCCTCAATGAAAATATTAGTAAAATTCGGCAGACTCCTCCCATGGCACTCACCCACCACCAAATAAATTATCAACAAAACCAAGTTCCAGGAGAAGGCAAGGATGAACCACACCAGGGTTTATTACCGCAGCAGCTTTTTCAAACCACGGAAGGTTTTTGATCACCTGGGTTGCAGTTTTTCCAGCAACAGGTGCCTTTTCACTGTTTGAATGCGTGCAGCCAGCAGCACCATTTGTCTGCGAGCTCTGGTGCCTCGAGTGGGGAGGATTGATGGTGGGACCTGCACACATGCAAAAAACTCCCCCTGCCAAAATGTCGGGACATTGGGGCATCACTCATGGGATGCAGCGAGGGCATAGCAGAGCACTGGGAAAGGCGAGGGGGGCACGCACATAAATAACAGCTGGGGTTTGGAGGAAGGGTGATAAATGGGAACGCTGCGATCCCTCGGGAATTATTAACGGTGGGGGAGGCAGAAACCTTGGCTTTGCCCCAGGAGCCGGGCTGTGTGGAGAAAGGAGCTGGGTGGGAGCAGGGCAGGGGGAACAGATGGCTGGGGGAGGCCCGGGGGTCCAGCAGGAGCGGGGGCTCTCCACCAGCACGGCACAAGGAGCTGTGGTGAGGTACAGCAGCTGCATCTGCCCCAGGACACAGCTGGGCTGTGCAGGGGGAAAGACCCCACGTTCCCTTCTCCTCCCTGGAGCCCCTCAGGTGGCTCCAGCCACAGCTCCAGGTGGCCAGGCTGAGTATTGACCCAGCGCTATCTCAGCTCCCACCTTATCAGGGCAAGAGCCAGCTCTGGGCACCAGCACCTGCCCCATTAATCTTCCCCCTGTCCCGCAGGCGTGAGGTCTCGGTGCCTGAAACAACCTGCTTGGGCTCGGGCCCTGGTGCCTGGCACTGGGGATGATGGATTGGTACCTAGGAGGTGACAGGGAGAGGGTTTCTGTCTTCCCCTTCAGCCCCTGCCCTGGAGAGGAGACCACCCTGTTATACCAGGGAATATCGGCGGCAGCTTTTTCCACTGAAATTTGCGTGCTGTAGGCTGAGGATGGGGTGCCTTGAGGAAGAGAGGAAATGAGCTTTGCTTGTGAACACAGGGTGGGAAGGAGGGGAGAGATAATTTCCCTGCAGTTTTGAGCTGAAATAACAAGCTGAACCTGGGAGAGCAGCCTACATTTCATGCACAGCCTTTAGGCTGAAGGTGGAGATGTGATTCCCCAGCTCCGGGCAGAGCTGCACAAAGTCCAGGCAAAATCACATCTGAGGCCCCAGGAAAATGAGGTGAAGCCTCACAGCTCTGGCTGAAACGAAAACAAAAGGCAGCGATTCTTCATGGCTGCAGCTGCACAACCCCTGGCTTCAAGGGTTAAATGCAGTCAGAAATATCAGTGGGGAGCATTAAGCACGAAACTTCTGTTTGTCCCTCACACAGAAGGGAGAGAAGCTTTGACCAGGCAGAATCCCCAGCGATGATGGGGTGGCTGAGGTGATTCCAAATGTCTCATCCCCAGCATTCTGCTCTCACCCATGGCCCAGCAAACACAGCTGTGGGGGTGAATGGAGCTTAGAGGGACAGAAAGTTCCTAGTGGGAAAACTCCCTGCTTGTCCCAACACGGGTTTTCTAGGGATATTCCAGGTAAGAGAATAACTAAGGAGGCAGAGTGACCCAAGCAAAGGCGACACTGAGCTTTTGCCCAAAAAAAATAAAACCCACCCAAGGACACTGCGTGTCCAGGAATGGAGAAAGATGCTGGGGGTGTTATCACACACCTCCTCTGACGGGAAAGAAGAGAATCTCTAAATAGACTAAGCTGAGAAGAGTCCAACTAGCCAGCCACGGACTTGAATTCCAAAGAACACAGCACCTGCTCAGAGATAAGTTTGGTGCCACAGAGATAAGTTTGGAAGCCCAGGCAAGGCTTGAGGTGGCTTAGGGGTACTGGTAGCCCGTAGCACACCCCCTCCTGCGCTCCACGTCTGTGCTGTGCAGACAGGATGGAGTTTCCCCCTTCCTTACACAAACTTGGGCTCTCCTTTCAGCCATTGCTCTTTTTTTTTTTTTTGTATTGATTTTTTAAAAGGGGGCACTGCGGCTTTAAAGAGCTTCCCAGACTTGCCTTTGTGACCGGAGGAGAGGGTGGGGTGGTGGCGGAGGTGGGGACCCAGAAGAATGAAATAAAGAGGAGTACAACAAAAAGAAGTTAAAAGTGTGAGTGACAAGTTTTCGGCAACAGGCTTCAGCCCCTGTGGGGTCGTTTGGGCGAAGAATGGCTACAAATGAACAAATGAGCTGGATTTTCATGCTTGGTGGACGGTGAATGAATAAGCATCTTTTAAAACCCTATCAGGAACTCTTTGGATTGTCATTATAGCTGGGAGGAGGGGGGGAAAGGCAGACTTTTGAAGGCTGATCATGTGAAAGAATCCCGATTCTTCGCCTTTTCTCTGCCGGCTACACCGAAACGTGCGGGCAGTGCAGCCGCAGCCGAGCATCCTTGCCATGGCCCGGCACAGGAGCACTTCTGGGGGACACTGCCGTGCCCCCGCGCACTGTGCAGGAGGTGACAGGGTCTGCTCTGCTTCCCGGAGCCCCCGCAGGCTCCCGGTGCCGGGGAGGGCACAGGCAGCGCTTCGCAGCCTGCTCCTCCTCCTCCTCCTCCTCGGAACCTGACTGCAGTGTCAGAGGCAGACAATGTGAGAGGGCAGGAAGCAACTCACTTAAAGCCTTATTTAGGGCACGGAGTGGAGGCCTGAGGTCAAAGGAATTGCCCTGGGATTATGGGAATCACCTTCATTTTCTTGCCAGCCTCCAGACACGAGGGAGCCGAGCAGGAGCAAGGAGGAGGGGGATGAGTCTGTTGCTGAGGAAAGGACCTGGGTGTTTCCCCTTCCCTGGCCCTGACAATGAGCCTGGCCTCTCTGAACCACGCAAATAATTTACAGCCTCTGTTTTCAGCTGTTTGTTATCCTCAATCCCCCATTTTAACCTTGTCTAGAGCAGAGCATTGGTGGGACAGTCGCAGGAGACTCCGCAGCCAGAGTTTGCTGGATACCTGTAAAGCCAGAGCTCAGCAGCCGCAGAGGAGAGGGAGATTCAGAGCGAGACAGGTATAAAACCTCCTTATTTCTGTAATAAATGATGATGTCACATATCCAAAAATATCATTGCTCTGTGGAATTGTTAAGGTTGGAAAAGACCTTTAAAATCATCAAGCCCAACTGATGTTTAGGCTTGTCTAAACAGAAGGAGACATAAAACTGAATGTTGAAGGCATGAAAACACCAAGTTGCAGTGCAGCAATTCTCCCCTGGCTGCGAAAATAAAAGCTGGGTTCACCTGGCGTGGGATTTCACCAACCAAACGTGTCAGGGCCCGGGTTAAGTTGGTTTTCATCCTGCTGCCTGCGAGTATGTGAGGGCACAAGCCTGTGCCGCGGTCCCAGCAGCCACCTGTTTCTCCCACATCAAAAAGTCCGGAGGCCATTACAGCAGCCGTGCTTATAAAAAGCCGGGCACTGGCTCTGGGACAGCCCCGTCAAGAGAAATGAGACCATCATGCACTAAACATAGAGAAAAGATAAATGGAAAAGGAGTCTTTCAGTCTTCATTATCAAGTTTCCATGGGTTTGCCAAAACCATAGCAACCGGTTCAAGCAATGATTAACCTAATAATGTGGAGGCAAAGGGAAAAAAAACGCATTCAAGCCCCTAAAGAAGTCACTAGTTCTCTAGAGGTAGTAAATCTGCCCCCCCCTTATCCACCCCCAACCTACAGCCCCACGGCTGGAAGACCACAAGCATCCTAAGTCTCCAGAAAAAAAGAAGAATCGGCAATGCAGTAAAACCCACTAGGGTGACCCCCTTCTGAAAACGCAGCAGCACAGACATCTTTGTGAACTTTTGTTATACCTGCACTTCACTGGACTGTCGTGCTCTTCTTGCTCCTTTTCTTGCCCGTGCCCACCCTGAGCTCTCTTTTGCCGTTTTTTGCAAGAACGCTGCTTTTGGGGATAAGTGAGTGTGTTGTGATCCACCTCAGTCCCACATACATGCAGATAGAGAGGGCAATACGATATCTCCTGTAGGGAGACATCGGACTGGAGCTGCACTAGCAGGGAAAACATTAAATGATTTTATCACCCAAATAATGACGGTGTTTCGCCTATGGCCACACACAGAGGCCTTGGAGCACTTTGCAGACTGTTAGAGTAGGAAAACAATACACAATTCAGCCAGGAAGGGGGGGAAGGGGCAGGAATACTATTAGGTCTTTCATTCTGCCTATCTGATCTACGACACAGATAGATCACGTTCAGGACTATAAGAGTACACACAGGGATAGGCACACACGGCCTTTCCCGAGTCCTCAGCCTTGCCCCATGGCCTGTGTTTCTCCAGAAATGTGGGTGTTTCTTCCCAAAGCAGTGACTAGGCAAAAGGAGGGGGGCTCTGCATAGATGGGCAGGTCGCAGGAGACAGCAGAAAGTGCAGATCTCCGAAAAAACTCAAGTAGAAAGCGGGACCTGCTCACCTTGCTTGTCAACACTGGCACCGTGTGCCCTTGCTCCCTTCTCCCAGGTGTGTGGGACACCTGCGGCTCCTCTCCGTGGGACAGCTTGTTCACCGAGCCTGCATCAAGTGCACGAGTAAGAGGTCACTGCTTCTCCAAAATCCACCGAGCCCTGTGTGTTTTCTGACCTTCAGAGTGCCCTGCCAGCACCAGGGCCATGCCGGCCTCTCCCTCCAGCTGGATGGGCAGCACCCCAACAACTCCCGGCAGAGACACACCGGGAGGGGCTCCCCGTCACCCCGTGTGGGTTCGGGCAGACCCCGACGGCTCGGGAGAACCGCTCCGTGCCCCCAGCCGGCCTTCAGCACCATGGCCAGAGCCCGCAGCGCCGGTGCGGGCCGGGGCCGGGGCCGGGGCCGGGGCCGGGGCCGGGGCCGGGGCCGGGGCCGAGCATCGCTCCGCGCACCCAGCGACACCAGCCCTCCCCACACTGCTGGGTCTGCCCCACTCCAGCCCGCCCCAGGGCTCCTGCGACGGCGCAGGAAGGGAAAGGGAAAGGAAGGAAGGGGCTCCCCATGCTTGCCTCCCCATCGGGGGGACGCGGGGTGGCGAGGCGAGGAGCCCGGGTTGCCGTGCCCGGTCAGGTTCCGCTCTCGCTTCTTTCGTTGCGGTGCGGGAAGGGGAGGTTGTTGCGTTGGAGGGGG
>VWZS01007486.1:719523-965478 GCA_013397075.1 Rhabdornis inornatus
CCAGGGCGGAGTTGAGGTGGTGCATGCGGTTTCTCTCCCGGTCGTTTGCCTTCATGCGCCGGCTCCTCTTCTGCTTGCTGNATCGCTCCGCGCACCCAGCGACACCAGCCCTCCCCACACTGCTGGGTCTGCCCCACTCCAGCCCGCCCCAGGGCTCCTGCGACGGCGCAGGAAGGGAAAGGGAAAGGAAGGAAGGGGCTCCCCATGCTTGCCTCCCCATCGGGGGGACGCGGGGTGGCGAGGCGAGGAGCCCGGGTTGCCGTGCCCGGTCAGGTTCCGCTCTCGCTTCTTTCGTTGCGGTGCGGGAAGGGGAGGTTGTTGCGTTGGAGGGGGCAGAGTTGTTTGTGCGTGCAGCTTTGTTTCCAGTAACCAAATTTCTTTTGTTCTACAAATTGCCTCAATAGCGTCTCTTTGCCGCGGGCAAACGGGCTCAGCTGAGAACAATTAGCATCACAATGGGCTTTTGGCCTCGCGGGCCGCTTTGTCTAGCGGCGGCCGCCCCGCCGGGGCAGCGCGGAGCGGGGAGGTGGCCTGGCCGTAAATCTACCAGCTACAAATTGAGTCCCGGCAGGAGAGGGCCGGGAAGGGCTTACGGAATTCAGGCGGGTTCTCTTCTCACCGTGGCGGGGGATGTAGCGTCTTTCCCATCTCCTGCGCTTTTAGCTGGCCTGACGCTCCCCCCGCCCCCGCTCAGAGCTTCGAGTTCTGGATGCTGCCCCCGGCTAAACTCAGCCCTGAGGAGGATGGGGTCGGCTTGAGGCGACGCTGCCCCGGGCACCAGCGCCGCGGGGACGTCCTAAAAACAGCCCCTAAAAGCAGCCGGGCGGGCACACCTCACCTGGAGACGGCGGGACGGGGACGGGACCGGCCGCAGCTCTGCGGGAAAAGGCACCTGCAGAGAGAGGCCGGGTTTAAATCCGAGCGTGGGCCTCGACGGGCACACGCCGGCGTGCGCACAGGCAAGTGTGGGACCCCGCAAGGTCGGGACCCCGCAAGGGAGCGACCCCGCACCGGTCACACCGCACACGGGGCCCCGAGGAAGCCCCCGCGGCACCGGCGCTGCCCTCCCCGGCGATTTTGGAACTCCCGGAGAGCCCCTCGGTGATAAAAGCACGGCGTCGCACACGACGAGGTCTGGCCGCGACACGCTTTATTTTTCCTCTTCTTTTTTCTTCAGAAAACCCAAAATATAGCTGCGGGCACAGACAGCTGGAGCACCGCTGCTAAAAATACTCTTATATACAAAATACGTATTTGTTACGAAATATAATCAATAAATACCGATAGCGACAAATTAATATAATTTACCGTTAACGAGTACAAAACCGTGATTTGTTTTTGTCCGCCCGCTTTCCAGCNCGCGCCTTCCCCTTCCTGCGGGCCGCCGCGTCCCGCGGGGCCAGGGCGGTGCGGGCCGGCGAGGCGCTCCGGCTGCCCGCGGAGCCCCCGCCGGTCGCCGGGGAGGGGTCCTCGGCGCCACCGAAATACGGCTGCCCTTCGTCCGGAGAGCGGTCGCTCNGCGGAGAGTCCCCGCTCCGCCCCGCCGGCTCCTCGAAGGCCACAAGCGGGGGGACATCGGCCGGGCAGCGGGCTCAGAGGAAGGCGGGGAAGGCGGCGGGGCCGCGGCGCAGGGCAGNCTGAGAAGCCAACCCCGCGTCGGCCGGCCCGGGAGAGCCCTGTCCCCCGCGGCTGTGTGTGCTGAGCCCGGCCGAGGCTGCGGGGCACAAGAGCCGCTCCTCGCGGTCCCTGGAGCTCGGGCAGGAGAGGTTGTGCCGCCGGCACACGACTGCAGGTAAGCCCCTATATATAGGGCCGGCAGACAATGGGGATTTCCCGGCCGGGCGGCGTGTGCGCCCCCCCGCCCGCACCCACCCCTTGGCACGCTTTTATCTTATCAGCCCGACGGGAGCGTGCCGGCCCCGGCACCGCCCGCTGCCCCGGCCCCGCCACGCGAGACCCCGCTGGCTTCCACGCCGCGTCGTGCCGCGCCGGGAGCCCCCTCCCCTCCCCTGCCCGCCAGCCCTCCCCGGAACGGGACCCCGGGCCGAGCCGCTGACCCGGCGCGGGGGGGGCTGAGCCTCTCTCCGGGGCTCCGCCGGGGTGCAGTGGGGGTACAGGGGTCCGGCTGTGACAGAGGGATCCCCAGCGCTCGGCTGCATAAACGCGGGGAAGCGCCGGGCCCCGGAGTGGCCGGGGACGCCAGTTGTCTCCTCCGGTGCCAGACGTGAGTGTCCAGCCGGCACCACTCCGGCTCCGCTCCCCTCGGCGCAGCCACAACCACTTCCCGCTGCCCCGGCGCCGCGGGGCACTCTCGGCACATTCCCCCCGCTCCCTTCTCCTCGCCCCTGCAGCCCCGGGAACATCTCCGCGCCCCCCGCGCACCGACCGGCGGAGCCGCGGGCGCTGCGCTGCGGGCGGCGAGCGCCAGCACCGGAGGGGACAGGGCGCCGTTCTCCAGCCCCCACAGGCGTAGTGATTTTGCCCCCACAAGGGAAACAGAGGCTGGATCCTGCGGGGGAAGTGCCCTCCCAATGCCCGAGGCCACCCCCGCCCCGTAGGCCCGGCGCTGGGCCCGGGGGCAGCCGCGCTGCCGCCGGAGCTCTGTGCGCAAAACGTGCCGGGGATTTTTGCGCACCGGCTTTGCCGGGCGGCGGGGAGCGGCCCGGGCCCGGGGCTTCTTTCCCCGGCGGAGGGCGAGGGACCGGGAGGAGTGGGACCGGGCTCCCCCTGCACGGCACGACGCCCCCGGGGGTGCGGGCAGGGCCGCCGGGAGGGCGCAGCCCTGGCGGGGCGGGAGTCCCCCCTCTCCCTCACCAAAGCGGCGCGGCGGATCCCGGTCGGGGATCCCTGTGCCGGGAGCGGCCGGAGCGGCCCCGCTGGGCCGCGGCGGGGCGTGGGGCAGCTCCCCCTGCCCGGCCTGGCCCCCGGCCCCACGGGGTGGCCCTGGCCGGCGCGATGCGCGGCGGTGTGGGGCTGTGCGCGCTGCCTCTCCAGGAGCGCGGTGCGGCGGGGGGGGAGGCGCCGCGGGGGGGGGGGGGGNNGGAGGGCGGGGGGGGGTGCCGAGGGGGGCCGGCCCCCGCGGCGGCTCGGGCGCCCCTTCTCGAGCGGCGGCTCGGAGGGCAGCGGAGGATGAATAGGAAGGGCCCGGCGGGGTTGGGGTTTTTTTTTTGTGCCTGTGCAATTGGATGACAAAAAAATCTGGCGAGCGAGTTTCCAAGCCTCAGACTGCCCACTTCAAACGTCCTTCAAACAAAAGCTGAAGAGGAAAAGAAAGCCCCACCTGGTACCGCTGTTTGCTAAAATAATAATAAATAGATTTCGTTTAATAAATAATTACAAGAGATTGTAAAGTGGAGTACTTTGGGAAGCATTAATCATGGGGCTGGGGGCAGACATCACCTGCTGGCAAACAAGACAACTTTATTGTTAAATCACCTTCCCACTGCCACTTTCCGATAACTCCCTCCCGTCGCCACAAAGCCCGGCCGGGGATGTTTACTCATAGTTAGCATAACAAGCACCATATTACCACGAACGTGATAAAAACCCGCGGGGGCACCGCTGCGGGCTCCCGCTCACACCTGTCCGGGCCGCCCGGTGCGGAGCTGGCACCCAACGGCCCTTCCAGGAGGGGCCCTGCTGCCGTTTACATTGGCCTGGTTTATGCTGCTTTATAACAGCTTTACTGCAATCCCTATCTCCCGGCCCTATTTGTCTTATTTTATTGAAAACATATGGTAACCAGAGCGGCCCCGGCGCATCCCTCGCCTGCCAGGCGTCGGGAACGTTTGGCGAGCCGGGGCACGGCCGCAACCCGTCCGCCCGCCCGCCGGGGGCTGTTTGCTCGGCAGAGAGGAGGGCAGATAAGGCTGGGCCCGCTCTCCGTCCTGGGGGTGACCCCAGGCTCCGGGGACCGCCGGCCGCTCCGCGCTCTCCACCCACCCCGGAGCCGCCGGTGCGCTCCGGCGGGGCCGAGGATGCGGCGGCCGCAGCGGCGGGCGCACGGCGGAGGCACCTGCCCCGGGGGCCGCCCCGTCCTTCCCCCGCTCCCTGAGGCCAGGGCTGCTCAGGAGGTACCGTGATTTGCGCTGCCATATGTCGGGCGGGTCGGCGGAGCAGCTGCTGCCCCGGCCCTACCTACCCGGCTCATAATACCTGGGAGCCGCAGCCCCGCGTCCCCCTTTGAGAGGGCAGCGCGGCGGGGCCGGGCCCGCGCCGCTGTTTTTGTGACTTTATTGTGGCGCCCAACAGATGCACGCCGGCCCCTCCTGCCCCTCGCCCCGGTGCGAGCGCGCTGCTCGGGACACAAGGAGCACAGATGCCAGGCGCAAGGTGCACCAGATGCCCCCCTTTGTGAATTCAAACAATATTTCTCCCTTCCTCCCCCCGCTCCCTCATTTTCCTACCAGAGTGGGAGAAGAAGGGGCGCAGAAAGAAATTTATATATATATATATATAAAACAACCAAAGGGGAGAGGAAAGGCGAGCCGCAAGGCAGGAGGCGGCTGGAGCGCGTCTCCCGGAGCCGCCCGACGGAGCGCACGGGCGGGCGCAGCGGCGCGGCCCCGGAGAGGGACCAGGAATGCCCGCCGTGACGGAATGCCTCGGGAAGTCGTTCGGTACCTCCTGAGCGCTGACCTGGACACAACAGGGCGCGGTCTATCCGTTTAATGGGCAGCAGAGGGGTGGAAGCTCCAGAGCGAGCCGGTATGACCGGTCCTCAGCACCTGTTACCACGCATCAGAATGTCCCTCGGGGCCACGAAAATGCGCCAAGGGCTGGGAGAACCTCTGCTATGAGACAACCTGAGACAGCGGGGGGTGTTCAGCCAGGAGAAGGGAGGGCTCCAGAGAGAGCTTAGAGCCCCTTCCAGTGCCTGGAGGGGCTCCGAAAGAACTGGAGAGGGAATCTGGACAAGGACAGGACACAGGGAATGGCTTCCCACTGACAAAGGGCAGGGTTAGACGGGATATTGGGAAGGAATTCTTCACTGTGAGGGAGGCGAGGACCTGGCACAGGTTGCCCAGAGAAGCTGGGGCTGGCCCATCCCTGGAAGTGTCCAAGTTGGACAGGGCTTGGAGCAGCCTGGGGTAGTGGGTGGCATCCCTGCCCATGGCAGCAGGGAGTGGAGCTAGATGGTCTTTAATATTCCTTCCATCCAAATCATTCTATAATTCTAAGATTCTGTGCAAGAAGAAATAAGCCCTGCCATAAGGGATGCTGTGACTTCACCAGAAGAGGAGAAGCCCTGATGGAAAACCCAAGAGTTTTCAGTGTGCAATCCCACTGAACCAGCCAGACAGGAGATGGCTTCATAAGGCTGCAAGACCAGACGTTCTGAATCAGAATGCAACGGTCTTTAGCACAGAAAACACCTGGATTATCTCTGGATAGGAGAGAGGAAAGGATAAGAAATACCACGGAGAAAAAAGGCAGGGAACAAATGCCAAGTACACAAGGATCAGTTGGGTACTGGTCTGTGATGCCTACAGCTGGGTCCTGTGAAACCTGTTACCTTAAAGTATTTATTCAACCACCCAAGCATCTGCCCAGGCAGAGAAGGATGGCTCTCACTTCTCTGGGAGCCACTCTCCTCTTGTCATTTCCAGCTCTGCCGGGCTTGCTCCCCTCCCTATTTGTGGTAAGTGGATCCTTGCCCCAGCCTGTCTCACCTGCCAGAAAAAGAAAGGGTTTTTCCTCCACCCTGTTGCCAGCCTGGGTAGACAGGGTGGGTTACACATCTCCCTCACTTAGGTTTTCCAAGTTCTTTAAACTTCTCAGCAAGTTTCTGGTGAGCTCTGGCAGAATCCAGCAGCAGCAGCACTCAGGGTTCACCAGCTGGCAGTAGTCAATTTACCACCCACCAGTTGGGCAACACAGACTTGGGACTTCAGTATTCGTTTGCATCAACTCTCCTTTGGCCATCAGTGAATAATGGCAGACCATGGGTATGCTGAGCTCAGACTGCCACCTTCCTGACCAGCCTTTCATTCCTATAAGGATAAAAATATAACTTTTGGCACTTTGATGCCTGATGGGGTTAGAAGCACAGCAAACTGGTCATATGGGCTCTCTCTGAAACTCCTCACTCCTCAGCCACCCATCAAACAGACAGACGGTCCTTAATGGTCTCCAAAAACAATTAAAGACGTGCTTTCCTCTCTGGATTTAGAGGTCAGACTTCGAACACATCAGAATCCACCAGAGTTGGCTTTTGAGAAGCAAAGAAGTTCCTAACAACCAGGAGTTTGGAAGGAAATACCCTGTCCCATCTGGAAAAAAGGGCAGAGGCGCCCTGATGGACTCACACACCTCTCACCCCTCTACAGAGCTTCATCGAAGCCCTCAACATGAGACAGGGCAAGATGGGGGGGCTTTAACCCCTTCTTTGCCGACTGAATTTGGTTCCAGGTCGCTGCCACCACAGAGAGATGTGCCCAGTGTGGTGCAGGGGTCACTGCTCAAGCCAAATCCCCGCTGCCAGAGGGATGTGACCCAAACTTGTGGGGTGGATATTTTCCCACTGGCCTCACGCACTTGCTGGTAACCAGTTCATGATCCTCCCATTGCCATTCTCGGCTGAGCCATCCACATCTGGCACCCTACAGTGCTGTGATGACTGGCCCACAGGGTTTAATGTACTTGTAGCCCCCACACCAATCCCAGCAGCACCCACACTCCCGGTGCATGACCCCATCCCCTGCCCTGTGCCAGCCCGGTCTCTTCCCATCTTCTCCTTTCAGTCTCAGGAAGCATCATGCCTTCCTCTGCTCTGTTTTGCCATTCCCTTGCTCCCTTCCCCACATCTTTGCTCCCCTCTCCCGGTCCATCCTGCACTGGTGGCCCTGTGGGGCAGGCGTGGTGCCCCATGGCAGCTTTTCCCAGCCATTCCTGCCCGGCTGCACACACCCCAAGCCACCACCCTTCTCCCAGCCCTTCATCCAGCGCTGGGCTCCATCTGCCAAACTCCTAACCTTTGATTTGGAGCCTTCTCCTGCCCTGCACTGCCGCAGTGCTGAGTAGAATACGATTTTATATCCAGATGGGACCATCTGCTTCCCCAAGTCCAGGTGTACAACGAACCTGGGGGAGCCCACTAGCAGCACAGCCTCTTCTGCCAGCTCATGCCAGGACCTCTGTAAAGCTGAGAGCCTGGCTCTCGTATCTCAATAAAAAAATCATGTATTAGCAACAATTAAAAAAAAAAAATCAATGTAATTTCACACAAACTGCAGTGGTTTATCTGCCCAGCTCTGCGAGACAAGTTACCACCAGCCTGTGTGTGTGATTTTGGTGAGCCACAATTGAAACTCATGCCAACAGGTTGCAGTGGGAGAAAAGCAATGATCTCCGGGCAGGTAACAGCAGGGAAACCTCGAAGCAGCCGCCACCTGCGTGCAGCCAGAGCATTGTCACCATCTGCCCCAGCTGCAGGGAGGGGAGCAGGACCAGCCCTGCCCATGCAGCTGGGCTTGAGCACGACCTGGGGGGCGGGGGATGCTCCAGCCCACGTCCTAAAGAGTCCCAGCAGATTCCCGGGTTTTATCAGCACTCTCATCATTGTCAGGCAAGCAGCCCCAGTTACCCCCAGCAGGTCCCAGATTCCGGCGTTTTTTGGGGGTCTCTGGCTCCAGCAAAGCTCCCGTGCTCAGGGATACATTATCTGACATCCTCTCATCATCTGACATCCCCTCAGTCCGGGGGCTACACCTCCCTCCCCCAGCTCTTCACCGTAATCCCCACCATTTTCCACCATCATTTAAGTTTCTGAAGTAATTTCTTTTTTCTTTTTTTGTCCTTTTTTTTAAAAAAAAAAAAAAAGCAAACCATCTACCATATGTTCTCCCCTGAAAGGGGCAATTGTTAACAGATCATTAAAACACCGTGGCGAGTGCTCTGAGATTCCTTCCCTCAGTCTTACGCATTATCCCGTCTCTGTCACCCTTTCAATGCGGCTTTGAGGGCTCTGCTTTTCTAACTTCCTTCTCGGGGGGGAAAGAAAAAAAAAAGAAGAGAGAAAGAGCCACTAAAATGACCCTCTTCACAGCTCTCCTCCTTGCTTTTCAACGTCTTTAGCGACACCCAGCAATAATTGGGGCGGGGGGCTGGCGTGCCGCTGCTGCTGTCACCGGGCTGGGGGTGTCAGGGCCACATCCTGCCCCGTTCCCAAGGTGCCAGGGTTGGGCTAGCAGGATCAGGGGTGGCAGGGGTGCTGCAGACAGCCTCTCCTTCCATTGCTTGTCATGGGAGGCTCAAGCAGCACATCCCAGCCGGCCTGGTGCTGTCCCTGCCCCTGGGATGGGGCTGTGGGATGACCCCAGACACACAGGACTGGGCTAAGACAGAGAGCATTCCTTAGAGACCCTATTCCCTCAGGTAAACCAGGTGCTTCCAGCTGCACAAATGCATTTTATATAATGCTATAATAGAAATAAACTAACAGCTGGCTGGGAAGTGAGCTAAGCCCTGAGATGGAGCTCTTTGGGTGGCTTGGATATTTCACCCCCCTTTCCTGCAGAACTAACCCTATTTTAGGAAATACCAAACGATGGGAAGATGGAGATCATCAGAGGATGGACCACTTCTGCCTGAGCAACGGCCTTGAGTTGAGGGACACTTCCTGCAGGCTCTGTCCTCCTGTTATCAGGAGGGACAAGGCTTTTGGAACTCACACAGAAGCTCCTTACCTGCATCTTCTCCCCTTACACCACGGAATTGGCCATTTCTCCAGAGGTCCATGCTCTGTGACTCATCCAGCTGCACAATTTGCACCTCTGCTCTACCTCTCCCAGCAACCAGCACAAGGCCCTGTGAATTTGCACTGGAGCGTGCTGCATGGCACCAGAGAGAGCACAACACGAAGAGGGGCAGAAGCATCTGTCCCAGTCAGCAAAACCCAGTTATGCTTGAAAAAAAAACCCACAGAAACTTCAAAGCCCTGCACACAGGCTTCTCCAAGAACTGATATCCCAGAGCAGCTCCACAGCTTTGCCAGGGCCTGCATGCAGCTCCAGGGACCTCAGAGGGTTCATTGCCCTTCAGCCAGCAGGTTTTCCTCCAAACCCCTCAGGGTTCATTTTAACCCAGGAAGGTGCAGCCTGAAGCTGGAGGAGATGATGCTGCTCTGCTCCTGCCCTGGACAGGTCCCACTGCAGAATCCCTGAGCATCCTGGCAACTCTGAGGCAAAGCAATGCTCACCTGGTGCCAGGAGCTCCTTGTGCTTCCCCAGGCAACCCTTCCATCCCAGAACCCCTGGTGCTGACCCACGAGGAACCTCCAAGCAGGGCTGAGCCCTGTGATGGGGTTGGGATCAGAAAAACCACGTCCAGAAGGATGGGGTGGCTTTGTCCTGGTGTGCACATGCCAGGCAGGTCGGCTCCTCTCTTCTCTTCTCCAGGACGGCAGCTTTCAGCTCTTCATCAAGGACAAAACTTTCCACAGAAATAAAAGCATCTCCTTCAAAGGAGCACGCTGGAAATCCCACTTTCCTGAGGGCATAGCAGCTGCCTTTGCCGAGGGCTCTGAACGCTGCTGCATCCCTTAGAGCTGCAGAGACAGACTCCGGGCCAGGAGCTGAATCCAAACCCAAGCAGAACTTTCATCCCCAGGGCACAAAGAGATGGAGCCGTGTCAGTTTTAAGCAGCACGATGCCCCGAGTGTGATTTTGAGAAGACAAACAGCAGCACTGCCCTCCCCCAGAAGGCACAGACATTAAATGAGGATGCAAACCCAAAGCAGTTTCCGTGCCAGTGGTGTTCCTGTGGTCGAGGTGATCTCCCTGATCCAGCACAGCCCACGGGATCCTGGAAAACTACTTTTTTCCTTACCAAAAATCAATTCCTGAACACAGGAACCTTTGAATAATCAGCTGGTGCAGAAAAGCCGTGAACGCTGGGAAGTCCTAGTGAAGAAAAGAGCTTTAGGAACGCAAATCTACAAAACAACTTTTAGCTAAATAGCTTTTACATCTCAATCACTGATGTTTTTCCCCATCAGGGGGAATTAGCTCATCCCACCTCCGAGAAATGAAGGTGAAGTTGTAACCAGCTGTATCCTGGTTACCTGGTTATCCTCAGTGCCCCAGGAACAGACGATAATGCCTGCAGAGGTTCGGTGCTCTCAAGGGATTTCCTTGGAAGCTGTGCCTGTACAAAGCAGCAGAGCAGGGGAAAGAAGAAACCCTGGTGCCCTATGGACGCAGAAGTTTAATTCCCAGCGAGCAGAAATTTAACTAGTGCTCTGCGGTATCCATACCACCAGAGGGAGACCTGCTCGGCATTTCTGCTCCGGATATGCACTAATTAAAGATTTTTATCCAGCAGCAGCACACACAGCAGATATTGTGCACTGATGCTCCGGCCAGGCACGCAGCTCGCCAAGTGCATCACCCAAGTGCTGTGCCAAGTCTGTGGCGTCATGAAATAGAGAGGTAAATCTCTTTTTCTGAATGGTGATGCAAAGCAGGAACCCATGGAGCATGAACCACTGGCAGCTCTCAGTTGCCAGAGGTAAAATTACACAAACAGAATAATCCATAGCTCTGGGAATTTGTGGAGCTGTCTCAGTGTTTTAAGAAGCAGCCAAGGAGAATTTTCTTAAATCAGGTTAAGGATGCATCTGTGAGGAGCAAGCCACAGCTGTGGCTGCTCCTGCCAGGAGAACAGGGATTAAATTAGATCAGCATTCTTCACCCATCTGAAGACAATTTTCTCATCAGCTCTCTGGAAAAGGCAGCTGAGCAGAGAATTGCTGCATCTCTCTTCCCAACAGGCATCATCCCTTCCTCCAGTCACTGTGGCCTGCAAAGCCCAGAGTTGATTTCCTCAGATCCTAGGGAACGGGGAGGGTCCATAGTTTTTGAATCCATCATTTATTAAACAAAATCACACACGGTTTGCTTTGTGATTGTCAGGTTGACATCACTCCCACCCAAACACCAGGGTAAATGACACTGGGGATGGCTGAAAATTCAGTACAGCCCACAAATTTTCTTCTGAAGGGATAACTGCTCTCTTGTATCCCAAAATACTCTCCCCATTTCATTTAATTTCATTTAAACCACTTGAAGTTTCACCACAGTGGCTTCTGCCACCTCCTGATTTCTGGGCTACCTCATATTTCACACCACCCCCACATTTACAAAACACTATCAGAAGAAAAAAAAAAACAAACTTCTGTCATCAAAGGAGAACTGCCTCTGTCATCCCCACCTTCCCAGTCCAGTCTCTGCTACAAATCAACTTCAGCCTCGATTTTCCCATCCTGCCAAGTTGCCCCTCCTTCCTCTCTTTGTACACTAAAAACCCCACCCTTAAAACACACCTTGCTTCCTAATTATTCAAGGCAGACACCAGAAATATTTGTGTAAAATCAAATAATTAGTAGCCATGTGCAGGGCCCAACGCTAGAGTGTGCTGTGCTGCCCGTGCTGGACCGGGATCTCTCTCCCTAGAAACCACCAGGAACACCAAAGTACTGGATGAGTCCTTTTCTGGCTCCTGGAAACGCATGAAGTTTGCTCAGAAATTCTTGGTGGAGGCAAGGAGTTTAGCAGCAAATGCTGAGTTTTGAAGAAACCAGAAAAAAATGTCCAGGACAAGAATTTTTTTTTTAAAACAACAAAAAAGAGCAGCAAGGAAAGAATATAATCAGATGTTGCCCTGTTTTTCTTAGTGGAGTGTTCAGAAAAGCAGAGATGTACATTCAGGATATAAACCTGCTTTATTCTCATCCTGACTTTGGTTTAATTGAAATATTATGATAATTAGGTTTTGCATTTTGCCTGCAGGTCTGGCTGGGGCTGGAAAGATTGCAGAGAAATGCTCAGGACAAAGGAACACCAACAAAAATCCCAGAGCTCTTGGTGGACAGACTAAGAGAAGCAAGGGAGGCACAGATGTCCAGATTCTGGCACCCAAGCCAGAATCACAGCTCCTGCTACTTCTACCTTTTGATTCAGTGCTTGAGGGACAGGCTTAGCCTACATAAGAAAATAAAAACCATTTTAAACAAAACCCATGTGCTGCTTTTTGGTTTTCTTAAGAAAAATGACTCATTGTTTTTATTTTGACAGTAAATTTTAGAAACATCTTGACATACAGAACTCCAAAAAAATAGAAAGTCATCAATCACTTAGTTAAGTTACTAAAGGGGAAAAATACAGTACATCCAAGACTCAAACATCCTGTACAAAAAACCAGACAGTAATAAATTGCATTAAAAAATTGATCAAGCATTACCTGACTGATTTGACATTGGCATCTGCCCCAGTATTAAAAGGCACAGAAGACTGAGCAATGAAAGCGATTGGCATCACATCCATTATTGTCAGTAAATTCATCATGATTAGCACAAAACCCCTTTATCAAACACATGTTTAATATCCACCACGTCGATCAGTAAGAAATCCCTCCAGAAGGAGTGAGAAAATAAAGCTGGAAAAGGACAAACATAGACATAGATAGGTATAGAGACCCCTAGATACAAAGAAATCCTAGAAATCGACGTTGAAATCTTCTCCATTTTTTCCTGGCTGTGCCATCACTCAGCGATCACTCTGAAGGAGATGCAATGATCCACAGACCCCCCTCCAGCAGCGCCACACGGGGCCCCTCTGCTGTGCCCTGGGTGTCACCCACTGCTGGCTGCTGGCTGCTTCACCACCCCACGGTCTGGAGCAGCCAGCAGGGACCAAAAGCTGCTGGGTTTGCCTGGTTCCAGCTGCACTTTGGGCTCCCCATCAGCCCGGGTAGCACATGCAGCAGCCAGCCCCGGCCAGCTCGGGGGCAGCTCGGGGACGCGGGTCCCCGAACAGGCTCTCGCTCAGCTTGTGCTCCGTGATGATGTCCTCCACCCTGGTGACGTACAGCAAGGACAGCAGCACTCCCACGAACTGCCAAGGGAAGGGAGACCCAGTCAACAACTAAAAACCGCCCCCCCAAAAAAAAAAAAAAAAACCAACCCCAAGCAAAAGCAGATGATCTCACCAAATCCCGCAACGCATCGCAGCGATGCTACTGAATTAACAGAATGCCACCCCAGCTTATCAGCTATGTTAAATCCCAAAAGAAAACTATGGTTGTAGCCAAATGAGATTTCACACACCCACAAACCAGGTGCTGCCTCTCAGGTGGACTCTCTTACCTGGGGCAGCAATATGCCGAGCAGCACGCCAGCCATGATGGTGTAGTTGTCCAAAAACCAAATGAGCACAGCGTTCGTGCACCCTCGGACATAGATAACGTCCTGAACGCTCAGGCGCTGCAAAATACCACAGTGAGGGGTTCAGCAGGCAGTTCCACCGGTGTGGGACACATGTGGCAGCTCAGAACTCAGGGAGGCAGGTCTGGTTTGCCTTCCCACCTCTTTAAACCCACCGAGTTTAACACAGACCTCATCACTAACTCTTCCATCTGCTGTTAAGCAACATCTCAACAAATCACTCTGCTTTTTAAAAGTTATTCTACACCTGAGTAAGTTATTTCATCGTCTTAAACCTGCTTGCTGCAGCTATTTTTCAGCAAGAATTCTCATTTAAGACCACTTGGAAAGCAGAGAAGTCCCTCTTTAGCTTTCATCTCCGCTCCCAAGCTGGAAAAGCAGCAGCGGAAAAACACAAATTGTGGACCAAGTGCTTTGCAAAAAGACCCTAAAAAAGAAGAGGAACAAGAGGATTTTGGATTCAGTCCTGCAAGCTGTGCTGCTCCGTGACCCCAGCCCATAATATAGAAAGCACTTGAGGCTGCAGAGGGTCCTAAGCAGATGAATGGGGCAAAGTTAAGCAGATGCTGAAGTGCTCCCTGTCAGAGCCCGGCTGGAGCGTTCAGGTGATTAAGCCACAAATCAATGAATCTAAATGAAGGCAAGTTGTATTTAGAGATAACCGGTAATCCCAAAAACCAACAACCGAGGCTGGCATTGTGCTCCAAGTGCCTCAAATGAGCTGGGGAGAGGAGCTTTTTCAGAGCAGCCCCCGCCCTGCCTCATCCCAGCACTCCAAAGCCAGGAGTGGGGAACTCAGGGCAGATCCAATCACCGATTTCCCTCCTTAGTCACTCTGCCATTACTGCCTGGGGCTGGCAGCCTCTCCTCTGGAGTCACTGGGGCTGGGAAGGCTGAAGGAGGAGACTCCATCCCACTCCTGGAGGGAGGAGAAGGCATCCAACACAACCAGGGAAACCACACTGCTCTTCCAGGAATACCTATCACAGGCTTTAAAACAAAACACCCACTCCTGGGATATAAAATACTTAGAAGCAGCTAAGTTGGCTTTTATCAAGGCCAATTTTACTCAGTGAGAAACTGTGGCTTCTAAGCACTACAAGCTCTCCCCAACTCAAAGTCAGTGCTCCAAATTTTGAAAGCAGCTTTTTGTGCATTAATTGTGCAATTAGCTTGGGGAAGTTGTCAACAAACAAGGAATAGTGGAAAATACAAAGAAGGGAAGATACACAAATCAAACAAGATTAGTTTATCCTCATATATGGTAGTTACTCCAGGAAAAAAGAACCATTTCAATTGCTGATTTTACTGCCTGGCAGATTAAAGCACATAGAAAACACTTTTATAATAGACCAAAATAAAAAAGCAGAGAAGCAGCACCCTCTGCCATGACAGGGTGGGCACTGGCTCCGTTACCTCTTGGTCAATGGTTTTGTATCCACACATGGTGTTGATAATGTCTGTCTGAAAAGAAAACAACAAATACGAACTGCAGCAGGAAACCAAAATCACAGAAATATTATTTTTACTGCGTTCACCCAGCTCATACAAAAGCAGTGACAGGGTTATTTCCCAGTCCAAGACCAGTTTGTCCCAGCAGCCCCAGTGACAGATTTAGTTAGAGCTCTACATGATTTTAGAGGAGTGAGTATTGTCAGTGTGTCACAAGACATCTGAACCATTTCTGCTCAACAACACCAATGTGAGCTGTGACAGAGCTGTGTGACACAGCTGTTTCCACAGAATGAACAGCTGGATTTCCTTTTAAAGCCTTAATAACTTAACACACCTTATTACTAAAAGCAGGGGTTAACACAGCCTTCGTGCCAAGACGATGACAAATACAAGCTCAGAAATGTCTTCAGTTTCAAATAACCTCCAATGCTATGAATGCTTTTTACAAGACTAAATTCATTACAATATTCATGCAACACCATCATATACATGAACATAAACCCCATGTATTTAAAAGAGACTGAGTGCTTGCATTCACCACAGATTATTAGCACATTTTCTGTAGCCATGTAATGCCTTCTGTGGGTTCCAAGGTTCTACCTTCAAAGCCTGGAAAAGCCAGCCTGAAAACATCATCCTACACTTAAAAACCATCCAATGTAAAAACCCACTGACATCAAAGGAAGCAGCGAACAAAGCCAAAGACATGGAGGAAAATGAGAAGTTTTTAAGCTCCCAAAGAGCTGGGCTCTCACCTTTAACACACAACTGTGTGACAAACAAGGTTCTGCAAATTCCTAGAAGAAAAAGCTTGGGCTATTCCACTGGGCTGCTGTAAAACCATGTGGGGTACCCATGTGCCAATCACAGGTAATAAATACACTTGGAAGTCAATATCAGTGTTAGGCACCAGCGTGTTGTGCTGGCTGTGAGTGATTCCATGCTCCCAAAACTGCTGAAGAGTGACATGTGGTCACTCCCAAAACATGTGACCACAAGGAATGCAGTCCCATCTTTTAACCTTAAACACAGAATTTGCTAACAGGATGTCGTGGCGTAAGCAAATGTACACAGAGGAGATAAATCCATTGGAAACAGAGGATTATAGGCACTTGGGACTAATTCCTATCTGCTGCACTAGTGTAAGTCTTTAATAAATAATTTGACTTACACACAGTTCCTTTAGAGCCCCCCCAGTACGAGCTGGCTCGTGTTAGCAGGAGGCTTTCACAGAGGATCAGAATCCAGGCACCGACATTAGCAGGAGTTTTCCATGACTACAAAGCCCATGAGTAATCACAAACCATATCTGTAGCTCTCCAGGACAGAAACCAGCCTGTATTTGGAAGGCTTTGTCAAACACACAAGACTGATGCATCTCCTGGTTGTTTTTTCCCCAAGGCAGGCGTGCACAGCATCTCCCTGCTGCAGGGCCACCAGCCCTCACCTACTGCAGCACCTGGGTGAGCCACACTCCATTCAGGGCTTCTCCCTGCCTTTCAGTTAACTTCCCTGAGCTTAACACTTCAGGGACTGCAAGCAGCCTAATCTCCCCCTCCCCAGCTGTCAGTGAACATACTCCCCATTTTTCCCCAGAGAAGTTTTTATTTCAGTGCTTTCCCTCTCCTGAAGGCAAAATCCTGAGCTTTTCTGCTCCATCCAGCTGCAGATTCTTTCCCTCAAACACCTAAGACCCAAACTGTTCAGCTTTGGTTTCTCAGAATAAATCAAAGCCCATCACAGATTTAAACAGAGCCATTCCCACCCACCAAAAATGTATGAGCACACACAATAAACACCTTCCTATGATACACATTTCTCAGCAACACCTAGCAGGATTACTGACACAACCATTGCACCTATTTTCCCTTTTTTTTTTTAATTAAACAGCCATGCTCGAGGCAGATGTTGAAGGGGCAGCCCAAACCAGGCAGCAGCAGGATATCCATCATGAGCTCAGCTCTTACACACACCCAACTTCTCTGTCTTGTGTTCAGACCAGAGACCAAAACCCAGCGAGGCAGGGACTGCCTGTACTGGAGCAGTTGAGGAATTCATTATCGAATTCAGAATTACACTCATCCTTCAAATGAAGAGCAGTGAATTACAGAATTAATTAAAACACATTTGCATGAAAATCAACGCCTGCTCCTAGTGCTGCCAGCACCAGTTAGTACCAGTTCATCACAGACTGAGAACTGGTTCAGACTCCAATCCTTCCAGGATTTTAGATTTTATCCTAGTTTTCAAGGATAGGTTGGGGCAGACCTGTACCCACAAGCCTGCCCTGACCCTGAGGTCAGTTGCCCACATTTTTGGATTATTCTGGAGATGACAAGGTCATTCTGCTTGGTTTTCAGCTCACACAGCAGCTGGAGCACATCACTCTGACCCCCACCCACAGAAGCCACCAGCTCCCAGGCTTCCTGGAAAAACTGGAGCAGCAAACCCTGGGGAAAACACCAGCAAAACTGAATTTTAAGCAGCTCTGGTTCAGGTGAGCCATGAGATTAGTGGAGCTCCCACCATCCCCCCTGGGGCTGGGAAGTGGGGCAGTAAAATGGACCACAGCCAACACATCCAATCCATTATTTTCTCTCTTTCAAGCTGTCAAGACCCACAGATCCATCAGGGGAGGAAAGGATCCGTTTTCCTTCACTTCTAATCCCAGACTTCCTAAAGTCAGGCACCTTTTCAAGTGATGCTGGGATGCCAGGACTTACCTTGTTTCTGATGCAGCAACTGTAGGGCACCCCACAAGCCAGTGGTCCTGGAGCTTCACAGTTGTGGTACACATTTTGGGACCAATCTCTATAATCCTCCCCACCACAGCACTTAAACTGCAAAGAGAAAAAAAAAAAAAAAAAAAAAAAACAAAACTCAATGATCTTAAAGGTCTTCTCCAACTTAAGCGGTTCTACGATTCCAAAAAATAAAGGGAAAAAAATATTTATACCTTAAACTCTTTAAACAAGTAGAAATCAAAGTAAGAATAAAACAATTTGAAAAGCCCTGAGCTACCACAAAATTCTGTCATTTTATCAGCAAGGCATGTATATGATAAATACAATTCAAAAGAATTAAAGATAATATTCCTCTGTCACACATTGAACTATAACCAAGGGTGCCAGAGCAAAGTACTCCGTGTCAAGTTCCACCTCCCATCTTTTCTGAGTTGAAAAATTCTCTCTCCAGCTCTGGACATCATTAAGCAGTGTTTTTACACTGACTCTACCCTGACCTGTAATCCACCTCTGCAGTTGTTTCAAGGATTATGACTACATTTCCAACTGGATCTAAAAGACAAAAACGTTGCTACAGGGCATAAATTAATCTCACCAAAACATTGTGGGTGTAATTTAGAAGAACTGAAAGCTGGCAAACAAATGCTGTAAGTTTACACTGACTTAATATAAATATTCAGTTTATAATTTAAACTGAGGGAAAAGGAGGAGTTCATTTAATCACTAATGTGTAAGCTCGCTGTATGTATCCATAATTTTGGGCAGTGCATGGAAACTTTAAAGCATTATGAAGCCTAATGACAAAATTTCCTCAGGATGGTCTGCTTTTGACAGACTTTCCATGCTAACTTTGTTTTTCAAAGCAGGCTGCCATCTCCATAACGATGTCCTAGAATACATGTATCACTTCCTAAGTCAATTTTTTTTAATAACCATTACTTGGCATGGTCATGGACAACACATGACATCACATTTCTGAACAGTTTTTTCTTCTTCTACAAAGAACTGCATGGCAGAACTCTTCAATAACCCAATAAACATTTCAACAGACCAGCCTTATTAAAATAAAAAAGGCTGTGAGTCAACCCCACGTGCCATTAAGTAATCCCCATCTGGGCTCACCACAGTTTCTGAATTTTAATTACAGGTAGATACAGTTCCACTGGTGTTTCTTTCCAACAACCACCTTGTTAAAGAGCTCTGTGCATGCCCTCCAGCAGCCACACAGCTGGCCCAGGTTGAAATGTCACCTCATCTCTCTTTATCCAAAGCCTCCTGTTAACAAGAGGCTTCTCAATCTCTTGGACCAGCCAGCAGAAACGTTGAGTGCAAGGCCACAGGTGGAATTTAGGCTGAATTTAGGCTGAAATTCATCTTAATCCAAGGGAAAAAAAAAAAACACAAAAACAAACCAACAAACCTGCTTTTGAACAGAATCCATGATGTTCTTGAAGTCTAAATCATCATAGTAATTCTCAATTCCTCTTCTAATGTTATCATTCAAAAATTTGATTGTCTAGAAAGCAAAAAGAAAACAAGATTCATGGGTTGCACAATATGCACAGAATTAGATGAACAGGTTAAAGTGACAAGAGTAACTGATGAGCACAAAAGCAAAGGGTTTTTTTCTTCTTTTTTTTTAGAGGAAAAACTAAAACAGTGGTTAAAAACAAAGTTTAGCACAGCAAAATCAGGGACTAACCACAACCAGAATGTAACAACTTTCCTTTCAATCCAGCTGCTGATTATTAAACAAAGTTAAAGCCTTACAGGTCAGAAAACCTGAAATACACCCACTCATCTCCTCAGTATTACAGACTGCAACACTTACAAACTAACCAGAACAAAAAGATGATATCAGTGATGAGAAATAATACAGGACCCTCCTAACTGGTCAAGAACCTCATTTAGACTCCATAGATTTGAAAAGGAAGTAGAAGAAGAAATGGGAAAAATGCACATGACACTCAAAACAAACAGGACCTAAATAGAGGCTTCTACCCAAAGCTTCCATAAACACTTTCTTGTTCTCCCCATACAAACCCAAACTTCTCCACTAACCCTGAAAATCAAGGGAAGAAACCTGTCCCTAAGTGTAGCTGCCCTGCTATAAATCGAAGCATACACATCTAGTGCTTGCCATAGTGAATGCATTTATGTTTTAAAGTTTTTCTAACTGAAAAAAAAAAAAAAACAAAAAAAAAAACTGCTGCTTTCTGTGCAGAAAAATCAGGGGTTTAAGTCATAGCATGCTTGTCAAAGATGGAGTGTCCTATATAAATTAGTTATGTTGCTTATGGATGTAGGCAGGGGAGGGCTGCCCTTTAACTGAGGCAAAACATTTTTGGCCACTAAAAAACCAGAGTCTGCAAATCCATCTGGAAACTTCCCAAATTAGCAGTCAGACCCAGATGGCAAAACAGAAGAAAGCATTTTGTTATCCACAAAGAGCTGCAAACTCATTCTGCCTGCATTGCACATTTGTGGCCACCAGATTTCCTCCAAGTTTGTTAAGCTGGAATTGACCTCCAGAATGGTGGCAATGCCCAGGTGAAACCCTGAACAGCTGTTTTTCAGCAGAGCTGGATCCTATCAAAACCTGAAGCAAGCAGCTCACCTGGTTCCTGAAGATCAGGGCCACCACTCCACCTGTCAGCTCAATCAGCAAGCAGATGCCAAGGATGTACATGAACTGCAGGAAAACAGTGCAAGGGAGTCATTAGACAGAACTCCAATTACCCTTTCAATTAATTCCCTCAAGTCTAGCATTCAATTGCCAATAGGCTTGGCTTTCAGCATGGCATTTTATAGGAAAACATAAAATTATGGGTTTGTTCTTATAAAACTGTCAATGCCATGAGAAAGCCTTTTTAACTCACTTAAATTATTCTGGGTTTTGCCCAACTGGCAAGCACATTATTTTTCTGCTCTGGACAGACTCAAAACCATTAGATGTAATTATCCTGCCAAGACATTTCTTTCCACACCAGCATCCCAGAGCAGCATTTTGATGGACTGCTACAAACCACACCACACTTCATGTTTTTTATGCTTCCTACAAAACCAGTACTTACCTGTTACCTCTCAATTTGTGGATAGAGCAGCACAACTTAAGACAACCCCAACCACCTTCTACCACACTGCCACTGCTAAATCAAAGCAAAATTCCAGGCTTGGTACTTTTCAGTGTGTTGCTTCCCATATTTATTTGCCTTTGCATATACACGTGCTCACAAATGCACTCACACACAACTACGTGTGTAAAATGTGAAAAACACGAAGAAATCCATTGCACTGTGAGAGAGCTGCAGCATGTTTTTTCCTTGACATGTTTTTTTCCAACCCTTCAGGCATAAAAGACGGATGTTAAGCAAATTCAGGTCTGCTGTGTAACAATGAACTTCATCAGGAGTGAAGTTTTATGATCCCTCACCTGAAAATAATCCCTAATGCTCTCCTCTGAAAGCTGCTTTAACTTCTGTGCTCTCGGTGTCACTGTCAGGAATTCACCAGACAGATGAATTTATCTTTTCTCCTGCTAAATCTGGGATCAGCCTGGGAAGCTGGCATCAGGGACTTGCTTTGTTGAATACCCAGCTGGGTTTGCTACCAGAATGGGAACGGAAAACGTTCCCAGCATCTGACACACCACCACTCTCAGTGGGAAAATTGGGTAAAATTCCAGTATAACTTCAAAACCCATGGTTATTTCTGCCTTTGCTCTCCATAACAAGCCACATTTTTAGCATTTTGTGAGATGAACTGACATGAGAGGGCCAGGTTGGGTTGGGTTTTGAGCAGCCTGGTCTAGTGGAAGGTGTCCCTGCTCATTGCAAGGGGGTTGGACTAGGTAGCCTTAAAAAGGTCCCCTCCAACCCAAACTCTGTGTGATCCTGTGCAGGTGAAAACAGACTTTGCACTCTTTAATTTTAACCAGTCACACGTGCAGCTTCCATCTGCAACCACAGGAATTTCCCTAAAATTCACCTTTTCAGAGGCACGGGGGAGCAAAAGTAGGAAAAAAAATCCCAACACTTACTGCTTGCAGAAGGCATAAATTGTCTCTCAGAGAAGCCAGTACACCCACAAAGGAGACCAGGAACATTACAATGCCCAAAAGTATTAAAATAATTGCTGGGGCTAGAAAGGCACTTTCTAGAGTTTTGTACTTCTGTCTTTCAATTTCTGCATAAATCCCAATGGCGAGGATCAGGGCTCCGATCACCTGGAAGGGAAGCAGAGGAGAGCACGGATGTTACTGCTTCTCCCAGTAAACACAGAGATGACAGGCTGTGAGTACACAGGAACCTGGCACTGCTCACTTCAGGATCCATTATAAACAATGAAACACTCAAAGCACAAGTTTGGATTTAAAAAAAAAAAATTCAAATACTAAAGCGAAAAAAGAAAATGAAACTTGTTCATTTCAAAAATACATTTAATCCTGTTTTAACATTCTGGAAGTTAAATTAATAAAAATATACATCATTGCCTGAAATGTAATTTATTACCCATCTGAGATCACATATATCACATATATCACATATATGAGCAACTGCTATGGCATTAATGACCCTCCTTTGGGTGTCTGTCTGTCCTTTCCTATATAAATATATAGAAATATAAATATTTCTATATATTTGTCTATAAATACATAGAAATATATATGTGCCTCTAGGATAACACAGTTTCTAAGCTGGTCTGCAAACAGCCTGTCCCTTCATATTAACTCCTACTGTATTTAGGCTCAGTAAATACAGTCAGGTATTTCCTATACCTCCACTCCTCCTGCCATCAGGAGAAAGGCACCAGATTAACAACTTAAAAAAGAATAAAATCAAATTTGAAATTATATCACTTTCTTGAGCAGCTACCAGATAAAGCTGACAAGTGAAATAGAAAGGGACATATTTCATTTAACAAGTTAAAGACATTTCAATCAAAATAATTAGTTAAGTCAAAATCATTTGGTATTAAAACCATGGTGTGCTGCAAATCACTTTGAATTATGCTGAATTAATTAGAATTAAAAATAGCCCACAATACTTTATTACAAAAATTGCAGTGGAAAATCTTTCCAAGAGCCAGACACATTGTCAGGGAAGAGACCAGGCACGAATCAATCATTTTGGCAATCTGATAAACAACACTCCCCTTTCCTGAGCTGACATTTCCACAGCAAACACGAGTCTGCTCTCTGCACACCAATGCTTCTTAATTACACTTCTTAATTTTTAATTTCACTTCTTAATTTTGGATATGGCACAGTATATCCCAGACAGAGGGCTAGAGGGACATATGATGTGAGTTACGAGTTCATGAGCCAAACTGTTGAAATACTTTTTAAATTATGGGATATCTTAAAATAAATAGCAACTTACTGGAAGTTCTTGATTTTCTATGGAAATGAATGATGACACTAAAGGATAATATGCAGGGGATGCCACCAGTTTGTCATTTAAAGAGAGAAAATTCTCAGAAGAATTTTCACCCATAAAAAGGAAATATATTGAAGCTATTTAAAAAGCAACTTAAAATTTGACTAAATTGAGAGTAACCCCCAAAACCAGATTCTCCTGCAAACACTGAAATGCCTTTAACAACAATAACTCTTGCCTGGTAGATCCCTTATTAAAAAAAAAAAATATATAAAGAAACCCTGGACACGAACCACAGGTATTAAAGCTTGACAGGGATTATCAGAATTTCAGAAGAGTGTTGTTTCAAGACTAGAACTTTTTACTGAAATGCCCTTTTCTTAACCACAGTTTTCTCATCAAAACACTAAATTTCAGGGGGGTTTTGACTAAAAGGTGCCTGTAAGTAAAACACAAGATCCTTCCTACTTTAAGAGCTTAAGATACATAAATACATACACACATATTTATATATACATAACACCCCATACCCTCCAAGATTTATGCTTCCATTACCTCCTCTTTTCTTAAGCATTTAATAAAAACCTTTTAAACCTTTATTATGGCCAAGCCAACAGCAGCATTTAGTTATGGCAAGCAGATGTGCTAAGCCAGCAGCCATCCCACTTCTCTGATCTGTGATCTCCTTTCCTGTGCCTGGGGAGGGGGAAACACAACCCCTATGGACACAGGCACTGTTTACATCCTGCATCCTTCACAACAGCTCCCAGTTTGGCAATCCCAGCTGTGTACTCAGGCAAAAATCAACTGCCCTGACTCACACTAAATGAGCATCACCAGCAAATACCAGGGGATTTCTCTGGGGCTTTTGCACACACAGAAGCTGCTTTCCCAAGAGAAAGGAGAAGCATTTGTTTATTAATTTATTTATAAGCAGAAGCTTTAACCCTGTATTTACAGTTCTTTTTCTTAAATAAAGCTCAACAACAGCACCTTCTGTTTAAAATGTTGGGTTTTGTTTCAGCTGGGCAAGAAAATTACATTACAGCCCCATTCTCCAGCAAAAGAGTTGTCTGGAGAAGTTGCAGACAGCTAGTTTTAAAAAAAAAAATCCTGTGGGGGACAGGGGAAGACCTCAAGGCCTGTAGCAAACACCCCCTCCAAGACTTTAATTTCCTTTCTGCTCTGGATAAGGCTAGTATTTAGTTCCTGGAGACTCAAATCTGGGACTTCATCATTCACAAAGTACCAGGGGAACTGCAAGGGCAGGGAGGGAATGGAATGAACTCAGCATCCAGCAGGTCAAAGCCCCAAGCAGCAGCAGAACACCACAAACCACCCCAATACTCAGGAAAGGCAACACTCCCACTGACAAACTTTACTTCCATTTACACTGATTAAATAAAATATAAAAATACAATAAAATAAAACATAAAATAAAGTAAAATAAAACTGGGCAGGAATAACAGTGCTGAAAAGAGAACTGGGCGACTGGCATTTACATTTACAGCTGATGAGATCTGCTTTGCTCAGCTGGAATAAAAGAAAATTCCGAGCCCACACGCCTCACAGAGAATGCTGCCCAGAGCCAGCCTGCCCAAAACAATTCCCTGTCATTCCCTGTCCTTCCTTCCCCCCCTGGCATCCCCCATCCTCCCCCCTCCCCGAGGAAACCATCTCTCCCAACAAATGGAAGCTCTTTGCTCACAAACGAGGGCAGAGCACTGAAAACGCAGAGCAAGCAACTACAAAGAGTAAATAAAAATCCTCGGGCTGCCTGAAAGAGGCTTTGTCCTCCGAGGGTGGTTTCAGAAGGGCTCTTTCTCTGCCACCAGATGAATGTTTACATCCCACCACCAACGCTGACAACGCTGCAAAAAAAGGGCTTTGAAAAATAACACGGCAAATTCGAATTTCCCTACTGCGAAACTCACAACCACAGAATTGCTGTGGAGGAACACAGGCAGCATCGGGAGCCTAAACCCAAGGCTTGGTTTGTGTGCTAAGGAGGACAAAAGAAATCCCAAAAGGCCTGAATTACACCCGATCACTTTGCATTTCATTAAATCATAGGTTGAATCTGACACTCGCTATCAAACCTGGTGCATCTAAGCCTCTTCTCCCACGCTGCAAAGCAAAAGCCTTATGCTCCCAGCCGGTAAATACCATGACAGACAAAAACAGACCAGCAAAACTAGAAGTGAAAAAGCCAGATAGAAAAAGCCCTGCCTGAGCACCTCTGACATCAGCATCTTCCCGGTAGCCCAGAGCCTGAAAAAAGCACCTTTAAAAATCACGGTGCTTACAAAGAGCACTGGCAAAGGGCCCCAAGGGCTCCTCCCAGCCCAGGGGTGCCTGGTGTGGATTTATAACATGCCAGAAGTCAGTGGTCACCGTCTGGACCCATCACCTGGGACTCCGCGGCTTTACCAAACACCTGGATGAGGACAGCAAGTGCCGCACACCTGTAAGCCCTGTCCAGCGTCCCCGTGCCGAGTCCCGGGAGAGGGCACAGCCAGCACACCGAGGAGTGGCGCTGGAGGGAGGGCACAGGCTGACCTTTGAGCAGTGTTTGTCCCCCTCCCCGGCAGGGCAGAGCCGCGCTGGAACGCGCACGCGAACCATTTCCACCTTCCCAAACTCCCAACGCCTGCGAGTCCAACAAAACCAGTTTGTCACTCCCCGGGCAAGGACGGGGCGCCGCCAGGGCCGTGCCAGCCGCGGGAACATCCATTTAATGGCCAAAAGCCGAGCCCCGCGCCCCGCAGCCCCGCTCACCCAGAAGGTGGTGGAGTAGGTGATGAGCGTGAGCTTCAGGCACAGGTAGGAGAGCCGCCCGCAGTACCGCGCCCGCTCGGGGTCCCCCGCCGCCATCCTCCGTCCCTCCGTCCCTCCTTCCCTCCCTCCTTCCCTGCCTCGGCACCTGCCGGGCCCTCCGCCCCTTCCCGCAGCCCGGAGCGGCCGCCCCGACGGGCGGGCCCGGGGGCGCCGCCGCTTCCGGCCCCGGCTCCGGCCGCCCCTCCGCCTTTACTCCTCGCTTCTTTCCTTTTATTTATTTTTTATTTTTTCACCGCTCGTTCGGGGTTAGCCCCGCGGCTGGACAAATACATCTGGCATCTCCAACCGGAATCGGAGCCCTACGCGCATCCCCAAACCTCTGCCATCGCCATTAAAACAGCCGGGACAATAACAACAACAGAAAAAAACAACCAACACGGCCGTGGGAAGCGCTCCGATTTTCTGTCGAGCATCCAAAAGCGTGGCGAAGCAGATTCCCTACACCAGCAGGAGGAAGCGCTGCCAGGGCGTTTACATCTCTTTATGTCGCCCACGCGGTTGCACATGCAAAGAGGGTCACGTCTTGCCAGTGGCAACAGCCACCGGGCATCTTGCTTATTGCATTTATTGCACGTTGCTGGCCACGCTTGGTGCCCGCACCGGCGCTCATCCGCGCCCCGCTGCTGTGGCAGTGGGTCCGTGCTGGGTCTGACACAGCGATCATGAACTGCGAACGCCGTTCGCGCCTCCGAGATGAAAAAAAGCCCTTTCAAGCCCGCGGTGCTGTACTCCTGTCCCACAAAGGGCTATTTTCCCCCCCGCGGGGGGGGAAAAAAAAAAAATCTCATTCAAAGTGGCAGACAACTGTCACAGAGTTGGTTGTTTCGTGCTGGCCCGGAGCAGAGACAGATGGCATTGAAAATCAGTGTCTGGTGTCAGAGCAGATGAAGTGGGGCAGCGTTCATCCTAGCAAAGAGACTGGAAAACCTCTGAGCTGTGTGTGAGAACTGTGTAAACATTCAGCCACACGTCATTTCTTTGGATCATACAGGTCACCAAAATCTCGTTTCTAAAGGCTAAAAAATATCCCTGGATAATTCTGTTATAAAAAGTACCATTGGTATCACCTGCAGTGCTGCTACATTCTGATTCTGGAAAACAATCCAGCACAGGATGCTCCCAGCAACAGAACAGCTCTTCACCTTTAATGTTTCTGACAGCAATGCGGTGTCCTAGAGCATTCATCCTCTAAAATACCAAAAAACTTCAGTTTGCAGAGAGATTTGCAAACATCCCTGACACTTAGCAATGGCGTGCAGGCTGGAAATCCCATCACATACAGTTGCTGGGAATTAGTGTCTGTCACATGGTCTTCAGGTCTCATGGGTGCCATCCACATCCAAGCATGTTCTTGTCACTTAGGCATCTTCCTTGTTTGAGTATTTAATCAAATTAATTGTTCTGGCTTGACTTTTTTAATACCTTACCTCTTCCTTTGTGCTGATTCCTGCACATAAAATTTCAGAGCCCATCCTGCTGGATGGGGAAGCTGAGTAAAGGAGTGTTTGTTTTCCTGTTGTTTTCCCTTGGAACTGAGTCAGTGTATCAAAACGGGTTCCTGTTATGAAACTGCACGACAATAATTGAGTAATCCCTTTCTTTTTCTGAATCCCAGACTTTATCTATACAAACGACAAGATTTCTGGACACAATGACAGTTTAGCAGCAAATGGTGTTTAAATTAAGATGTTATGAGCTGCCTAAGGATCCATCATGATTGTGTTCTCTCCCCCTCACCCCAGTGCAGCACAGGGCTGCAGTTTTCCAACAAAGAGCCTGGCAGGTTGTTCATTGCAGCACCAGCTCCTGGGAACATCCAACAGCACAACTAGCAGTGTTTCTGTTCATTTTAATGATCAGTAACTTCCACATTTCCTCACTCATTGCCAGGGGTTGTCCTAAAGACACCAGAAGCCATGGACTGCAGAGCATTTGCCCCAGGGCTTCAGGAGCTCTGCAGAAAGAAGTGAAGGACAGCTAGCCCTGCACCAAACCATGTCAGAAAGATCCAAAGCTTCTCAGTGCTATCAGAGGCATTTTTGCTGCTTCCCCCCGGCCCACATCTGGCTGATGAAGCTGCAGCCAGCTGCACTTTGCCCCACCCGAGGTGGATGCTCATGGTCCTCATGTCCCACTCTCAGAGCTGCTCCCTGGACAAAGGTTCTTCCTCCAAAAGCAGAGTCCAACTTGCAATACAATTAAAGACTCTACTGCCTATTTTACCTTGTATTATGTTTCCAAAACACAAAACACTCCTCAAACACCCTCCCTGACCTTGCAGACCCGCATCTTTTGTTTGCATCTCTTACCCTTTGCTCAGACCTGGCTTTGGTGACTCAGCACGGGAACGTTTGGCCTTGACAATCCCGCCCATAATAAAAAACAACAGTGAAACCAGCCAAACCCAAACCCCCTGCTCCCAGGTAGTCCCTTTCTCTGGTATAACTCCAAAACCACTGGCGAGGGAGGTTTTACCCACTGTCTCAGGCAAATGTGGCTTCCCTGAGGAATCTGGAGCCAGCCTGTGTCAAAAATTGCTCCAGTTTTCAAGTCAAAAGGCTGATAGCACACACTAAATCGCTGGCTGCGCTCCAGGATGATAACCTTGTCAATGCACAACCAGCAAACGAATAAAAAGTGTGGGTGTGGATACAGGAAGGCAAATCCCTCCAGCTCATATGAGGAAATGTTGACCAAAGGGTGGCTGCTCTTCGATTATCACCTGAGTAACAGATCAGGGACCGGGGCAGATGGTTCACAAGGATGTTCCTAAGAAACCTGAGCACCTTGAACCTCTTCAAAGTCAGCCAAGGGAGGTTACAGCTTCACCAGTGAAGGGTCAATAAGTGCAGCCCTTTTTCTAAGCCTTTGCTTCCGTTCTACTTTCCTTAACTGATACAGCACTTTAGTGCACTCCCAGCGAAATGTGGGGAGGTCTTTGCTCCTATTCTCCTTCAAATTTGCAGGGATTTGAGACAGCATAGTAAAAAATTTTTGAAGAACACTATTAGCTCATATTGCAAGTCATGATCAGCCCTCCTGAGCTGTGTACAGAAAGTGGAAGGTCCCTAAGCTCTTTAATGAGGTGTCAGCATAAGACTTTGAAGAAGGACCTGGAAAAGCTTTTTTCCCCTGGAAAAGCTTTGCAATGCACATTAGAAGATATGTACAAATGTAGCTTTTCAGTTTCTGGGTAGGGAATTGAGAGGGATTACCTGCAGAGAAGTCTATTGGGAAGAGAAGGAGACATCACAGGCAGGACTACAGCTATTGATTTCTTTAAAAGCAACATTTGGGCAATATTGTAACAGAGAAAACCTGCTTGGAAGAGTTGGTTAGGTGATGGGTTAACCCAAGGCCGCCTCCAGAAATCAATGAAGCAAGGAAATATTCCTGGCTGAGCTGGTGCACAGGATCCTGAACTGATAAACACTGACTGCCCAGTTACAGGAGAGCCTGGCACCAGCTGCAGCTCCAGCAGCTCCGAGAGCTGGGACACTCCTGCCATCCCAGAGCTGCAGGCACTTCTGAGTCCTGAAGGCAGGTTTTCACCCCTGGAACACCTTCAGCTCCCGGTGGAGCAGGCATGAGTCAGTGCCAAGTACTCTTGGAAATCTCAGCCTCATGTTTATGCCCTCTGCTTTAAAGCTGGCAGCAAGCAAGAGCGCTGTGCTCCGAGCAGAGTCAGGGGTTCCTCTTTCCTACGAGAACCCGAAATTTCTGCATGCATGAGGTCACCAAGTTCCTACAGCACACTCTGGGAAAGGGGATGCAGCCATCCAAAAGGAAGGATCTTGCTGAGTTGCATCGAATATAGTTCCTCTATTGCTATGAGAGCTCACGGGAAGCCAGGCAGGGTCCTGGAAACACGAGGATTGCAGGACTGGTAAACCTGGCAAAGTAACTTGCATGTAAGCCTGTAAAATCCTGACAGAGCAGCGTGGCCATTGCAGAGGATATCCAAAACTAACTGAGCGGAACAGGGTGGGGGGAAGATTCATGTACCACTTTGCCACATTTCATTTGATGTCAAATTGGTTGTTTAGTTTTCCCCTGCAAGAGACTCCACCTCCTTTCAAAGTCCCCTTAAAACCTGTTGAGATTTTATCCCAGTGCGACTCCTGCCTCGGGCTGAATAGTTACACCGGGAAAGAGCAGCAAACGTCCTCAGTCCCACTGCAGGGGATTCAGACACCTGGTGCTTTAGGAAACTGCTGCACTGACAAAGAATTTCTACTTGGATTGAAGTGCTTCCATTTATGTTTTCCTGTCCTTAAAAGTAATCTAAAGGAAGACATCACTTGCCACTGGCCCGGAAAACACCTTCCTTTCCCTTTTTTTTCTTCCTTTTTTAGAGGGAGAAGACACTTGAAGAAGAGAGTTGTTCTTTAGTTTTTGCTCTTCAAGCACAGGTTAAAAATGCCAGGGAAGAAGGAGGAGGCCCTTGGCATCGCTCGTCTCCTCCTGGAACTGCATTGCATCACTTGGAAAGCAGGGCGAGAGGACACGAGACAGCTCATCCCGATGTCTTTTTAACAGCACTTGGTTAAATGTGTGGAAATTCGTACCACCAGCACCTACTGAGAGGAAATGAGCAGACACCAGATGATTTTCTTTTACGCTTACAAGAAGTGAAAAGCCATGGGCGTGTTTCCCGTTTTTAACGGGAGCAACGTTTCGCAGGCTGGCTCCCTCGAGGACGGCGGCAACTGGACAGCAGCGACCCAGTTCAGCCAGCCAGGATGGAGGATTGCCCTGTGGGCCATCACCTACTCCCTCATCGTTGTCACATCCATCGTTGGCAATGTCACCATCATCTGGATCATCCTGGCTCACCGCAGAATGAGGACCACTACCAATTACTTCATCGTTAACCTGGCCCTTTCGGACCTGCTGATGTCCGCCTTCAACACCATCTTCAACTTCATCTACGCCAGCCACAACGTCTGGTATTTTGGTGAGGAGTTCTGCAGGTTCCAGAACTGGTTCCCCATCACCGCCGTGTTTGTGAGCATTTACTCCATGACAGCCGTGGCTGCAGAGAGGTAAGAGGAGAATGGAGGAGATGAGTAAAGTCATAAGAAAATCATTGCAATAATTTGTGCCATTGGCCCCCACTCTGCCAAGTGCCTTATCAGCAAAGTGGAAGGAGTGCCAGGCTGTGGGGTTTGATGCTAATTGTGGCATGATCTGCTGTTTTTCATCCCTGGTCTGAACCATACCCAAATCTGTAACGAGTGGAAGTGGCTGGTGTTTCGTTGTTCCCACATTATTGATCATAAATTGTTTCCCAATCATCCTGAAAACTCTTTCGTGGCTTTGGGTTGGGTTTTTTTAAAACCAAGAGACAGATATATCTGGAAAAAGGAGAATATGCTGCAGGCTGCTGAATCTATCAGCAGCCCTAATCCTGCTGTGAGTCCAGCAAGCCACCAGAAATAATGGGAATTAAATTAGAAATGGCAGGGTCTGCTACCCTGGTTCACTAGAATGACTTCTTCCGAGAGGGAGGGAAGTAATTACAGTGATTCTCTTTGACTTCTGAGGCAATTTGGTATTTTCATAAAATTCGCTTCCAACTGCCAAGTCACTTTTACTTAAGCTTTAATTTCTGGAGTCTGACTGGGTTTACAGCTCATTGTTAAACAGCATGAAGCTGTTTTGTTTCTTACTAGAAAGTGGCCAAAAGCTTGTGGGAATTTCCTCTCTTAAAGACAATGCTGTATGCAAGAAGCAGAGGAGGTTATTTCCCTTTAGTCTCTCTACCCTCCTTCCTATTTTACACATGTTGCCTGCCAAAAAATATTTTTTAAAAGCCCTTTCAGCCTGTTGTCATGTCTTCCTACTCTTGTTCCTTGGGGGTTCTTGGTGAAAGCACCTATATAATAGCCAAAACCTCTTTAGTCACATGACAGAGATCAGAAAGAAAACTTGGCACCTCACTGCAAACCATATTTAGCTATTCTTTGCTTAGCCTTAAAATAGATCCTGACATGGTCTCCTGGAAACTCGACGCTTCCATTTATTGTTGAGAGAACTTGTGTCCACTCCAGCTCCAATGTTTAACTTCCATAAAAACAACACCTTCTGAAGTGGTTTATTTTAAGGAAGGAGGCTGAGAAGTGATAGCTCTAAGTCATTTTTGTCTGCCGTGGAGAAGTCCCTGGTGCTATTGCTCACCCTTGGGTTTAGGATCACTCAGTTTCCCCATTACCAGAGCAGCTGTTTCCACTGCAGTGCCCCAGGCAGAAACACAGCCTGATCGATCAGCTCGGGTTTCACACTCTGGCTAGCAAAGTCTCCTGTGACCTGTTTGCAAAGTGCACAGCAGGGTCCAAAATTCAGCTTGTTTTGTCTACATATATGAGGACCAGAGGAAGGGCCCCGAAACTGTAGTCCCATCATCCTGGGATGTCACAGAGGCATTGAGAGAGGGCAAAAGGAGCACGAGGGGCAAAGGCTGTGCTGCCACACAGCAAGAGGTGCCAGATCTCAGCAGGTTTGGTAAATCTCCCAGCTTGCAGGAGCTCCCCTAAAATCTCGGCTTGCCCCAGAGGTGCACCCCTGGAAGAGTGGGAAAGCCTCCACCCAGCCCTGTAACACCTCTGATGTCTGCAACACGGGCTGCAGTGACAGCACAATGGCTGGCATCATTTATTCCCATTTACTCCCAGGACTTGCCATTCACTGAGGGCCTCAGATCATGGTTTCAGGCATTTCTGCGGGCAAATTCTCGGGAGAATATCCACCAGTGGATTCCTCCCTGCCCCGACTAGAGCACTGTGTAACACTGCAAGCTAAAGAAAAGCGAGGTGACATGAAAATTTTATAGCTAAATAAGGCCCTGCTGCTGTGCAGCCCTGGATTGCTCACTGTGCTGCCTGTCCTGCAGCAGCAGCTGGGCAGAGCTCTCTATCAGCAGCCTGGCCAGGAGACAGCACAATTTGTCAGATTTTTGCAATGAAAACTAGGAGGGAACGGGCATTTCCCACTCTATTTTGCCTTTGTAACAACCATGACAAAGAATAGGGGAGGCATGACAAGAAATGCATAATTGATTATGTACTCGTTACAACACCATGCATTTCCACACAGGGAACTTAAAACCCGAGAGTGCCCCGGGCTCGTGAGTAATCCGAGAGTCAGATGTGAGGGCTGTGAGCAGGTGTGGGATGGAAGGGTCAGCTCTTCCCTCCACTGCCAGCACAAGTGCTTGAGTAGTCACAGACAGAGCCAGATAGCAGCGGTCTTCCACAGCTAAAAATCAGTGGGGAAAAACTGGGGTAAAGACCCCAGCCTGCTCTTGTGATAATATGGAGCATCAGGGATTGACATAATTAGGAGGAAAAAGCTTGGCTGGGGTTTTTTTTGGTAAGGCACTTGCAAAAGTAACTTAAAATTTAAAAAGAGTGAGAATACTTTTTACAAGGGCCTGGAGTGACAGGACAAGGGGGAATGGCTTCACGCTGATGGAGTGCAGGGTTAGATGGGATATTGGGAAGAAATTCTTCTCCTGTGAGGTTGGTGAGGCCCTGGCACAGGGTGCCCAGAGAAGCTGTGGCAGCCCCTGGATCCCTGGAAGTGTCCAAGGCCAGGTTGGACAGGGCTTGGAGTACTCTGGGCTAGTGGAAGGTGTCCCTGTCCATGGCTGGGGATTGGAACTAGGTGATCTTTAAGGTGCCTTCCAGCCCAAACCATCCTGGGGTTCTATGGAAAATTCCATAAGGGGAACTCTTGCAAAGCCTATGTGCTGAAGACACAAAGGACTGCTTCCTCCTCACACCAGAAGCATCCATCCATGTGGGTTTAATATATCCTGCCCTCAGACTTGCAATCATTCTCTTCAGAAAGGATTTAGTTCCTCATTATTTAAAGCCTGGAACCTGTCAAAATGTGTATATTAATAAAGCCCACTACGCTGTCCTGGTGAGTTTTTACACTTGCTGCGTTTGTTGTACAGATTTCACCAATTTCACTGTAAAAGCACTAGCTGTTCCCTGCAGGTACGTGGCCATAATCCACCCCTTCAAGCCCAGGCTCTCTGCTGGAAGCACCAGGGTCATCATTGGGATCATCTGGCTGGTGGCATTCGGGCTCGCCTTCCCGCAGTGTTTCTACGCCGAGATCACCATGGACAACGGAGCCATGAAGTGCATCGTGGTCTGGCCTGATGATGCTGGATCCAAGCACCAGCTGGCGTAAGAGGCACCATAAAACTCCCCATTCAGGCAAAATTTAGCCAGGAAAATAATTTAGTCTCCAAATAGCTGTGGAGTGTGCTGGGAGAGAGAGCAAGAGCATGTGGGGCTGGGGCAGCCCATCTAAACCCAGCTTAAGCCAGCTGTGGAAAAAGCTGCCAGGTGATCATGGTTCAGGGGGATCCTGATCCTGCCATCCTCCCCTGCTTTGAAAACTGATTATGGTGTCTAGAAACCCTACATACAGGGCTTGGGGAATTCAAGAGATACCAGTCTCTAAACAATCAATAAATCCTGGTTTCAAAGATTCTGGATTTTCTTCCTCCATCAGGCAGGAGGAAACCGGGTATCTTAAATGCTGAGAAGCCACGTAATTAGTTAAAAATTATGCTGCTCTTTGTGGGGGTAAAAGGAAAATAAAACCCAAGAGCAGCCTGTTTCAAATATCCTAAGGTTTTATATGCAGATTTATCTGGGCACACATCTGCACTCCCTCAAAAAGTCCCTAACCTTTTCCTCCTGCCTGAAAGCAAGATTGGTCAAACAGATGAAACAAGCACTACCCTGTATGTAGGGGATCTGCTGTGATTACTCATCCTTCAAAGCACGTGGTGCACGTTTGGGAAATTTATCAAGCAAAGCATATTTATACAAAGTAGCAATGGAAGAACTGTGGAAAAGGAGCAAATCAATTAACAAAGTGCAAACAATTTTTCAAGCCAAAACCCGCTGTGAGGGCTTTTGCACATGGGACATTTTCCCTGCTCAGTCTCCATCTCTGACAGAGAGCTGGATGTCTCCTCAACTCAGCTATTACCAATCTAACTGATTTTCACATTAATATGTGCCAAGTTCCACGGCCTTCATGTGATTCTGGCCAAGCTGCAGCATATTCAGACAGTGGCTGCCAGTTGTTCCCAGCTGAGCAAAGGGTAAAATCAGGCTCAAAGCTCTCATGCTGGGTGATGCTTGTCCTAGGGGCTCCTTTTTGGTACCCTTTGGTACCTGCTGTGGAACAGTGTGCCAGGCTCCTGTCCATGGAGGAGGAGGGACAATAGATAACCACCAATACATGAGTCACTGATGACTGTTCCATTCAGATGGGAAGTGTGAGGTTTATTTCTCCCACATCCATGGCACGGAGAGGATTCAAATGAGTTCCCCAGCATGCTGGGTTGGAAAGGCTGGTCCTGAACGTGGCAAACAGCAGGGCAGATCCTTTCTGGGATGTCCAGCTGAAGAGCAGCAGATCCTGACCATGATACACCAGCTCTCTCTCCCTGAACAGCCTCAGATCCATAGGTTTTGGTATCTCTCTTAGAAAGGAAGTTGGAAACATTGCTCCCCAGAAATCATGCTGAGTGATGGATTTGTTGGGACAGATGCCTGCAACACAGACCATGGAGAAAAAGCCATGTGCAGCCATTCATATACTAGTCCAAATGACAAGGAAAAGAAATACTAAGAAACCCAAAGAAAAACAAAAAAAATTGAGAACTCGGTTCCTGTGTTGACTGTGTGTCCTCTGAATCCTTTGCAGTTGAGTAAACCCATCTTTCAAGATATCTAGACTTCAGAACATATGAAAATCCTTTTCTGCAGGAAAGATGGGTAAAATTATAACAGAAAGAATTAAAAATAAATTTTAAAATAGTAATTTTAAAACCCCCAAACAATACACTACTGACTGCCAGCACATGAAAAATATTAGATATAAAGGATGTAGAAGTTTAACCAGAGTAAAGAACCTTAACCACTGAGGATTTTCCTTCTGGCAACAGGTTAACTTTGCAGCAAAGTAGTAAAGCTGCAAGACTAAAAGTTTATTTTTACGTGTGCTCAAACTCAGGCTCCCTTCCTCCTTTTCTCCTCTCAGGATGGGAACCCTAAAAGGCTTTGCTGCACTCCACACACAGTATTAGACCTTCAAAAGAGGAACTGCTCTGAGCACAATAGGAAAAAGTGGAAGGCAGGCAGGGAAAAACTCGCCACGTTTCACAAATATAATATTTTTCTTTATGCAGCCACCAGTCTGGTATTTGCAGCCACCCCAAGGAACAAAGACCAACACCTATTTCAACACTGCTCTGCAAAGCACTAATTGAGGAGTAACGCCAGAGCCTTGTCAGGCTGAGAAAGACCATTTGCACCCACCCAACCTTTTGGGGTCACTGCCAGCAGCGTGTGCCAGAGCCCTCCTGCCTAATCCTACTTTTCACACTGTTTATGTTAATTTGGCAGCTGCTGTAATGGAGTGAGCAGGTTGTTCCCTTCCCATAAATGGTGGTTGCTTAAACTAATCAGCCCCCAGTATGAGAGAAGTTTTTGGGGTGACACGGAAAACTAGAAAGGACTGAGGTTAAAATACAGCTAAGGGGATGCCAGTGCTTCCAGCTGGAGCAGTAACTGAGTAGCCTCTTGGTGGTACATTAACTGTGTGTGCTCACATAAATAAAAACAGCCAGCTACACAAATGCAGGCAACATCCCTTCCTCAGTGTCTGCATCTTCGTGCACCCTGTTAGCAGCCAGATTCCTTTTGCAGTCCCTGATCTGGCTTTTTTCCCACTGTTGCCACTACTGCACTCATCAAGTTACTCCACAGTTTTTGGACTACTCTTTTCCCATACTTGTGATTTAAGAGCTTGTACTTTTACCACCATCTCTCTCTCTCTCTCTCTCTCTCTCTCCTGGCTGCAGTGGGATAGCAAAGCTCAGTGCAGGTGGTCCTGGACTGACACCCTCTGCTAAAAGATAAATGATGATACTCTGTCCTAAAAGAGCAGGGAATCCAGCCCAAGGACCCCTCATCACACCACAAGAGAGATGAGAAGCTTTGCTGTTTACAGAAGTCCCTGTAAAAATAATTACAGGAAAAATTTCTTTTTTGTGGTTTTGCTAATAGGGGCCAGCATATCCAAAAGACAGTTTCAGAAAGGGCTCTCCAAGAGCCATACTGACTGTGAAAAACTGCTGTTCTTCTCTTTCAGGTATCACATTGCCGTGATTGTGTTGATTTATTTACTGCCTTTAATGGTGATGTTTGTTGCATACAGCATTATAGGAATTACTCTGTGGAGCAGCGCAGCTCCAGGCAACCATCTGAACAGAGTCCACTACGAGCACCAAGTTAAAGCCAAAAAAAAGGTCAGAAATGAAACTTAAGTATGATTACTCGAAGCACAGCAGCCCTGCTGGCTCCAGTTCCAAAATGGAGCTTGTGCTTGACACAAAATCCTGTGCGATTGGGCTTGAAAGGTTAACAAAATATTTGGGGTCTGGGGTAAAGGGCATTAGCCTGCAAGTTTGGGGAAAAATGGTGATTGGATGCACCAGCCAGCCTTCAAGGAAGAAAGGCTCACAGCAGCAAGCTGGCTCCAGTAGCCTTTAGACAGTAAAGCCTCGTGTCCAGAGAATCCACACATCTCAGGATAAAACTCTGGACAGAGTGGAGCAGTCTCAGTGTAACAGCAGCAGTCTCCTTTCCCTGCACATCTCTCTGGTGTAGCTTCGTGCAATTCCTCTGCAGAGTCCAGAAACATTTGCTTTAACCCCCGCCCTGTTCCCATCACCAGGGCACTCCCTCCCTGTTCCCAAGTTTCATCACCAGGGCTGGTTTCTTTGCCATAGCAGTCCAGGTCTACATTCCATAATACGTTGCACCTCAGGAGGGCAAACCAGCCCCAAAGTGAAACCAGCACCTCCCACTGCCCCAGCCAGCCCAACCACCCAGAGCCCAGGAGTAACCCCTTAGTTTTGTTTTCCCAGTTTGTGAAGACGATGGTGGTGGTGGTGATCATTTTTGCTGTCTGCTGGCTGCCCTATCACATATACTTCATCCTGGGGAGCTTCAAGGAAGACATCTACCAGCAGAAGTACATTCAGCAGGTGTATCTCGCAGTCTTCCTCCTTGCCATGAGCTCAACCATGTACAACCCCATCATATACTGCTGCCTGAACCAGAGGTGAGTAGTGTGAGCACCTTTGCACAGAGAAAACTAGAATCTCAGCCTGAAAAAACAAAAATCTCTGAAAGTGAGAACAGCTGTGATTTTCAACTAGGCCAAATAGACAACTTAACTTACCCTGTGCTAATAATGTGAGATGGGTTACACTCTGAGATTTTAACTCAGCCCTTAGTATTATCTGTCTCTGAATAAAGCAGCAGGCATAGGATTAGCACAGCCACATTTGCACCCATTTCCACCATCCTGTTTCTAAGGGAGGAATCTGTAATCCCTGCACTGCATCTGCTGAGCCAATGCTGGGCTGGCTCAGCCACCTGCTCTTCCCAGCCAGCACAGTCCCGGGCTCACCCCCATGGGTGGGAAGCAGGAGCAGCCCACGGGTGGCCTGTGAAGGTCCCATCGGGACGTGTCACCAGGAGGGAGCAGCTGGGGGAGCACAACCCCAGCGTGCCAAGAGATGTCCCTGTTGCTCTGCGCTGGGAGGGCTGCACCAGGCAGAGCACAGGGAGCTGCACTGCCTGCCCGTGCCAAATCCTGCATCCGTAACCCCCATCCCTCTTCAGTCCCGCAGCATGAAGTGAGCTCCGAAGGCAATAAATGGTTGTCAGCACATCTCCTGCACCAGCCAAATGTTTAGCTCCAGAGCGATGCTGCAAGGCTCGCTCCTCTGAGCGTTTCAAAGAGCATCCTCCCTGCCTCTGAGCTTGCAAGGGAAGAGATTTGCAGCCCATTCACCCAAACTGCATTTAACATGGAACACATAAACATGTCCTCCTCCCCCTCCTCTCTCAGAAAGCAGACAGCTTCCTCATTTAATTATTCATAGTTCTTTTAAAAAGCTCCCGGTGGGTAAACACATGTATTTTCCTCAGATGTTCTGTCTCTCACAAATGCAGTTACCAGCATGGTCATCACCATCAAGCACCCTGCCATTTCACTGATCTTATATTTTTACTTAAAATATAAGCAAATCCAATCATAAACTCCTAATGGACCTCCCTCCATGGTTTTATCTGTTTAGTTTTTCGCCTCATTGATTTCAGTAGAAATATTTATTCCCATAGTCACTCACAGGTAGGACCAAGTCATGGGTTTGTTCATTCTCTGTGCAATTAGAAAGATTATTTGACCATTAAATTGCTTTTCTCACTTTCACAGGTTTCGTTCTGGCTTCAAGCTAGCCTTCCGGTGGTGTCCGTGCATAAAAGCAACAGAGAAAGACAAACTTAAACTCATGTCCCCATCTCTCTACCAGACAACCTACAGGAAGTCAAGAACAAGTTTCAACACAGAAACTCAGCTGAATGAGAAAGAGAAGTCATCATTTACCCTCACCCAATTAACACTTTGATTTCCTGCTCCTGGCTCTGTCCCATACACCATGCCAAGGCAGCAGATCTGTAGAAGCCTGAGGCAGTTTTTTTTTCTCTGCAGCAACTGTTTCCTACAGGACTTCTCTGGATGCCATCAGCGTTGAAGGCAGTGTGTTGATAACACTTACATCCATGTAGGTCCAAAGAATACCCAGGATAAGAGTTTAGCCCTCCCTCACATCAACAACTGCAATACAGGACAGACATCAGGCCCAGGAGGTGAAAAAAATCAGTGGAGCGGATCTGAGGCAGTGCCAGTCGGTAGAATATAAATTATCCTCTTCTGCATTGGGATCTCCTGATTTCTGTTCCACCAAGACATTAAATTCAGGAAAGGGGTGATGGAACAGAAAGGCTGGAGCTCATGTGGCCCAGCTGGCATGGACCCCAGGGCTGTGTGGGCAGCCAAGTCCCACAGCTCAGCAGCCCCAAGGCAGATAACATTGTGGACCAAAGCCTGTTTACAACAAAGGCAAATACTAACACATCCAGACTGAGAAATCCAGCCTGTCCTCAACATTTTCTGAATTCTGGGATTTTCATGCCTGCAATTTCACCAGCAGAAACAGTTCCTTAAGATGTTGCCATTGCATGGATTTCTATAACCTTGTCCCAAAATACGATGTTGTTTTCCTATTAAACCGTGCTCAAGTGATTTCTCCTTCACATTAATTGTGGTGCCTAATTTGGAGATCAAGGCTCTTAGAAGAGTCAGTAGCCAGGGATGCCCAATGGTTTGGTCAGGGCTCATGGATCCAATCAAAATCCACCTTCTTTACATCCTTTTAGTCCTAACAGCAGTGGCCCATCGCTGTCTTTACCCAGACAGTCCCTTCACCTTCCCTTTCCAAACTCACCCCATATTTATCCCCACTGCTCTTCCCAGATATGAAAATAAAGGCTGAAATATGTCATCTTAGAGCCTGAGGCATTATGTGCAGGCACACAAAACAGGAGAAACTGAAATACAAACATTATGTAAAAGTAATACACTATTTATTAGTGGTGTGGTAAGTTAGTACCTCACAATCACCTTCAACTCTCATGACAGGTTTGTAAATAATATCACAGGGCCATACCTTATCAATTAAAAACCTCCTGTAATGTTGACAAGATCCAGTTATTTGAAATATTCTCCTTTGCTCTGTGAAAGTCGAACTACAGAGTGCTGCCAGGCTTAAATTCTGCAGTAAATCCAGAGAAAACATTCATGGGTTGAACTGAAAGAGTACTCAGGGACCCGATATTCCCCAAGCCTGTTTCAATACAGGAACGAGATATATGTTCCTTCTCCACTTCTCTGCCTCCCTGGCTCTTTTATTATTTATGTTATGCAACAAACTTGTCCCACTATCGGGACAAGAGAGCCCAGGCCACCGTGAAAAAGTTCAAGACTGGAAATCTTGAAAAAGTTCCGTGAAAAAGTGAAAAACTTCAAGATCTGAAATCATTCCAGCAGATAGTTTCTAGTGCAGATGTTACCGTCTCCCCAGGCCAGCCTGCTCTTCCCCCCATGACTGCACTGCTGGTGTGTGTGCTGGGCAGAGGGAGAGCAGCGAGAGGCATTTACAGCCAGCCACCACCAAGTCATTCTGCCAAAGGGATTGAAAACCATTTGGGAGGGATGCTGTGCCAGGCACACATCGCTGGGACCAGGCTAGACCTGGCAGAAACTCCTGCTCTGAGGAGCTGACAGACACCCACTTGCAGAGTTCAGTATTTGATATATGTGAGCTGCACTCCCCCTGCCCACCTGGTGTGAGTCTAAGGCCTTTAAACTCTGCAGCTTCCTAATGCAGAGCTTTTTATACCCAACAGGCCTGTCTTGAGCATCCCACCCTCCCCCTCCCTCTTCCATCACACCTGAACAGCCAGCCAGAGCCTGTTCCAGATGCCCCAGTGTCACACACGTGCTGCCAGTGCATCCCCCGTGCAGTCCCTGACCGGCACCGACGTTTTTGGACAGCTCAAGGCACCTCCTTTCTCTTGTTGGGAGCAGAAAGCAGAGGATGATTTCTCCACAAAAGGAATTCTCCATGCCCTGGCGGACTCACAGTGCAGATCCTGAGGTTTCATCCCAAAGAAACAGCAAGAGTTAAGGAAGCAGAGATGATCTGAGCCCTTGTTACACAGAAGGCAGCCCAAGGCAGGCTAGATTATTCCTGTGATATATGAGGTAACAGGAACACCATGCTCCATGGTAAGTACATGCAATTCTTCATATAAATATAGACAGGATTAAATAGCACACAGCAGTAAAGACATCCAGGTCAGCAATAAATCCCTCCCCTGCATGTTTGCTTGAGCTCTAAGTAGCAAAGCAGCCCCTGCAGTCAGTAAAGAAAAACAATTGAAGAATCTCATTTTTATGGCAAAGGAATGAACAAAAAGCACAGAACGGGGTTCAGAAGTTCAGAAACACTTTATTTTGCCTTCTGCTATTTTCTTAAGAAAACAAAACAAAACAAGGTCTGCTTGTTTTAAAACCCATTCAAAAGGCTTCTGAGAGAACCCCAGAGGAGTAAGGAGCAGATGACATTACAACAGTGGTATGCAAATGGTCTTTTCCCCAGGAAATATAAGATTTTTGTGTTCATATTGCAGTAATTACAGCTTAACAGTTAAGAGGACTGTGATTTTATTCACCAAGCCTAAAAGCTTTAAGAAAGACATCTCAGTCATTGCTTGGGTAACATTGGAGACATTTCTTCAGACAGTTATAGAGCTTGTGATTCACTTGGAACAGTTTCCTAGGGGTAAGAAGTAGTCTGGAAATGAAAATCCCACCATGTCTCCCTTTGGAAAAGAACTGCTGTGTCTTATCCAGTACACCAACCATGGTCCACAGTAGGAAAAGTTAGAAACACAAACTCACTCCCTATTTGTTATGAGCTGGATCCAATAAACAAAACGACCTATGCCAGCATCTCCAAAATTCACAGTCACCCTGAGACCAAGTTTAACTTGCACTTCTCGTTCACCCTCTATCCTGCACTGAGCCTGGCCCTCAGATGCCAAAGAGCTCCAAAGCCAGGTCCCCAGGCACGGCTCACACCACCCCTACAGCACCACCGACGGCAGGCACAAGATTCGCAAACCTTCAAGCAATTCAAAATGCAACGTGTCCCCTGTGCCCAAAAAAGTTTCTCACCTTCTTCTGTCTCCTGTTTGGGGTCATAGCTGCACATCAAGGCTGTCAGAGACTATTCAAGCTGTAACATGAAATGGGTTATTCAGGAGCACAGCTTTAGTAGAGGCAAAAGGGGCTTTCATCTACCACAAGTCCAACACGGGCTGTGCCAAGCAGAATCCCTGACACCGGGATTCTGCCGAGGTTAACCCTACACACACGGGGAGCTCACGGACACGCCGTATCCATCACAAGCCTGATGTAACCACACCGCCCTGGGTGCAGCCCCCGAGGTTTTCCTGCACAAGACAGGGCTTGAGGTGCACCCGGACAAGCCACACGGCCCCTGAGATTCGGGCGCTGTCAGCGCTGTGCCTCTGCTGAACTACGTTAGGAAACACGAGGCACGGGGACCTGTGTGAATCTGACCCCGAATGCCCGGGAATAAAAACACACACACAAAACACAGGCACCACTGGGATTAGGTTGCAGCTCTCCCTACACAATAGCTCTTCCCAAAGCACTAAGCCACCAGCCAACAGCACCTCTTCCAGAAAGAACCACTAAACACCAGTTAACGCACATCAAAAAAGTTTAATATTTTCACAAGTATCACGTAACACTAGTACCAGAGCTACTAGTGTGCAAAGTAAAAAGACCCTCTACCTTTGCAAAACCAGTTAGGCATGCAATTTTTCAGGTAGACACACACTTAAAGCTGCAATGACTGTTTGTGACTCACAGGTTACTTTACAACATTCACTCACAGTGCACCATAATGCATATTGAAATGTTATCGATAGGTAGGGCAATCCAAATCTTAGGGAGTGGAACGAGAACAGAGAAGAGCAGCCTGCAAATTTCCTTCTACTTTCTGCAGGGAAAGGCAGCAGGGAAAACCATGCGGACATCTCAAATTCATTTTTGGTAGAAGAGTGGGAATTAAGGACTACTGTGTGGTCTCCCTCTTTGCAGAAAGCGGTGTGACTTAGAAATGTTACTCGACGTGTACCTTCCTAACTGCTTCTCAAGTTAAGTGATGCAACTGGTATGAAAATACAATAATGGCATCGACTGGACAGAGGACAGGGTACACCACGTGTAAATGATCTGCTGTTGCTTTCGTCCTTGGAAAAAGCTGCACCCAATTTTGGCTTTGCGGGTGGTTTACGCACCCGGGTCCTCAAAGGCAAGATCAAAACGCAACCCTCCTCTTCCTTTCTGCGCACTGACTCTGGCTGAGTGTTTGTGTTCCGAGCGACTGCTGAACAGCATTAAAGATTAAAGCTCTGTGTGGAAGCAAATACCCATTTTTAAGGCGAGAGACAGAAGGAGGCGCATCCGGGGGACGCGGCTGGGCTGCGGGTTTGGTGGAAGGGCAGCTGCAGTGCCCTGACCCAGACTAACAAGAAGAGATAGGAACTATTTCCTCTAAGAACCCTTAGACAGAAGAATACAGCACAGCCACGTAGGGACCGATTTCACAGCTCTGGAGATTTGGATTACCCCAGTCACCAACCATTTGGCTTCACTCTTTAAGGGATTTCTCGCCGAAACGTGACGGATTTCGCCCAGTAATACAACACTACTCACGGAAGCAATGGGGAATACCAGTGGAACCAGAACTGTGGGACAAGGCTGTTTACTTTCACCACAACAAGAAGAGGCATCAAGGAAGCGAGTAAGTGACGGTGTCAAGTCCCACTATAGAGAGTTACGTGCGTGCACAGCGCTGACACACCAAAATGTTTTCACAACCGTTTTAGACGAAACAACAGCAGGTAGGTAATGCAGGAGGGAACTGTTGCTTCCCCTTCACTTACAAAGCATCAACACCCAGGTCTGGTGGTCAGCGTGCTGGCAGTGTGCTTAACAGGGATGCTGCAAAGAACACGTTTGGTACGATGCAACGGGAGCTCTCAACGCACATCACTTGGGGGCAATTTCGTCTCAGACAACAACTGATTTTTGACTGCTGCAGAAATTATAGACTGGTTTTTTCCATGACCTACAGATGGGGAAGGTACCAACAAGGTGAGTAAGAAACATGCAGATCGGGGTCCAGAAACAGGAGATATTATTAACAGCACACATTCTATCTTGTATCCTATTTTTTTATGCCATTAGTTGTAAATTTTTTTTCCCCCGATAAAGCAGTGAGTTCTGGGATTTTACCAGTTCTGACTAGGCAGTCGCTGCTTTATGAGAAACACAAGACAGAATTGAGGCCAGGATTGTGGAGTTCAGTTCTGCTCAGCCTCACGAAGCCTGCATCCCACCGCTGTGATGAGCGCTGCCCCTTTCCCGCTGCCGTCCTCCGACAGCAGGAAGGTCACGTCGCAGTTGGGTGCCAGGTCTTTGACTGTTTGGTGCATGATCCTTGAAAAGCTGCGAAAGGAAACAAGGACAGTGGGTGAGGAAGGTCCTGCAGCAACTGTGGAGTGGAGCACTGCCACAGGCATCTGCACTGTGTCCCCCTTCATCAGGGTAAGAAGTAAAATGCTGGAAACCAGGATTTGAAGCCTGGGAGCAGTAGGAGCTAAAGGAAAAAAGCACTTGCAACCCAGCCCTGCCTGTGTGAGGTTAACTGGGATCACTAATCCACAGCAAAGAGAAAAGAACAGACCACATGAGTACTCTCCTTCCCACCCATCTCCCTCCATGCACACTAGATGTGGGCACTAGTTCTCTTCTCCTCCTGCCCCCAGCTCTTTTAGACTCCTGCCCTCACCTGCATCGTTCTGCAGCAGCTCTTCTCTGCTGGACACAGAACAGAAACATCCTCCAAAAAGGCACCAGGCATTTCAGCCCTGCTCTGTCATTGCCTGCCCAGAGCCAAGAGATCCTTCCCTTGCAATACAGCTTCCAACTCACCCGGCAAGCTGTGTCCCCTTCAGTTTGTCACCACCCCAAGAATCTTTCACAAGTCATTTTTGATCCTCTCGTTGCCCTTCAGAAAGCCCCAAGCCCCCTGAGTAAGACTTTTTTTTCCTCCTGGCTCTTATCCCAGCAAGCGAGAGAGTCCAGTTGGGAGTGTCAAGAGGAAGGACGCACACGCAACGCACAAACAAACGCTGAGAAGGCAAATACTCACTGTGGGTGGAGTTTGTAGAGAGTGCCATCCACACCAACTGTTATCTCCAGGCGCTCCAAGCCTCTGTTCTCCCTAATTTTATCTACAATGGCAGCCATCCCAGCACCACACAGCTGAGCTGCTCGCCTCGACACCGCCCCGCAGACCGTCTTGACAATGATGCTGTCATCACAGGTGCTGTTGAGCCCCAGCTGCTGGAGGATGGTTCGCACCTGCAGCAAGGCTAACCTGTCACTGCAGGGGGAAAACACGGTGTTACAGGCTTCCCTCAGTCAAGCCATAAACCCCACTGCACTGAGGGCTGCAGCCATGCCTCTCCTGACAGCACAAGTGACCTCAGAGAAGGCAAATTCAGTCACCCCTGCACTGTGCTGCAGTGCAGGAGAGGTGTGCAAGCAGCAACAGAGGCTCCAAGTCCAGCTCTGCATCGCCTCTCCTTCTCTTTTCTTACCATGGGGCATTCCAGAAAAATCTTTTTAACGATGACCTTGGGGGTTTTTCCCCCGTGAAGCTTCAGAGACTGCTTTAAAATATAGAGTCCAAGCAATGAAAGCACAAAAACAGCAAGTAAGCAGTGCTCACTCAGCTAGTGCTCATTCAATTCCACAATTGCAGCTAAACATACACAACAGGCCCAGGAAAACGGCTTGATTTCCAAACAAGGAAATAAAATGATAGAGCGAGGGAATCCTTGACAGCCCTTCCCGGGGTTTAGAAGTGGGCATTGCTAGAAATTCAGTTGATATTGTAAAGAATCCTCCTGCACACACAGAAACTTAAATCCAAATTCTCTCCAGAGAAGCAAGCAATGCTCTCCAGCTGTCCCTCCCATCCAGCAGTGTCACCAGACAACACACTACACTACACTACACTATTTCACTCTAAGAAGCCTCCCCTGCAGTGCTCTTACCTCTCAATCTGAGAAAGGAACTTGGTTTCAAAGATATGTCTGGTCTTCAGTGTCTCTGAAATCTGGCCTCGGAACAGGAAACCCCGTTTGGTGAAGTCGATCAAAATATTGCGGACTATTTCCCCCAGGTACATCCCGCTGATCATTTTCTCATACCTGCAAGGAAAGACAGCAGTCCAGCTCACAGGGAACCTGCCCATGTTTGCAAAGGCAGCATCACAGGTGTGTTATCAGCCACAGGTGTGTCCTACCCACACAGGGCTGCAGGTACCAGTGCTAAGCATCACTCCTGGGACACACTTTATCCTGTGCTAGACAGAGATCTGTAGGTGGAAGATATTTCCTCTCTCTAGCTTGAGGCAAGACTGCAGGTGGGAAACTTGGGTCCTGTCTGCAGAGTTGAGGGCTGAGAGGGGTTCAAGACAGCCTGGTTCCTCCCTGGGGTTTTGGGACAACTGGTTTCCTACAGAAAACCAGGTGCTTGAATTGACTGAAGAGCATAAACCAACCCTGGACCACCAGCTTGCCAACTTGCAGGTCAGTGGTCCTGTGAACAGGCTCGACATGGCTTTTCCCATCCTTTATCTTGCACAGAGCTGGGTTTGAAGTGCAGGACTCCCTTAAAACCATTCTGCATTTGCAGTGACTGTACCTTGTGGTTTCCCTGTAATTTTGCTGCATGGAGCCACTGCACTTTTTCTGTCTGGGGGTCTCAGCCATGTTTTGCACTCCCTCCCTTCCAGCATCATTCTGGTTTGAATGGAGCACCTTGAGATCTGCGAGTTGTGTCCTTACCCACAAGAACTGAACAGTTCTATTTCCTGAGAAGGACATTCAGTGATGCATCCTTTATTTCACCTCCTGAAGCTCTACAGCAGGGTTTGTGCCCTGGATTGAGCAGAGCCCAGTGCGCCATCCCACTGGAAGCAGGCCACCAAGTCCATTTAATACCATGAACTCTCTCAACCTTGTACCCAGCAAGTGTCCTCCCTTCTGAGTGCCTAACTATCTCTGGAATAAATTATTCCCCTGGCAGTCTCCACTACTGCCTTTGGCTGCTTACTCCATGCCAACTCTGCTGCTGCATCAGGCTTGCTCCACGTCTGCCCCTCTGCATCTGTCTGAGCCTCAGCTTCTAAAGAGCTTCCCATGGGACTTGCCAACTTGTCTGTATTCCTCAGGTTTTTGTGGGCAGATTTACAAAATCTCTTTAAAAGCTCCTGGCATCAAAGCACTGCTGCAAAGAAATGATGAAAAACTGTAGTCCTATTAAGCAACAGTCTCAGCCCAGTTTTATCAGTGCTGGGTACACACCCCCTTGTCAACCTTCTCTTGAGGGGACAGGGAAGCACTTGCCCAGAAAGGGGACCAGACTCCAGCAGCAAGAAAGGCAGGTGCTCTAACATGACCTATCCCATCTAGAAAATTGTCTGAAGTAAGAGCTGGCTGCAACTGCTAGAGAGCTCCTGACCACTTTACAGTGAGCAGCTCCAAGCTTTAACCACGCCAGCTGGTGTAAGTTCAGGATTTCCAGAGGCACAGCCCTCTACAAAGAGAGTTCAGCTAAAAGAGATTAACCTGAGACCCCTAGTAAAAGAATGACTAGCTATCTTATCCCCCTCAGTACAGCATAGGATGAGAAAAATGTTCTCTTCATCATTTCAAGACTTTTGAAGTCCTCACCAAAAGCCCTGCTGTGGAGTCCCATGGCAGAAAATAAGTCACAAAAAAACAGTGCCCAGGAACAGCACAGAAAGGGGAGATCCCACAGGATAGCAGGACTGCGGTCATTTTCCACTCTTACCCTCTCTCAACTGGGAGAAATCCAGTTCTCTCTTAAAAGCACTTAAGGCAGCCTGGCTTTTATGCACAGCACACCATCTCTGCTGCAGTACCTTTGCTTTCCAGCATTCAGTGAGAAGTCATCCACTGCTTTGTCATATATTGTCCTGATGTCATCCAGGCACCCGTTGTCCCCGAACGCTCCCCACTCCGTGTTCACACACATCCTCCCCTGCTCACCATCCACCATCTCTATGTTTCTCATCTCCTCCATGTAACAGGCATTGCTGCCCGTTCCTGAAAGAAACAAACATTCAAGTTACTCTTTGGTTGGAACAAAACAATGCTAAAGCCAGCACCACAGCCCTGACAAACCTTCTGGGGGATCTTGATCTGTGGTATTTTTTCTGAAAGAAGTAGTTGAATCATCATTTGAAACAACACCAAAAAAATCCCAAACCTCAACTCTTCAGCAGTCCTAAACTGAAGGAGAACATTATTCCTGTGGTGCATTGCTCAGGGTGGCTCAGAGAGGAAGCTCACTCAGGCCAGCTGGGCTGAGGGTCCCACACTGCAGGGAGGAAGGGCAGCACTTTCAGCACACAAAACCTCACATGCTTCTGACCCCAAAACTGCAGGAAGCAGACAGCTGGATTTTGCAGTTGGGAACCACCCTCCACAAAGCCCATGGACCCACTGAATTCAGGGGAAAATGTGTTGAACTGAAAACTCAGCAAGTTCTGAGGCAGCAGGGGTTTTACCAGCTGATTGCTTGGGGGGGTTTTCTGATTTTCAATGCTTGTTTTCTCCAGCAGGAAGGTTACTTCCATGTTGAGATGACGCCATACCCGGTATTTCTTAAAGAGGATCCTAAGGAGTGTAGCAAAGTGCTCCATGTACACAGAGGCCTTTAGGGAGTAAAGCTTTATTAGTAAAGAGAGGCAGCTTCAGCTGCTACCAGGGCAAAAGTTCTCTTGAAGTTACATAACAAACTCTCATTTAATCCTGCATCCCAGATTATGCATCAGTTGCTACAGCAGGTCTGTTTCCCTTTGCCATTTTTTTAGGGAATTACATCAACACAGTCTGAGCTGAAAGAGATCCTCCCACAGTACTCCCCTGCTGCAGGAGAGCTGAGCCACAGCACAGGGTTTGGCAGGTGGAATGTCTGGGTTTGCAGGCTGAGAGCCAGGTCTGCAGGACCAAACCAGATCAAATCCAACCTGTGCCCAACCTCCCTCAGGTGCCATCAGCCAGGCAATCCAGAGGGAGCTGTCAGAGCCCTGGGGCTTTCATTGCCATTATCCCAGAGGTAGCCAGGCCAGCTCTGCAGGACGCCCTGCTCTGCACACAGACACGCTGGCTGCACAGCAGATCTGGCAGGGCTGCAGTGGACAGTCCCCAGGGGGTGTTCTCAGCACCCCAAGGACACAGTGTCCTTCCTGCAGGGAACTCTGGTTCCTGCAAACACCACGGATGGAGCTGCACAGACACGGCTTCCTACGCACGCTGCACTGTGCTGACTCATCCTGGACCTTTTCCAGCTGTCTGGAGGAGAAACTGGTGGAGTTTTATTTTCCTACAAGCCACCTCACAACTGAAAGCATTCCTAAAACTTGCAGGTGCCTTGTTCCTCTTCTCTGCCACGGAAAACTCACTTCTCTGGAGAGCTCTGGGAATTCACACTGCCCCGTGACTCAGGCTCCCCAAAAGTGACATTTGCAAAGGCGTCAGCAATTGCCTACGGAATTACTTCAGCTGTCTCACTGCTGGGAAGGGAGCTGTGTGTCTCTGCACTCAGACTATCAGAGCTCTCCACCACATGCCATTTGGGAATTGTAGCTGCACTTCGCAACTTCATTCTGAGAGACCACATGAAGTGAGGGCTTTTTCTTGAGGAAAGCTGTGAGCCACCAGAACACCCCAGCAGAGACACTCTTACAGGCTAAACTAACAGGAACTCCAGGAGCTGGTGAAGCTCCCTGAGCCCACATCTGCTCTCTTCCCAAGCAGCACTGTGCCTTTATCAGATAAAGCAGGCAGGATTTATTGTGCATCACAGCCTCTGCTTATCTCGACTGATTCTGGACAGAACTAAACTGGCTGTTGAATTTTGCTCTCTTTTACTCCTAGATATTGTATCTTTATTTTCAGTTAACCAAAGGGATGCTTCCAGGAGAATACAGACAGATGTGTGGATGTGCTGTTTAATAAAAAGCAGCTCTAACACATACCCACAATGAGCCCAATTTCACAGTTTGGATCTTCATAAGCACAAGTCATCATTGTGCCCACTGTATCATTCACCACAGCCACCACATCCAAGTCAAATTCCTTTGGAGAGAGAAAACAGCAGTGAGAACTCTGGGCTAGGGACAGTCCCTCACACCAAAGGGGATGCTGTAGAAACACACTGGAAACAAACAACTGAAATCACCAGCCTGATTTCACACATGCAAAAACAGGAACCTAATCTACCAGCAGGCAGCAAAGGTATATGCTCCACCTATGACAGACTGTCTTCAGGATGAAGCATATCCCTGGCTCTTCCCCTTGGCTTAGGTATGTTTGAGCACCTATCTTTTACATAGGCACAAGGTATAAACATGCAGTAGCACAGCAATTGCATAGCAATTCTAGTAACAAAAGTTTTAAGACTTCCTTTTCACTGGCTGACAAAAACTGTGCAGAATTAACACTCTTCTGAGGGTATTTTTCTTCCCTTACTAGAAAGTTCTGGCTAAACTGGTTGAGGCTTTTTCAAGGTCAAGAAGAGAAGGAAAAAACTGTCCTTTAGGGTGCACCGAGGTGCATTCCTACATTCACCATTTTCAAAACTCCTGCTTCTCCATGCATGTGAAAATTTCCGAAGAGTTTGAAAGAAGCCTTGAAAGTTCTGGCAAATGTGGAAAGTTAGAAGCCTCTGGGGAAAAACAATCTTCAGACAGGAAGACAGGAGGCACAGCCTGTGTTACAAGGCACACAAATCCTGTGAGAGGGAGCCAGCCTGACCCACAAGGTCTGTCAAGTCTGGAGAGGAGTAGAATGAGGAGAAAAAAAAAAGAAAAATCACCTCTCTTCTTTTAATTCCTTCTCTAAGTAAATATACCACATCTTCTCCCTCACAGTCTGTAGCTTTGAAGCCTTTTGTCCAATTGAGAAGGATACCCTATAAAGGAAGAAAATAGGTTATCAAATTGCTAGGACTCAGATGTTATTCTGTACACTTAACATTTCAAATACTTTAATGTGATGTTTTACAGAAGAGTCTCTGTGAGAAGGAATATCTCCTCAGTATGTCGAATTTGCATCTAAAACAACTGATTGTGTTTGGGCTCTAAATTTCCAGAGCAATGCAACTAACTAAAAAAAAAAAAAAAGCAGTGTGACAGGAGCAACAAACTCAAAAACCCCAAAAAGTGTATGCCTTTCTTAAAAGAAATCCCAGATAAGTATACAGGAAACTATTAGCAGCTGCAGAGATTGGTGTAAGTATGTGGCAGCAAAGAAGTTAAACACATAAGTGCAAAGAACACAAGTCCATGTGTCAGGGATGTGCTGCAGGCCGCACTGTCACCCTTAGAGTGACACAGCCCACAGACTCTGGTGCAACCACTCCATCCAGTGAGACAAGATCAGCTGGGAATAGGCGCTGGCAGCAGGGATGGACTTTTGCTTACTGCTTGCAAAACCAGGCAAGTGTCACAGACCAGCAACTCTACACAGTTGGAAAAACACGCTGCTTTAAAAAAGGGATATGGCCACCATGGAAAATTTAAATGCTCTTATCTGTCACAGCCACAGGCTGAGCAGCATTTGCATGACTATCCTCACAGGAACTATTAATAGGAGCAGCTGTACTGGTCAGGGTCAGCGCACGAACCTTCCCCTGGTGTGACCTTCCTGTAAGTGTCACGTGGATGACATGAGGGCAGAGAAACCAGGCCTGGCAGAAGCAGATTCAAAAGATACTAAGGAACTTACAGCATCCAGACTGGTCTGCTTGCAGGGGAAGGAAAAGGTGAAGCCAAGAGGAAGACGTGCGCCTTTTATCCCCATATAATCCAGGAAGTCAGAAATGCAGGTAACGATGTGATCAAAGAGCTTGAAAGAGAAAAGTCACGATATTTGAAGTTGTACATGTTATGTGCTCTTAAGGGGTTATTTAGAAAGCAGCAATGCAGCCAAAGAGAAACACAAATACCTCTTCTCCTGTTCCCTGCATCACCTCTATGGGAATGGCATAGATCTTGTTGTGCATCTCAACCGTTCTCCTTTTACCGCTGCGGATTTTCACCAGCAAAACTCTAAAGTTTGTCCCTCCAAGGTCAAGTGCCAGAAAGTCTCCATTCTCTGTAAAAGAACATGTGTGTATATTTGAAGAACCATAAGTAAAATCTGAAGAAATGCTTCTCTCAAAGTGTTTTGACAGAAAATCTCCTAAAAACTCGGTTGGGAAGATCTTCATCAAAGGAGAGGATTTTTGATACTGCTCTGATTATTTTTGTTTTCCTTTAAATCAACAAGGGAAAAAGGACCCACACAACTGTTCTCTGAGAGAAAGCTGAAATTTGGCCAGCCACCCTGAAATGCAAACTACCCAAGTAATGTGAACAGGCTTCATAGCGGTTTGGGTTTATGATCCCAGGTGTGGTTTTCTCCCCTCAAACTGTGACTTTGCTCGGACCAGGCTGCCAGCAACCAGCATAGGCCAGCAGGGAGATCTCCTCCTTTGCACAGCTCAGCTTCCTCTTTGGTTGCACCAGATCTGCTCAGCCTCACCAAACCCCACAGCGGGAGCCCTGTGGCCGAACCTGTCCCATCCGGCGTGCTGCGGACGAAGGTGGGCAGCATTTTCACTTTGGCCGTGTCGTGAGTCTTCTTCTTCAGCCCCGCCTCCATCTCCGCCCTCATCCTCTTCTTCACCTGCAGCAGCTGCTCGTGGGTGAGCTTGAACTCGGCCAGGGTCTCGTCGATGAGGCGGTGCTGCTCGGACAGCCGGTACGCCACGGCCGTCACCATGGCCGCTCCCTTCCCGCTGCCGCTCTCCGACAGCAGGAACCGCACCTCCGAGTCGGGCACCAGCCGCCGCGTGGTCTTGTGCAAGCGCCGGGCGTACCTGCGGGGAGGGGAGGCTGCAAGCCCGGCCTCTGCGCTGCCCACGCCCCAAAAGCTGCGCTGCATGCCCCAAAAAATCTGCACTGCATCCCCCCAAAATCTGCGCTGCCCATACCCCAAAATCTGTGCTGCATCCCCCCATCAAAATCTGCGCTGCCCACACCCAAAATCTGCACTGCCCATACCCCAAAATCTGCACTGCATCCCCCCAAAATATGCACTGCATGACCCCCAAAATCTGCACTGCCCACACCCCAAAATCTGCACTGCATCCCCTGCAAATCTGCACTGCCAACACCAACCCAATGCAAGGGGAGTGGGCAAACTCACCATGCTTTAACCAGCCACAGCCTCCCATGTAGGAAAACTGCCAGGGAAGAGTGGTTCTTCCCCACATCCTCTTTCCTCCCAAATTTCTAAGCAAAGCCAGCGAAAAGCAGGGGAGAGCATCAGTCTCATCCCCTGAACCTGATTCTGGATGGGACAAACTCCCTGGCTGCAGTGCTGCTCCGATTCCCTCTCCTGGGGTCCTTCCTGAACTTGCTGGTTTAGATGGTGTGGGAAACAGTTAAGAAACCAAAACTGCCCATGTTTATTATCTTAACAATCCCCAGACCTTGCCCAGTCTGGAAAAGCTAGTCAGAACACCATTCTTGGAAACCTTTTTGTTTGCTAAAATTCTATGGTTCTCTTTAACAGAGGAAAATATCTTTTTCATCAAATACTGAGAAACTGAAAGTGAAACATTAAGCATGCTTCTCCTTTCAGAAGTTCCCCCATAAACACTAATTTTCTGATTTCTACATAAATCTATACAGCTGTTTCACTAAAAATGTAACTTTCCAGATGGGGAAAAAACAAGATAAAATAATTTTTTTAAAGGCCACAGAATTCTAAGCACTATTTTTTCCTCCCTTGGTTTCCAGGTGCATATTCAGAAAAGACTGGCAAAATAGGGTTAGGCATGGGCATTAAACTGGAAATGGAAATGAAGGTGAATTAATGCAGGTCTCCTCACAGCCCAATCAATGGGCACAAAGAAGTATTTTGTACAAAGAAACTCTCCTTCCAAGAGGTCTTTTGGTGATATCTTGAGGTATCTACTCAGACCACCATAGTTTTCCCTGACATTGGAATATCCAGTTACTCGGGGTAACTTTTGGCTCTTTTCTGTGTGGTTTTGAGAATCCCACACAACTTCTTCACTTAAAAGACACCTCTCCTTTCCCCCAAGCTGCCCAGCTCAGCCCTAAACCCCCACACCCACACTTCGGGTTCATCATCTCACAGCCTGCCTGGGTGACATCCTACACGCTCACCCCTTTGCAAACCAGAGCCCGTGGCAGGTGAGGTGGCAGTGGCAGGAGCAGAGGGACTCACTGTGGGTGCATCTTGTAGAGGGAGCCATCCACGCCCACGGTGGTGCGGAGGCGGCCCACGCCCTTGTTGTCCCGCAGCTGGTTGAGGATGGCGCCCAGGGTGGAGGCCACCAGGTTGGCCGAGCGGAAGGACACGATGGTGCACACGTGCTGGACAGCGATGCAGTCCTCGTGGGACGGCTCCACCCCCAGCCTGGTCAGGATTTCTTTGGCTTTGTTCAAACCTTCTTTGCTCCTGCAAAGTAAAGGGGACTCCTTAGTGGGCATGTGCTGGACTGGCACATCCAAACAGCCCTGCCTGGGGTTTGAGAAAGTCAGAAAGAACATTTCTCAGAGATCTGGACTAGACAGCTCCATGAGGCTTGAAATAAATTGTTCCAAACATGATGGAAAAGCTTTCCATTAAAGCCTGGTGCAAACATGCCACCTACAAACAATGCAAGTCCAGGTATTACTATGGGGAGGACCTGGAGGAATTAAAATGCTTTTTCATTATAATGATGCTTTAAACTCTAAACAGCTTCTCCCAAGCACGAAGCACCAGCCCCACAATTCAGCACAGGCCTGAGCACACACCTAATCCCACACTCATTCCCACACATGTCTTGATAAATTAAGCCCAGTGGAAAAAACAAAGCCCTGAGCAAAGTTTGCCTAAGCAATTTCATCCTAACGGGTCTCTTTTCAGGTTTTTACAACCCCACTGAATCTCTGCCTCTTGCATTGTTTTTTCCCTCATTAGCACCCAGCCTGAGAGCAAATCTTCTGGCAAAACTTCTCCTTGTCCAGCTCAGCCATTTCCCAGACAAAAACACAAGGGGTATATATCTTGCCATCCCTAACTGCACTCCATACATCTTTTTAAGGACTCTTGCATCTTGCTAGCACCAGCTAGAAATTGGAAGCTGCACAGGGATGTGCCTCCTACTTATAACCAAAGTGTCTCTTCAGGAAGTAAGGTGGGATTTCAGGGCAAATTTTTCCTCTTAATAACTGAATTTCTCAATAATTGCATTTGTCTCACTGCTGTTCAACATCACCTCGGTCCACAACACAGACCTCTGTGGTTAAGATAAATGAACACACACATTTAATGGAAAGCTCATCAGATAACATGGTCTGCAGGGACAGGAGTAAACTGTGGCAGGAGGAACAGGCGTTACAGAAGTTACTGGTTGTTCCCTTGGTGTTGTATTTGCCATTTCAAAAAGCAAATCCAGCCCAATGACTACGGTACAAACTATCCCAGTGATGTGAATTTTAAAAACACAGGGGGAAGAGCCGTAAGTGCTGACCAGAGGGGTGATGACACTCTCAGAAACCAGCTGGCACATAGCTCAGAGGTCACTGTGCAGCACCCGGCACTGCCTACGAGACTGAATGCCCAGCCTTGTCACACTTGGTTTTTTTCTGCCCAGCAATCCCAGGGATACAGCAAAGAGCAGCCCAAGTATTTGCTAGGAGGCACTAAGCCAACTCACTCCTGTGTTTAACTGCAGGGTAGCAACTCTGTGAGCAGTGAGAGAGGTACTACAGCTCGTATCCTGAAAGCTGCATGGACTGGCAGACTGTACAATTCCTCCCAACACAGAAGAAGGGAGAAATCTTGGGGAGGAGGGCACAGACTGTCTGCTCTGGACAGGCAGTAGAGAATGGCAGCCACCCCCAACGCAGCACACTTCCCCACAAAGCAAAAAGAGCAGGAAAATTAACATTCAGAGTCCCTGTGAAGCCCAAGGAGTGAAAAGGGATCGATTACTCACTTTTCAATGGCAGAAACATGCTTTGTCTCAAACTTCCCTTTGGTGAGAAGCTCAGGGGTGATTCTCCCCTCAAAGAGCAGCCCCTCCTTGGCCATCTTCACCAGGATGAGCCTCACCAGCTCCCCCATGTACAGCCCGCTGACCATCTTCTCAAACCTGCAGGAGAGGACAGCACAAATCCATGGGCAACTCTGGGAAGCAGAGCCCAGCTGTGCCACCCACAGGCAAAGCTTTATTGAACTGCACAATTCCTAACACAAGTGGGAAATGGGGCACAGAACAGGAAACAACAGGACAAATGTTCACAGATGACTGCCTCACTCACAGCTGCTTCCCAGGATTGAGGGACCCACGGTCAATCTCTCGATCAAACTCGGTCCTGATGTCTTCCAGCGAGCCATCGTCTCCGAAGGCTCCCCACTCCGTGTTGATGCACATCCTGCCCTCATCACCCTCCACCAGGTCGATGTGCCTCATCTCCTCCATGTAGCAGGCATTGGTGCCAGTGCCTGGGGGGGAAAGGAGAGCAGGAGGTGCTGAGCAGGCTGGCCAGGCAGAGGCAGACCAGCCCCGTGCCCACCAGCAGCAGCATTACCGATGATCAAGCCGATTTCGCAGCGCTGGTCATCAAAGCCACAGGTCATCATGGTGCCCACGGTGTCGTTCACCACAGCCATGATATCTGCATCATAGTCCTGAGGAGCAACAAAGCATTACTTGGGCCACTGGAAAACGCTGCTCCTGGTCCTCACCAGTTTAGTTTCCAACCAAAATAGTTTCACAAGGAGACAAATAATCTGTCTGAATACCACAGCTCATCTTCTAAAATATTCCAGTTCTGTCTGCCAGTTCCCCATCCCACGTACCCAAGGAGGCAGTGAGAGCAGACTAAGCACTAAAACAGCACTAGGATGACTCTAGAGAGCACAGGCCTCCTCTCACATAAGCACACTCAGGCAGAAAAAAATTGCTTATATATGAGGGAGAAGGAACTTTGCACTGAAACGTCATGGTATGATTTGAAGCAGCTGCTTGAGGAGTCAGTCTAGAAAATATTTCTTATAGAGCCACTTAAACAAACTATCAATGTGTTTTATTTCAAGTAAAGATTTTAATACAAAAATAATGCAATTAAATAAATGATATGCAGTCATTCCTTTCCAGGTTCTTCAGCGTGTGATTCTACCAAGCCTAACGACAGCAACTGACTCCAGTAATGCTGTTTGGTGACAGCAAAATTCAGGTTTCCCTGAGTCCACAAGTGCCCAAAGAAAGCAAATACTTCACAGTTTCCAGTGAATTTTTGGATGCTGAGTAATCAACATATGACCTGGCTGCAAGCACTACGCAAACCCCAATTCATTCCCTCTCACGCTCAGTGCCTTTTTATTTGTTTAAATCAGCAACCTGGTCACCTTCACTCTCTATAAAGTCAACACCGAGAAACTGCAGGGAGCAGCAGCTCGCTGAGCCTGAAATCCCCTTCTCTTCTGCTCAGCTCCTCTCCTGCTCCCACGCACAGCAGGTGCACGACTGAGCTGAGTCCAGCCCATGAGAAACAAGTTCCTCAGGAATGGGGACGTGTTGGTATCACTGAAAAGCCACAGCACTGCTACACAGCACTTCTTCAGTTTTTGAAGAGTGATAACATCACTGAAGGTTGCCAGCAAAAAGCCACGACACAGCAACTCAGTTCTGTGCTGTGAGGAAAATCACAGCTTCCACACAACAACTCTGATGCCGTTTCGTTTTTCCAGCAAACCCACACGTTTTCATACAAGAAGGCAGAGCTCCACCACCACCCAGACCACCTGCTCAAGCGAGTGACATGAAGAGCTGTCCCTGACAAAGCTGAGATACAGCTGAAAAGCAGAAAGAAGTGCAATTTACCCCACGTTTCTTGATGGCCTTGTTAAGCAGCCTCACGACATCTGCTCCCTCCACTCCGCTCGCCTTGAAGCGCTTTGTCCAGGTTATCAGAATACCCTGATAAAAGAAGACAGCACCATTCACAATAAGACACACACAGATTTCTTATTTTTCCCTTAAAACCAAGATTTTACACTTCAAATGAATCTTCAGATATCTTTTCTCACATGACCTCTAACAACCCAACCTGAGACAACTGGTGGTCTTAGAGTCTAATTACAGTGAACTGAAAGATGGAAATTTCTTTTCCCCTCCCTTGCTAGAAAATGGTGTGTTTGCATTTTGTATTTTCAGCCTACTCTTCTCCCTGCTACTCCTCGACAGTTTTTCTTGGAAAACCATTTAATCCTTTTGGGCCATGGAAATAGACTGCTTTCAGAAAAAGCTGACTGTACAGGACTGACTACAGAGCAGGGATATGATGCTGGCATGTCCAGGATTCAGCTGCAGTGGGGATCAGGCTGCTACACATTTTACTGCCTGGAGTCCCATCTGTCTGGGCTTGTTCAACTGTGGGATCGTGTTTATGGGTTGAGGCAAATGAAAATACTGGAGATGTAACAATGCATGTCCCTACTTTACAGCACAGATCAAAAAGGAAGTCCTGGCATTGAATGCCTTGCCTGCAAACCATCATGAAGAGCAAATCCCCCAAGGTAATGACTACACTGATTTTTCACTATTTGCATAATGCCTGGCTGAATCAAAGCATTCAGTGTACAGATAAATAATAATAATAAAAGAAAGAAAAGAGCATTGACAGTAATCAACTGAAAGACAACTCAAACCAGCTCAGCTTTCCATACCCACCACAATATTCACATCTGTCACAACACGAGTCCAGGAAGCTAAAAACCAGAAAAGCTGAAGCCTGTAGACACAAGCAGCCATTGCCCAGGTTTATGTTTGCCCACATCTCAGCTTAAAAATCAAACTTTCCCTCCAAACTGAGATAGCTACAAAGGACAGAGGGTCAGGGCAGCTCTTTCCAGACCAGGAGATACTGTCCTACCCCCAGAGCACAAACTCAGTTTGTGTAAGTTTTGCCAATGTGCTGCCCTCGTGGGCATCATTTAGAAACCCAGCAAAGCCTTGTGCTGCTGTGCAGGGAAACTGTGGGCAAAGCCTGCTCTGCTGGCACAGCTTTCACAGGAAAAAAGGCCACCATGTTCCACAAAACTTTTATAAGAAACTGGTCAAACCACACTGGCAAAGAGCAGCTCTTCTCAGCGTGACTGGCCACTGTGCTGGAAGGAATTTTTCCTACACCAGAAAAGCTCTGGCAGCAGAAAGGAGCCCTTGGAATGCAGCAGGGTTGAGTGGGGCCCAACCATGCAGTGCCCATCTTATTACCCTTGGAGCAAACAGGGACCACCTTGCCTCCTTCTGCTCACCAAGCACAAGAAAACAGCACCCAGGCAAGCACAGCCTCACAGAAGCAGCAATCCAAGAACAAACCTGGCCCACAGAATCCAGAAAAAATGTATTTTTCAAACACTCAAGACACATCAGCAAAACTGTCAGTAATTTTTTTTGGTTGCTGGCTTTTCTCTTTAAGAGACATCTTATCCCTGTCTTGTTACTACCCCACTCCACTCTGCCACTGCTCATTGTCCCCACATCACCCCACATGCTGCCTGCCCCTGCCCCACACAAGCACAGGTCCATCCCAGCTGGCTGGAGCAAACCTGCCCACAAACAAGCACCTTTCATCATGCAGCTAAGCAAACCCTCCCAAGGGCAACTCAACTTCACAACCACATCCCCAGCACAGCTCTGCTGTGCTCAGGAGCCTGAGCCTCACCATGCACCACAGCCAGAGGTGAGCTCATCTCCCCAAGATCAGCTCATCTCTCCTGATCTGATGCAGGTAAAGGCAGCTCTCTGCTCTGAACTGCCTTCAGACCCTGAGTTAGTCAGCACCCTTGGTGTCAGCTCTCAGCACTGCTGGAGAAGTATGAAATGGAATGAAAATCGTGCCTCACCTGGCCCTCCTCAGCACCAGCATCTGGGGGGCTGCTGCACCAGGCTAACCTAGAGACCTGCAAGCTGGAAAAGCAGGCCGTGCTGTCACAGGGCAACCTCGGTGAGTTTTGTGCCGATTTAACTTTCCTGCCTTCCTTTGCTACACTGTTGCCATGGTAATGCCAGACCGGAGGAGGCTGCTGAGTCACTTGTGGTACAAGGAGCAAAAGGAGGAAAATACCACAGCATCCTTGTCATGGGAATCTCAGCAGGCACTGCACAAGGGATGGCTGGTTATCCCCACCCCTTTGTAAAGCAGGCTGGCTCCAGGTGACCTGTCTGACTGTCCCTGGTGCCCAGCCAGCAGCACGGTTCATCCCAATCCTGATCCCTGTGTACTCGTGAGGGGCAGCAAAACCCCAGCAAGCCCTGCTGGGCTGGGTCCTTCCCAACCACACCCCATGGAGAGGTGAGAAAGGCTGCACAGGAGGCAGGGAAAACCACTGCCATGTTTAGAGGGTTAACCATAACACCAGGAGCTCAGCACAAAACATCAGCTGTCTCCTCCCCTTTGGTTACCCATCTCTTTCAGGCAGAAACATAAACACAAACACAGTCTGACAGTGAAATATAATACTCATTTATCCCCAAAATGAGACCTGTCTGGGATACTGCTTTCATGGCAGTGTTTTAATAACATGGCAGCTCTTCCGTGTATTAAGAAAATTGTGAAATCTTCTTACCTCATCTAGCTTGGATTGTCGACAGGGGAAGGAAAACGTAAACCCAACTGGCAGTTTCTTGTCTTTGATTTGTTGTTTCTCCATAAAGTCTCCCAGGCATTCAGCAACATGATCAAAAAGCTGTAAAAAAAATATAAAACCACCGTGATCAGAGATACAGCTTCAGGGAGAAAATGTTTCAAACTCCATACAAAAACTGCTCTGAGTGAGGGGAAAGGAGAAAATAGCTCCCCAAATCTTAAAAGATGTATAAATGGCATAGCTATGAAAATACTCTCAAGCAGGGCATATTAACACCTTAATAACTAATACATTATGAAATGCACTGTCCTTTTACATACCTAATTCTGCAGGCATCTTTTCCACCCATATAAAAACATTTCCTGAAACAAGAAGCTCCTGGCTTTCAAGCCTGCTGTAGCCCTTCCACTTAACATTTGATGAGAACAAAAATGTTCTTTTAACCTTTCTATAACAGGAAGGAGCAAGTCAAAAGAACATTTGGGATCCAGTCCCACAGGAGGTTGAGCACTTTTACAGTGATGTAGAGAAGACAACATCTGCTTCACTCAAGCATTGCTGAGACCAGAGAATGCAGCACTTTGCAGGAGCCACCCAAAAGAACATCATCTCCCAAATCTACTCCTACAGCACACAACAAACAAACAAAAAGGAAACCCAAGGGATTCATCTAAATATTTCCCATGTTCTGAGAAACAACCCAAAATGAGGATATTTTCTGCATTTTTTGAAAGGTTGAACTGTGCAGGCAGCCTGCACTCCACAGGCTTGTGGGTACCAACTTCCACCCAGATGCCTCGATGGCACCTGTGACCATGGCCCAGGTCACAGTGCCCCTGTCAGCCAGGCCAGGAACCAGGGAGGCACAAAGGCCTCTCACACTGAGCCATTTGGAAAGCCCCTCAGGCAGACTGCAACGCTCAAAGCTGAAATCAAGCCTGAGTAACTGAAGCAACAAAAATACACATTTGTGTTTACCAGCACCAAAAAGCCAGACATGCCTTCAACTGATCCATACCACAAATGGATGGCAAGATATTAACAAGTCACTGCCTGCCCCGGGATGTAACTGTGCCTCACACTTTAACTCCCTGAAAAACAAAACCCCAAACAAAATAAACCCAATCCTATCTGCAGCATTGGTGGGATGAGAGCAGGTAATCTGCCTAGAAGACTGGGGATAACTGGGAGGGAGTGCACAAAGACATCTGTTGGTTCCAATTAGCCCCCACAGCTTTATTAAGAACAATTTAGAGTATTGGACAGACATGAATGTACTACAGACAGACTGCAGCAATTACAAATTATTAATAGGAATATTTTGTCCTTCAAAGCAGGTCAAGAAGCAGTGTGTGTAATGTTACAATTACACTGAACACCTTAAACTCATACCTTAGATGAGGTCAGATTTGATTAAGGAAAAGTACAGTGGTTTCCCAGGGAGAATATTGCCATTCATTGTCCTGGGCAAATCAAGGACATTTTTTTCTGAGCCCACACAGAGAAACAACATGGGAATGCAATGTACACTGCTGTGCTTCTGGAAAACAATTTGCAGCTTCCCAGATGAGGGACAGAGGAGTTATGAAAAGAAGTACAGTTAGGTAATAAAACATGGCAACTTCTCCAGGAGGAACACAGAAACAGCAGGAGTGTGTGTTTTGATTACGCTTTCCATCTGAAAGTATCTTGCTGAATACTCAATCCTACTAAACTTGCAGCTGCTTCCAGGATTACAGACAAAAACCAAGGGCCAGCCTCAAACCCCTCAGGAGTTCAGAGAGCAGGAAGCAGAAATGTTGACCGTGTATGTTGTTACAAAAATCCCTCTCATGCAACCAACTACGAACGCATAGAGAAAAGACGGGATCTGCTTTGTAAGTCCAAATGCAAAAAATTCCTGGGCATTCCCAATAGACTCCAAAAAGTCCATGCACCTGCTGTGTTTGCCCACACAGTCCTGGCAGGACCTACTGAAGCCCACCTATGTGAGTTAGCAGTACACTGGGAGGGCAGGCAAATGCAGTTAGCTATTAGCCACAATTTGGACACTACAAGAGCTGTGTCTAGTCAGTGATGCAAGGTCTGGCTGTGCTACTGTTGCTCATAAACCACAGAGGGAAGGAGGCATGGCTCAAAAGCAGAAAAAAAAGAGGCATTTATCAGTTTTGCTACCACTGACGCTCCTAAGATTTTTCCTAAGGAGACTCAAGGAAGTGTCTGTGTGTGCCCACACCCATATGAACATCCAAACCTCTACCAGTGCCAAATGACTCTGACTGGATAGTAGAGGCAATATTACAAAATTCCAGAAGAATTTCATTAATGTAAGGAAAGTGCACTGAGGAAAAATCAAAATCTTCTTTTACCCACAGATTTGCAGTAGGGAACAGTGTAAGCCAAATATTTTATCATGTCAAAGAGGTGGACAGAGAGAATGCCACAGACAAGAGCAAAGGACAATCTGATTTATAGACCTGAGGCAATCCAGCCTGAGACCCTGAGCAACAGGTCAGGCTTAATTCCCCTCACCATGAAGCTGACTGCTCAAGTTGGGCTCCAAGAGGTCTCCACAAGGATACATTTGGCCAGCAGACAGGAGACTTGGATAAGCAACTGAAGATCCAAGCTCAGGCCCAAGCCCCTCAATAGGGATGATTTCAGGAGCAAGGAAACCACAGTTTCAGATCCAGAGAACAGCCACAAATCCATAAGTTACCTCCAGTGGTGGCAGAAAACAGAAAGCAACACCAAAATCAAGTCTCAGGCACATTCCCATTCACTGAGCTGACAAAGGAGACAGGCTTCTTACAAATTTTAGACCTGCTACTACACTGCTGAAGTCAATGGGAGTTTTGCCTTTGACTTCAATAGGGAACTGTCTCTGGCTAGTAAAACTGTCAGCCCATGCCTGACAGATGGACAAAAATGGAAGTTTGAATGCCATGAAGTAGAAGATATCAAAACAAATCATGTTAGTGAGATGTGAAGCCATAAATCACAATCCTTCAATAAGCTGATTATGCACTAAGCTTTAGGAGTGTAACTCAGCAAAGTCAATGACACAGCTTGCTGGAAATCATTAGTAGCCTACCCTACACAGGCAGTTCAGCCCAAGTATTCCACAAATCTGGCTCAGACATTTCAGAAAACCTCAAGCATAGACATCAGTCATAAGCACCAAATCATCAGCTGCCTGTCTGCCTCCTGGGCACTTCCTCTGAAGGCACACAGCAAGCACTGGATATTGTCATGGAACAACTTCAAACCTGGGTGCTATTCTGGTAACGCTTCCAAGTTCTGCTCTTCTTCTCCTGGTACTTAAATCCTGTGCCCACGGGGTCAGCAGAAGCCTTGCTTGCCTTTCTCCCAGCTTAAAAGCCATGACAAAGCCTATCAGCCTGAGCTCCACACTGCTGCTTCCCAACAGCCAGATGGCCTTTGAATATTGAAAAATTAAAACACAGATATGACAAAGACATGGAAAGAAAGCAGACCCGATGTCTCCCTTCCTGGCTCCTCCTTACCACCCTTATCATGTGTCCATCTAGAATCTCCTAAAGCCAGCCTGCCTTGCCTCCCCAGGACAGACACTTGGGTGTGCAGCCCTGCTGCCTGTCAGCCTCCAGCTCCTGACATCCATCCATGGACAGGCAACCCCCTGCTCCCAACCTGCCTCCCAGCAGCCCCCCCGACTTCCCTGCCTCCACCAGCCACAGGCAGCTCAGCTCAGCTCCCCTCCAAAAGCCACTGAATCACCTTTTGGCCCAAAAACAAAGCAATAAGATTAGGGAAAGTCCTTACAAGAACGTTGTTTTACTGCTGTGGTTCAGATATCACAGCAATGCTTTCATCAGTTCTACTGACAAGCCATGATTGCCATCTTACTCTCACTGCTGCATGAGAATGCAGAAGCACTTGCTACATACAGATAAAAAAGGTATTAAGGTGACTACAGAAAATATATTAAAGGTAGAAATGCTGTTCCCAAAATTTTTATTTTTCTCCTCTTTTGCTTATTCTTCTAAAACAAGCTTTATGTTTCCTGCAGGTCTCACACTCCTGAACAGCACCTCATTCTAATAAAAAGTGTAAAAACCTGTTTCCAACAATGAAAATTATTTGTTTTGCCTTATGCTGACACAGAGACAAATCTGCCAGTGTAATCCATTTCCTGATCATAAAAAAAAAATTCTTTCAAAGAACTCAATTTGAAATCCAAGTGAATGAATACAAATATTTTCTACTCTTGGAACAGGGAAGACTAAAAAAAAAACCTTTCAATTACTCAGCAAAACTTAAGTTGAAGCTGTGCCAAAACATTCTATCAGCTTCCTGTATTTTTTCTAATGTACTTGTACTTTTCATGAATGCTGAGTTGCTCAGACTGCCAGCACAGAGATGTGGCTGCCATGGGGATTTCTATCCCTCATCTAACACTACAATTGCAGGGCTGGTCATGTCCATTGCTTGCAAAGGCTAAGTTGTTTTCCTGCTCTCCGTTTGTACTCACGGAAAGTAAGTTCACTATAAAAGCCAGAATTTTTATTTCTAAGCCATTTATTCCCTATCTTATCCAGAAGTCCCCCCACGTGGTGACAGCAGGTTTGCAGCACCCATGCACGCTCTGTTACACTAAGTACTGATTATTAACACTGCACTGCAGTCTGCATGCTGTAGGTACAACTGTTAAGGTGTTAAGCTCGTTCTTGTGGGGGTTTTCTAAAACCTAAGCAGCTAATTTTCAGAGAGATGTGCCAAGGAAGAGGTGCTTACCCGTGTTCCACTCCCATGCATGATGTCTTCTGGGGTGTTATAAATTTCACTTTCCATCTGCACCGTCTGCTTTTTTTCATGCGACACCTTTACCCGAAGAATTCTGAAGTAAGAACCACCGAGATCCAGTGCAATGAAATCTCCTTTCTCTACGAGGAAAACGAGACACAAGTGATTAAAAATCGTATGCAGCACAAATCTGGGAAACATCAAGCTTGGTTAAGCGCAGCACTGAAGCAAATGTCCAATCCCTACAGCAAGGATGTTCCAGCTGCAGGGAATCCAAGTGAACCTGACTCCATCATTTTGATTCCCTAAAATTTAACATGAAGTTGGTGCAACGGCAATGCCAACCACCATTGATACACAGGCAACTGCAATGAAGGTTTACCCAAAAAGAATCCAAAACGGTGGACAGTCTGTATCCAGACCTCATGATGAAGCTGGCAGAGCAAAGATCTCAGGAGAAAACCAGAAGAGATGTTGAAAATAGAGACAGTAAAATGAAGGGATGCCAGGCCACTGACAAGCAGCCCTTTGCTGTAAATAAACCTGTGTCATTCTGGCAAATAACAGTGAATAGTGGCTGCTCTAAAATCAACAAATTACACAGAGATGTAATTAAAGTAGGAACCACCCCTCATCTCGTGTCCAGAAAGGCTGAGATTCACTCCAAACTGCAGACAGGTAAGAGAAGTCAGAGAAACAGCAGCCAAAAAAACCCAGCCCTGTATGGCTGCAGGAGTTACTCAGATGTTGTGAGGCCTTGTGCAGAGCTGCTAATATCTGCCCAGGAGCCAGAAAAAGAGTTGGGGTACCTCCATCTCCCCCTGTGCTGGAGAGCTGAAGCCAACCCAGTACCCTCCAACCTCCACAGACTCCAGGCATGTGGCGTGGCTATCTGAGGAATGACACCCTGGAGAGCAAGGCAAACATATTTCACTGACCTGCTCGTGCTATCTTATCAAAGAGGGAGCAAAGACAGCAATTGTCAAAGTCTGCAAAAAGACAGTATTTAGGGAAGCAGTGTGCACACCTTTCTCACACAGGAGTGCATATCCAGGCTGCAGATGATCACCAGGGCTCTTAGCAAGCATTTGTGTCTGTGCACAGCATCCCTGGGCTCACCAGGGCTGCTCAGAGGGCAGCAGAGCAAAGGCAAGCGGTGTTTTCTCATCCTGCTTCCTCATCAGCCGTGACTTTCAGAAGGCCATTCCTAGCACTGCCATTTTTCCACTTCTACCTAAATTCAAAGTGGAAAAACCTCTAGCAGCTGGGAAGATTGTTTTGACATGTTACCTCAAACACAGTCAGCTCCCAGAGCCTTCTGACCCCAGACTGTCACCAAAATTCCAGGTATGCAATTTATCCACGAGGATTCCCAGAGCCATACTTGCCTCTGAGATTACTCTGTCCAATCTCATATCAAAACTCCTAAAATGTGACCTAGTGAGCTGCTCCTCCTCATCACCCCATGCACCTCTAGGAGCCTCATCCCACTCAGCAAAGCTGATGAACTGGACAAGGTATCCCTCAGGACAGGATCTTTAACAGAAACAGACCAAGAGAGGCAAAAAACACACTGCAAATGTCCTTTTGGTTTTCCAAGGTTGCAGTGCAATACAGAAACAAAACACTGTCATGTGAGAAACCACAAAGAACAATAAACTCCATACAGAAAAACATAGCAAAATTACAGTGGGAGCCCACAACTTCTAATACACCTCCTAATTTTACTGCACTGCAACACAACTTCTCCTTCTTGCTGCTCAAGACATGGGCAAACTCAGCTTGCCAAAACACAGATCTTGCAGTGCTTCCCTACCTGTTTCTGAGCAGTGTGGTTTTAAACACTGCTTTGCACCAGCACAGATGTCATTTAAAACACGAGCATACACAAACTGGAGGTGCAGTTCCCTTTATTTGGCTCAGCATAAAAAATTCATCACCCACTTCACTGCAGTGAGTCCGGAAGTCAAACACTGTCCACAAGTTTCTCATTAAGCCAAATATCCAAATAAGCTTTATCTTATGGGTATCATCTGTTGAGTGCAAGCCATTACCTCCAATAACTAATGGGAAAATCAACATTGGACCATATGGCCTTTTTTCAAGCCAAAGTGCGTACCTCAAACAAACACTACACATCAGAAATACCTTCCCTGTAAAAAAATTAACAGATTAGGGTGTTTGATTTCCAGCACCATCAAGCTCAAGGTAAAAAATTATCAAGAATCATCCTTCACCCTTTAAAAGATCTCTGAACTAGAGTGTAAAGCTTTCTGCATGCAATTAGAGTTTTCTTTCAGTGTACTTGAGGAATTAAACCCAAGCAGCAGCATTTAATCTGTGCTTTGTAACACCAAGGTACAATCAAACCTGCTGTGAATTTATTTGGCCTTCAAAAGCATTTTGCATTAGCTTGAGGTACCATTCTGGGCACTGTGGACAGAAAAACCTCACGGCTTTTGTAAATTAAACAACTCTCAATGAAGGGGGGGGAAAAACTGCTAACATCAACACCTCCAGAGTCTCTAGAATTATTGCTCACAAACTCCTTGTTGAAAAAGAACACAAGCACAGATCTGAAACTAAACAACAGTATTTTTCTGAATAGTCAGCTCCCATAATAATAATTGGACTCAGAGGAAAGAGCTTACAAGGCAGTAATTAGAGACAGGCCAGAGAAAAGGGCAGGCTTTCAGCCTCTGGCTTTTACGGAGGGACAGCTGAAGGCAGAAATTGCCATCTTTGGGCACATCAACACAGCCACATCCATGAGGGCCCCCCAGAACCTTTTGGGGGAAGAGGGAAGGGAGTCTGTGCCCGTCCTGGCTGCATCACTGTGATGGCTGGGCCACACGTGACAGGCACACACGAGTGAGTCAGGGGAAGAAATGCCACAACACCCCCTCAACAGCAAATATTGCTCATACCTGGGGTCAGAACACGCCCTTCCAGGGAAAGAATGGAATGGCACCACCTGCTTTTCTAACACCTATCCAAAGAGGCTCTAGCCACCTACACATACAGGTCACCACTGAGTTCTATAGAAATTGGCCGGGGCAAAGCGCTGCCTTGCTCTAATCCGTGCTGCAAAGCACTGCCAGCAGTGTGCCCAGCCTGGAGAGGCTGGCAGGAGCCAGGTGGGCACAGGATCAAGAGCTGAGAGCCCTGTACACAATACATGAGGTTCTTTTTCAAGGAGGTGAGTAATACATGATCTGCAATTAATGCCTTGACATACAGACACACCTACGCACAACCAGGGCTCCTCATTGCTCTGGCTCATCCTCAGTCCCAGCAGTGCTCAGCAACCTCTCAACCTCTCCTGGCCATGTGCAGAACCCCTTTTTCCTGGGCCATCTCTAAATCTTCCCAGTTTGTACGATGGAACAATTTTCAAAATTATGTGACTCACTGCAAGCAGCTCAGATTTGACACCGTGCAATGCCTTACAAAGCAGGGAACTGGGGACAAGTCACTAATCAAATGAACTCAAAATAAACATTAATAAAAAACCAGGGATTTTGGAGCCAGTAAAAATGCTGGGATTCCACACAAAAGCCCTCAAGTCACCTCATGTGCAAACCCTTATTGCAACCTCTGTCTGTGGCCCAGCTGTGTGTGGCAGTTTCTGGCTTTCTCAACAGGCTGCAAATTTCAACATAACATTTCAACATAACAGCCAGCAATGCTAAATTAAGGGAAACACAGGATTCAAATACATTCTCCCTTTGGTTTTTTCTGAGACATCAAATCACATCTCAACTAAAAAGCTTGAGATGGCAGAAAGCAACAAACAGCAAAGCAATGCTATCAAAGAATTCACCTGCCAGACAGCAGCATCAGGTTACACAAAGCACCTGGCCTCATGTTCTTTCACCAATAAGTTCTCAATTTTAACTTAAGAAAAAGAAAGCCTCAGAATAGGTAATAACTCTGTTATGCAGTTCTTGCAATTTCTGCACACAGGTAGGCACCAAACCAGTTAATTTGTGGTAGGCACCACACTAGTTAACCAACTCATACTACATGTGAGGGAAACCCAGTGTTAGTATTAAATAATAAACACCACTATATAATGTTTGTAAATATATTTAGATACTCTATATATGGTATTTTTTACAAACACATAGTCATTTTTAAGTAGTAAGCCATAGAGGCAATCTTGGTCTCAATTACCAACATAACACCTTTTTGGTGCCTGATAGCAGTTTGTGCCACTTTTATCTGGTACACTGGGCATGGAAAAAACAAGTCCTGCATCTAGATGGAAGAAGCTCAGCACACCAGAGCAGCAGCTTTGGAGCCACACGCTACATCCTCCTCGAGTTCTGTGAGTTTTGCCCCAAGACAGTCTGGAAGGGGAAGCTACAAAATGCAGAATGAATGCCAGGAAACTCAAATTCAGCCTGTAATGGTTCACACTTCCACTGGGGAAAAAGTAAGGAGACGTTAAGGAAACAGTAAATTACTAAAAGCCACTGTATTTGAGACTCTAGGTCACATGGGCATGAATCAAAAATCATTCTATGTGAAGAATCGATCGTTGGCAGACGGGTTTCAGAGTAAATGTATTGAGTGAGAGTGAACTGAGTGCTAGGAAGGGCCCTTCCATTGGCATCAAAATGGCTTTGACAAAGGAATCACAAAATCTTCCAGCATTTGCGGGAACAGACCTGCACACAGAGGGGAGGCTGCCTTCAAAATGTTGCCTGGGCTTGCCAGAAGTAAATCCCTCTTGCTCCTGGTAGGACATTGTGCATTTCTAACAGGTTTCCACAAAGCACACTGTGTTTCCTATGGAAAACCAACAGCCAGCTCCTCACCTGAGCCATCAGGAATGGACCTCACAAAGGTGGGAAGCATCTTCACTGCGGCTGTGGGGTTGAAATCCCTGGAGAGGCCGTTCTTCATCTCCCTCCTGAAGCGAGCCATGACGTCCAGCAGCGTTTCGTCGGAGAGCCGCATGGCGTAGAGGTACTTATCAATCTGGGGAAGACACACACCAGCCCAGAGTGAAAGGCTGCCCTCAGGTGCCCCACTGGGGCTGTGCCTCTCTTTAATTGCAAGGATAGTGTGCAGCCCCAGCATGGCTCCAGGGCTCTGGCCAAGCTGACAACACAGCCACACGCTTCATGCCTTATCTTCTGACTCAAAATCATGGAAAACATACAAGTCTAGGGCCTGCTGAGATGAGCCCTATCCTACTGTCTTCCCAAGGCACAACCCAGTCCCATATCACTTTGCCTCCTCTTTCCACACAAACCCATCTGCCCATGGCCTCAGACCACCACCTCCAGCCCCTGCCCCACTTCTCAGTTCTCCTGACTGTCCATGAGGTAAGCAGCAGGAGCTAAAAATCCCTCTTTTGGCATCCTCTTTTGTCACAGGCACTTTGTGTTTAAAGCCTTACGTTGGGAAGGACTTGCCACAGTAGTTTAGGGGCTACATCACAGGTTGAGAAATTACTTTCCTGTAGCAGACCACTTTCCCTATCCCACTCCAAAGACCAGAGGGTCTGGAACAACAGAACTTGACTGGGGGCTGATGGCCCCTTCCTTCTCAAGACAAAACATCAAATTAGAAGTTGTTGACTTCTCCTTGTGGCTTCCAATGACAGGAGCTTGCTTTGCCTCCTTGGAAAAAGGAGGCAGTTCTACTTTTCCAACAATATTGCTTTCCATAACATTACAACCATCTTCGCTGTCAGGAAGACTGAGAGATGCTTTGATGCCCGAAAAATACAACATGGCCTTGAGGGGTTCTTGCCAAACACACCTCCCACCCTTTTTACCTCAGTTGCCAGTCTGCTCTTGCCTTGTTTCTTTACCTGCCTCGGAAATTTGGTTCAGATCAAAGCCGCACCTTTGGGATCACTTTTGCTCACAGCTTAGCAAGACCGAAAAAATAAAGACCTGCCCCTGTTGTCTGTCCTTGGCAAAACTGGAAAAGCCACCTCATTTTAAACCCCAGGCCAGCTCTGTGCCAGGGCTCCGTGTGTCTCTTCGGCTGCTCTGGAAGCCTCGAGAGAAGCTCATCTCCAATCTGGCACTATGCATTACAAGACCAAGGCCACAATAAACCACTTTACGTGAAACATACGCACACAAGCGCTCCATATACCGGGGACTTTGAGATGGGAAGTGATGAATAATGCCCTTCACAAAGGAAATGCAATCAAAACGTCATTAAACCCTAAACTGACCATAAAACAGGCAGCAATTTAATTGCTCATACAGAAAGTACTCCACCCCACCCAAGGTCTCCTCAAAGACAATATCTCCCCAAGCCAGACACCTTCCTGCCATGACCCAGCACCTATTTACACAGACAAGGCGGAAGGCAAGGAGAGTGCTGCCGGGCACAGCTACCCAGCCTGAGCCCAAACCACAGGGCTGGGGGCCAGGCAAGCCTGGACCACAGGGGACACAGCCAGAGGCTGCACAAGCTGTGAACTTTCCAATGTCATTGCTTGCAGAGGAACAATACCATGATTGATAACACCACGATGAAATGAGACCGTGCATTTTCCCCACGAACCGGTGACGTGACAGTGCAGGCGTACAGCTGAAGGGCAGAAGAGCTGAGCTCAGGTTCTCTGCAACACAGGCCAAATGCAAGACCCCAGGGCAGCATCCCCACATCCCTGCTCTGTCCCTGTGCCGCCCTCACGGGCTGACACAGCCCCTTCACAGCAACAACCACAACCAGCCACTGGCATCATCTCACTCCAAGAATAAAAACCTGGATGGGATGTGCCCTCTCTGCGGCCCCAAACGCTCTGGGGGTGGATGCAGACGTTGGAGTCCAGCTAAGCAAGAAGGTCTCTCCTTCATGGCAAACCCTGCCGTGGCTTTTTTTAGCAGTGTGTAAAGCCATGATGTCAGAGCAGGAAGATACTCCCTTTAAAAAGAGGGAGGGAACCAACCTCTTTTTTTCAGGCTGAGCTTTCAGGCAGCCCACGCTGCCGCTCAGAGGGATGATTCCCCAGCTCTCCCAGTGAAAGCTACAGCAAACATCACTCACAGTCAGACCTCACCGTGCAATTAATACACCCCTCTAACAAAGCCCCAGTGCTGCATCCTCCTCCCAAAAGCAGGGCGGAAGGATTCCCGCTCACCGAAAGCCCTGTTGTGAGCGCAGGTTGTGGCGTTTGCACAGTCAGGACTGACGAGCCCATTCTCCCCACCTCTGCCCCTGTGCTGCCCTCAGCAGCGAGGCAAAACGGGAGGGAGGGCTCATTCTGCTGCACTGAGAGACCAATGAGCGCTGCCAGCGCCCTTACATAATTGGGCTGGACCCTCCTGCACGCAGGGAGAGCATCGCGCTCCATGGCACCCAGGCCATCCATCTCCACCGCCGAGATTCCCGGGGCGGGGACACTGAGCCTCTGCTTGAAAAAAAAAAAAGTCACTCCTATATGTTACAGCTTCCAAAACCACGAGAAACTAGGAAAAAAAACTAGGGGAAAAAAAAAAAGTAGTTGTTTGTTTTGGTTTTTTTTTCCTCCCGGGCGGGAAGAGGGTTAGTTATTCCAGCAGCGCAGCCCTCCAAGGGAAAACTCCCAGCAAAAAGCCATAAATAACTTGAGGCGGGGGGAGCTGGAGGCTGGATTATGGGATGGAGGTCTAATAACTCCCTGCTCTGGCGGCAATAAAAGCCGATCACAAAGCAAATCTCAGCCTGTGGAAAGGCTGCCCAGGACAGACAGGAGCTGCCGGCAGCACCCAAGCAGCCCCACTGAGACAGATGCCAGCCCTTCCCAGGGCATGGCATAGGGCAGGAACAATTCCCGACAGACAACTGTGTGGGCAAGGAGCAGAAAACACTGCTTTATTTAGCTGCCACCTCAGAGTCACCACCCGAGGAAGGGCATCTTCCCAGACTGCCGCTACGGGAGTCCTCCAAAAGCTCAATCACCTTTTTTTTCCCTCTCTTTTTCTTAAAATAAACCAAAACAAACCAGAGACAGAATCTGTGAGCAATTTTTTTTTAAAAATAGGATTTAATCATCTGAACCACATTCATGTAATTCTTCCTGGTCACATAGGAAAGACGCAGTTTGTACTTGGGGAAAAGAAGTTTCTGAAAATCCAGACAGTGCAGCAGTTGTGAATAATTATAAATGAATCAGGCAGCGCTAAAGGCTTAAACCTAAGGGCCATTCCTCAAACACATGCCTCATTCCCCGGACACTGACAGCAGTCAATGGTATCCAAGAAGAGAGCACTCCCACAACAATTTCAGAAATCATTAGCACCTATTTTACTGAGACAGCCTTCATTCCAAAACCCTTCACCACGAAAACATTTTTCTGCAGAACTAATCATACTCCATCAGCACGAGGAAGATTCATCAGGAGCCAAAGCATGTTAAAACAAGCACTTTAGATATTTTGAAATTGTTTGTGCTTACTCATGATTTATCAGATTGGTTCCTAAAAAGCCTTCATAGGGGCGGGTCACCAATACAGGGCTCTTCTGGATACTAGTTGTTACATTTTATACTCCATGCCCTCACGGTTTTTTTTCAAGGTTAAACATCTACATGTCACTCCTTTAATCCCAAGATCTTTTTCTTCACTCAGGTAAGACAGCAAAAACATATTGTTCCCCTGACACACAGAAACCAGGCAACACCTAGAGGCTCCCTTTGCTGGGGCCAGCTACGGCAGGTACAAACCTGCTGGAAACAAAAGGCATTTTACAAAGCTCTCCCGCACACAGGCCAGTGGCACAGATGCCAGGGAGTCCCCTATCCCTCAGGATGGCAGTCAGCTCTTTAGGGAAATGGGGAACACAGCTGAGTTTGTGCCAAGTCCCCAGTCTGAGCAAGGAGGCTGAGCTCCTGCCGCTGTCCCCAGAATGTCACAAACATTCAGGGAAACAGATGTCTGCAAAAACACCTGGATAATTTAAGATGCTTGGACTGCATGTGTGTTCACACAGTACAGGGCACCACACACTGCCAGCTCGCTGGTCCACCCTAAGGTGACATGGAAGTGCCATTACGAGTGGTTTCACAGGAAAACACTCCCTTGCAGGGGCCACAGGGTTCATGCCATGAACAACCCCTTCCTTCAAAGCCACACCTCCACCCTGCCTACTTCTCCTGCTTGCCACGACTCATTTTGAAAAACAATCCAAAAATGACAAATTTGTAAAAAACCACACCGGAAACTGAAGGGGGTACACATAAATCCAGCAGAACCAGTATAGAAGAACTAGTTCTTAGATGCAGGTTATCCCCAGGGCCTGAGACCACCAGCCCCATCCATGCCCCTCGGCTTCCCACCACAGAAAGGCAGCTGCAGAGCATTGGTGCTACACAGAGACGGGAATTCGAAAAAAAAAAAAAAGAAGGTCACAAGAGAAGAAGAATGTTCAGCCTTGGCTCGTGGGTACTTTCAACCTGTTCAGACCCCTCCTGTAACCCACAGCAGCATCCTGAAGGTGACCTGCCAGCTGTGCCACCGAACGCTGAACTGGTGGCTGTGATGGACCAGCAAGGCAGAGGAGCAGCCACAGCATCCAGGAGCCTCGTGGGGCAGCACGGAGAGCAGGGACAACGCCTTGGCTGGCAGTCCTCAGCCACAGGCACGTACCAGCAGAAAGTGCTGCTCTTCCGGGAGTAGGAAGGAGAGGGAGGGACCGAAATGAAGCCGTGCAGGCACGTATCCCTAGAAGCGGCACACTGATGGAGCACAGACCTCACAAGCAGCACGCTGAGATGCAGCAAGAGCACTTTGGCCCCACGGGGAACCAGCGGATGGAGCCCCACCAGCTCCCAGCAGCTGCCGGGCAGCAGAGCCTCTGGCTGCCACAGACATCCTCCCTACAGGACCCCCAAAACCGAGGAGGCTCAATATCCGTTCCAAAAGGACACAAACAGGAAAAGATGTCTTACATCCTCTAAGAACAGTAGCTTGCTTTCTTGACTTTTCAAGTGGGTTTTATTTTTTCCTTCGCTTTTCCAGACAAAACCAGATTGATCCATAAGAATGCTTTACAGCTCCCCTGGCCAAACGGTTTTCCACGCTCTTAGACAATAGCAGCCCCACGGTGCCAAGCCAGCGTGCAATAAATAACGCCGCAGAGTTTCCCTGCGCCTGCATGCTCTCCCTGTGCCTTTCTGCCGCTCCTTGGCCACCAGGCACACTCGTGCTTATCTGGGCGTTCTAAATATAACATACCCAGAGAGACAGAGAAGGCCTTACCAAGGCATGCACGCCTGGCACCACAGCAGGACTCACAAATCCTGCAGGAAAAGGAACACAGCGCCTGGGCAGCAGGGAGGGAGAGCTACGTACGTGGGGCCAGGAGCTACAGAACGCCTCTGGCTCCTGGCGAGAGCCGCTGGGCAGAAAAGAAAAAGACCTAAAGCGCCAGGAAGGAGACGTGGAAACCATGGGATGCTTCTTCTTTTTTTTTTCAGTTTTTTTTTCAGGTTTTATCCGAGGGAGGAGTGGGCATGGGAGAGCGCGCCCCGAGTGGGGCAGGGTGGGTCACCCACACACCGGAGCTGAGGTGTCCCCAGGCACAGCCCAAAGGGATGAGGTGCTCTCCTCCTGCTGGGGAGATTCTCAAGCCCCAAGAACATTACGAATCAGTACTACTAATGCTGTCACTGAGGCTTTCCCGAAATATTTTAGGGATGCCTTCAGCCACACGCCCAGGTGGGTCACACGGCAGCGCCTGAGGAGGTGGCAGAGGGTAAGTCTCTGTTTCTTGACGTCAGCCCGACTCATCGGCATTTGCAATTATTTTCCCAATTTGTGTCCCCACATCCTAGCCCCAGGCTCCCCGCTCCCTACAGCTCTGCAATATGCTCAGCCAGGACCTAACTGCCATGTTTATATTTATACTGTGCTCCGCACCCTTTTCCTTGTGGCAGGGATCGATCCCAGGGCTGTACCAACCACACAGCAGCAACCGCCTAATGCTGAAGGAAAAGAAGCCTATAGAAATGCTCCTTTTTAAGCACAACTGACAACCATTTCCTGTAAATTCCGATCCTGCAGCGGCACATAATTCAAAAACTACCTGCTCCTCGCCCGCTGGAGTGAGGATGCTCACAGGCATCCTTGGAAAGAAGGGGAAATCCTCTTTCCGGGAATGATGATGCCTACGAAAACCAGGAGAAGCCATCACCCCCATCCCTCACTGCCAAAGCCCCCCAGGTCCTGCCTGAGCATCCATCACCCACACCCCACTCCCATCCCCACCGACGATGCTCTGGAGGGTTAAACCCGGGCTTATCCCTTCCTTCTCCTGGCTCTAGGGACAAAGCATCGAAACCGACGGGCGGAGGGAAAAAAAAAGAAAAAGAAAAGAAAATATTTTTTAAAACAATTTAAAAAAAAAATTTAAAATCCAGCGGCGCGGGCAGGGGGCGGCCCTCGAGCGGGGGATGTCCATCTAACCTTTTTGACCTGGTCCTCCTTCAGCTCCGTGAAGTAGTAGGCCAGGAGCTGGGCGGCGATCATCCTGCCGGCTGCAGCGGCGGCGGGGCGCACGCAGCGATGCTGGGCCCGGGGATGGCCGCGCCGAGCCGAGCCGAGCCGAGCGCCGCCCCTTCCTCCTCCTCCTCCTCCTCCTCCCGCAGCCCTGCCCGGCCCCGCCCGGTGCGCGGCGTGGGGCGGCTCGGCCCCGCTCCTCGCCCCGAGGAGGACGAGGAGGAGGAGGGCAGGGCCCTGCCGTACCCCACAGGGGCTCTACAGCCGCCATGGAGACGGGCTGCTGAAGGCTTCCCTGAGGGGAAAAAAAAAAAAATAAACAAAAAAACTTGTGTTTTTTTGCTCTTGGTGGCCAAGGCCAGTGGCATCCTGCTCTGTGACGAGGATGGTGTGGGCAGCAGGAGCAGGGCAGTGATTCTCGCACTGTGCTCGGCGCGGGTGGGGCTGGGCCCTTGAATTCGGGAAGGCCCTTGGGGTGCTGGAGCGTGTCCAGAGGAAGGGTCTGAAGCACAAATGTGATGGGGAGCGGCTGAGGGGGCTCAGCCTGGAGAAAAGGGGGCTCAAGGGGACCCTCTCAACCTGTACAACTCCCTGCCAGGAGGCTGTGGGGATCAGCCGACAGGACGAGAGGACACAGCTTTGAGGAGGAATTTCTTCATGGAAAGGATGATTAGACATTGGAATGGGCTACCCAGGGAGGTGGTGGTGGAGTCACCTTCCCTGCAGATGTTTAAGGAAAGATTGGACGTGGTGCCTCATGCCGTGGTGTAGTTGACATGGTGGTGTGAGGCCTGGGCGCTCTCAGGCACGTCACAGCGATCCTGTGCAGGGCCAGGAATCAGACCCCATGATCCTTGTGGGTCCCTTCCAGCTCAGGATATCCTGTGATTCTATGATGATATGCTGATGGAGAGGGCTTCTCCTCCCCGCGTGTACTGCCCACAATTTGCCGTGTTGCAGCGCGTTCCCCAGTACCCCAAGGAGACATCCACCACCATGAGGGCTCTAAGGGCCCCCACACACATAAACCAAGTGACACTTGGTCAAAAAGCTAAAAGCCAAATGCAGATGACAAGTGACACATGACAGCAGCCCCACGGGGCTCTTGCTTGCACGCTGTCCATGCACAGGGACAGGAGCACACACCCATGCAAAGGGTGGTGATGCTGGAGGTGTGATTTGCATACAGATTGTCTACCACAGCCTAAGTGATTAAAAATCTGCTTCTTGAATTTCCGGCTTCCCTTTCAGCACTGCTTTAATTAAATGGTTTCACTGGCCAAAATCAAGAGAGCTGCTTTGGCAGGCACATCCTCCCTCAGACTGCCCTAGTCACTGCAGGCAGGGTGGGCAGGGTTTCCTTCTCCGGCTCCAAGCTCAGAGAGATTTTCAACGAGAGTTCCACTGCTCTGCACGTGTTACCCCTGCTTGTTTGCTTGGCAAACTAAGGAGCAAACCCAGCCATGCTCTATGGTGCAGGGCACAGGGGTAGAGCCCTGCCACCAGCCCAGCTGGAGCTCATGGGTGGCACAGGGACATGGGGCTGAGCTGAATCATCCCAGCGCCCAGCCACGTCACCCAATCCCTTACACAGACTGATCGAGCTCTCCCTCAGATGTAATTCACTGCTCAGTCACGCTCCTCCTCTTCTGCTGGTCAGAAGCTATCTTTAATTCCCAGCCAGGCTTGCTCTTGTTTTCAATCCATCTGTCATCTGCTAAGCCTTATCTTTCATCTGAAATCACTTTCCTCACTCTCGGGTGTTCGCTTTCTATAAATACTCTGAAAGTAACCCTACACATTCACAGCTTTTGCTTCACTAGGTAAGACAGACTTAGCTCTTTCTGGTCTGAATGCTGCCTGATACTGTTCAATTCCCACAGGTTTTATGTCAGTGGAGCTGCCTCTACATGAGGTTTACAAGCGCTACTATCTATCTCCTCCAGTTTAGACACCTTAAACACCACCTACATACACAATACTCCCCCCAGTTACCTTGCTGCAGGAATGTTTATTCATTTAAAACACTTGGACACAAGCTCGAGTTGTTGTCAACTAATCTGTGACCAAATGGAAGGAATTCAAAGCATCCCCTCTGGCTCTCAAGGAATTTGAATCAGACAGCTAAAATACTTAAAGTGGTCTTCTCTTTAACATGACATCTGTTGTAAGAACGTGCAAGAGAAGGACGTTTGTTTTCTTTGTCTGCTAAAATTGTGACTTGGAAGTGAATTCAGAATGTCACAGATAACTAAAGTGGCCTCTGGCTCCCTGATCATTTGTATTATAACATATTTCCAAACTCAGGAACAACAGTCTCGGCTTTCCTTTAAGCTACAAGAAGCAAAAGGTGAGTTCAAAACATCACTAGACAAGCCCTCTTGGTTCTGTGCAATGAAAATAAAACCTGCACACATTACAACCCCCCAAATAAATTCTAGAGTTAAGTCTACACTGGAGCAGGAGGGGGGTTCATGTGACAAAGTCGAAAGCAATTAAGGGATGGTTAAACAAGTATTGCAAACAATTGAGTTTGTCTTCAGTTGTTGAGAATGGCATTCAGGAAAAATGAACTTGACAGAGTAAAAGCTACTAGAGAAAATGTAACAGTCCATCCAAGGCAAAACAGCTGCAATATTTAAATCCGTGGTATTTTTAAGCTGCTCCGTGCAAGGATAAGAGCGCATGACCAGCTCCGATGCTGTAACCAGCACTGGGATGAATGAGCTTCCCCCTGCCAGAGAGCTGGAAGGGCAGCCAAATATCCCTGTGGACACCCCAACCCTTGGGAAGCCCTCCTTGCACTGCCAGGCCAGCAGTGAGGTATAGGTGTTATTTTTGGGGGGCCTGGGAGGAGCTGAGCCCAGGCTGCCAGGCAGAAGCAGCCAGCTCTTCACCTCTGCCTCCGTGAGTCTCAAACTGCCACAGCATCCAGCCCTGGGTTTTCCCTTCTGGAAGGGATCAATTCAGCAGCCAATTAATTACCAGCACCTCACAGTACTCTGCCAGGCATCCAGCAGGCTATTTTGAAAGCCACTGTCCTTTAAGACAAATTACTGGATGCCCAACGTGACACTTGATGACTTGCAGCTATTTTGATTGAGCTCCAATCTTATTGGCCCCATTTAACGCTACCCAAGCGTTTCAGCTGACTGAAGTAACTCTTTGAACCAGCTCTCCTGGATGTGGGTAAGATTTTTTTCCCCCCCTTTGCCTGTTTCTTCATTAAATGTTCACTGCACTATACAAGTCTGCATTTCAATTGGACTATACAATGATGGGATTTTTTTGCTTAAATCTTATCATATAGTTTTGGTGTACACAGTTGATAGATGCTTCCTACTTTTGTAAGAAAAAAAATTAAGTTGCAGTTGTGTTTGCTGGGGTTTTTTTTACGTGTCTGGAAAATGCTCGATCACCTTTTCTCCTGCATTGCATTTTCCTTTCACAGTTCTCAAAGCAAAGTGAAGGAAAGCAGCCTTTCTAATAAACACCTCTAATAAACACTAAGCTCCCAGTCAGTGACAGCAGCTCCAACTAAGGAGGGAAAGCTCCCATTCCTTTGTGCTGAACTCAGTGCAGATGCTACTAAGAAAATCTAAAAGCAGCAGATCTATCAGTTTGATGAGCAATTCAGTCGAACAAGTTTAACCACATTATATGCAATTTCACCTTGCCAGGAGGCACAACAAGCAGGCACTACCACACAGCCAGCCAGGATGCTTTCTGTCATGTTTTCCCTACAAAAAAAAAGCAAATTAGCTGGGAATGCCTTGAGGGGAGCTCATTCCATGCACGGGAAAGGCCACTCCACGTGCAGACAGAGCACTGTACACTTAGAAAGTGGTTTTTATGCTCCTGGTACAGCATTCCAGGAGTATGTTTCCAAAAGATGTTTTAGGCATGAAAGAGTAACAAGGGGTTTGGCCCATTCTTCTGGAGATGCCCCAGGAGAAGGGTGAGCTACTTTTTAATGAAGTCCCTTTGGAAAGGTTTTAGCACTGCTCACCACACCGAGCATTTGAGGGCTGAGGACACTACACAGGCCTGCGGGTTTCAAGATTTGAATCCCTCCAAAGACAAGGCAGTATTTCTGTAAGGTGTGTACTAAGCAATTAAGGATCACAAATAGCCATGTCTAGACTCTGGCCATGATGAGAGGACAGTGGAGAAGGAAGCATATCCAGCAAAGGAGGGGTGTTGTCTACTGATTCACATGGCAACAGACATTCCTGGGGCAGATGGAGATGCTCCGTGCCTTAACTCCCCATACCTGAGCATCAGTCAGCACTGTTGGCTTTTATTTCTTTAAACCAGCTGCTGTTCTTCAGCATCAGAGGGATGCAAAGAACATGACCCCCACAAAACCAAGAAAACCAGAGAGCAGATAAACACAAGCCCCAAAGTCACAGCTTACAATTAAGCCCCATGATTTGGAAGGCCGGGATGATGACTTCTTTCTCAGCCTCTTAGTGATTGCAAGGTTCATTAAGCTGGGACAAACCCAATTATTCCATCTTTAGTTAACTGCTGCTTCCAAAAACTATGGGCTGCATGGGTGAGCAATCTTGCAAAGGATCTGCACATATGTGGGAAAAAGAGGAAACTGCTCCCTGGAGTCTCACCACCACAAAACTTAACCTCTAGCTCCTGTGTTGCACAACAGAGCTACTCAATGCTGCTTTCCAACCCACTGAGGTTTTCCAACACAGCTCCAGCCTGCTGACATCCCTTAGCACTTCGCACACAAGTCTACTCACTTTGCTCTTCCCTTACACACCAAAAATGAAACACAAGTGCAACCCAAACAAACTCATCTCTTTTTTTTTCCCTTCCTAGATATTCACCACTTCCCATCCTAGATATTCATCACTGCGCCTTCTTTCTCTCCAGTGTCAGAAATAAAACTGATTTTACATCTCTGCAAAGGAAAGCAATAACAATTCCAGTTTTCTGAGTCAGCTTGGGCCCTGCACTAGTTAAACATTTTTTCCATTGAGGCAAGAACTGCTGCATCAAGCAAGCCTTTTTTTATAGTGCATTATTTTATAGTGCAGTAAGTCTTTATTGCAGCTCACATACCTATAAAGCAGACCATACACACACATATGCACACAGAAATATGTCAATAAACTCAGTTTGTAAGGCAATGGTGTCAGGGCGATGAACCCAATGTCAATGAACTGCCTTTCCTGACCAGAAGGCGGAATATTTGTTCCATTTCATAAAGCATCTCTTGACTCCAGCAAACTGAAATGAGCACAAGAGCAGATTTCTTATGTCTACTAAATGTCCAAGGCTAGAAAACAATGTTAAAACAAATGGTGCTGGAAAAAAGGGCAAAATATAGAGTGCAAACTGGTTTGAAATTTCAAAAGGGGTAAGTTTAAAGTATTTTCAATTGTTTGATTCAAATGTTATTTTCAGAAGAAGCAGTTCAGTACCAGTTACAGGATGGCTGCATAACCAGCAACTTACCTAAGTGATAAGGCAGTTACAATGATTTAAACAAAAGAAAATATAACCTAATTTACTGTACTATATGGAGACACTTTTCTTAAATCTGCTTTCAGCTCCTCACAGGTCACTGAGCTCGTTTGTCAAAGTTTAGCTCTAACACACCTCCCTCTGTGTGGGAAGACTTTCAAAAACAAAGCCAGTCCTTCAGCCCTGCAAAAAGCAGTTACCCTCAGCAGACAGCTGGTTTCTGTGCACTGTCCCAAGAAGGTTTGAATGGCAGAGTCCAAACCAGCACCCTTTAATGACAGTGCACCTTTGCAATGTGAGCAGCAAATTCATAACCAAGAGTTTGTATTTTCAGCACAACCTGCCCCTCTTTTTTGGCTTTCCACTAGCACCAGACAAGGTGACACCTCTCAACCTAGGCTGAGAGGCCAGTTTCCACTAAGGATACACGTTTCTCCTTGATCCAGCATTTGATGCTAGCAAAAATCAGTTTGTATCACAAATCCTAGACCCTCAGAGGTGCCAAGGCCTCAGGTTTGTGCTCCTTTTCCAGCCAGACCCAGTGTAAGGGACTCTCCTCCAAGGCCAGCCAAATATTCTCACAACCTGGGGCTCTCCCCAGCAAGTCAAAGCCCTCCACCTTTTAGCCCAGAGGGGGTGTAAAGCAGGCACTTACTTGACACAATGAGGAGCAGCAGGAGCCAGGTACATCCACAGCATTCGGCTCCTTCCCTGTGGCCATAGCAGGAGCACCACTTGCTATGTCACATGGTCATCACAGGGCACTGTCACCAAAAAAAGAGGCAGAATTGTAGCTTTTCACATCTCCCTCCACAGCTTCAAGGTGTCTCTGAAAGCCATACACCCCACAGACACGTGTTGTCTTAAAATCCCCTCCAGCAGCTGGGATACAGCAGATGCACACTCACAGCTAACATCACCCCAAGAGAGAGGAAACTGGGGATATGTGGGCTATGGACCACAAGTGTGACCCAGGAGAATGGTGCAAATAGGGAACATGTCAGCTAGGCACTGGTCCTTGCATAGCCCCAAAATACAGCCCTGAGATTTCTGCCACACAGAAAAGAAGGCTTAGCAAGCAAATGTGCAATAAAAGCACCTGAAAGCACAATAAAACTCCTATTAACAGTTTGTTATTCTATTTAAAAGAACCCATAAAGCCCTGAAAAAAACAAAATATTCACATTAAAAATCAGTACAGGAAGCCAGTCACAGATGCTGGGCTTGCAGCAACCACAGACTTTGAGCTGCTTTGTGATAATCTTGTGATACTTTTTTTGGTTGAAGTCCAGAGCTGTCTTAAGAGAGGCTGGAGGCAGATACAAACAGCACCACTGAGCAAAATTTTGGCTTCCTCAGCTTTACAGGCTGCTGTCATGAAACATTTCAGAGTGGAATCAGAAACCCAGTGGGGTCAGCCCCAGCCAGGTCCTTGGGCATCTACGTGGTGTGTCTGGGTTGTCCTCTCTCCCACCCCAGCATTTCTTCCCTCAAGCCACTCTGGCTCTCTCAGGTTTTTTGGTTTTTTGGGGTGGCAGTGGAACTGCAGGCTCTCTGTGGGGAAAAGTGGGAACTGCCCCAAGCTGGACTCTTCTGCTGCTGGAGTTCCATGGGAAGACTGTGGTGGCACAGGTATCCATACTGGGGGCTACTGGTGCACACTAATAACACTTCTACACTGGGGAAGGTGTTGCTTTAATTTTGTCTTTGTTTCTCACCATCCAAATCCATTTTAATTAATATTCCCCAAGTGGAATCACTTCTTCCCATCTCCCATCCTTATATCCACCCATGAGCTTCTTCCTCCTAATTTGTCCCACCGTCTCACTCAGGAGGAGCCTGCAGGCAGGCTGGGTGGGTGTCAGGTAACCACACCAGGTCAAACACAAATCCAGAAGAGATTCTGGACCCCTATCTTCATTCTCAGATTTTTCAGACACAAAAAGAAAAGTATAGGTGGAATAAACCATTTTCAATAAACAAAAACTCATATGTGTGTCAGAAAGCAAGTCCTTGTTTTAATTGAATAGGTTTCTCCATCTCCCTGACGCATTCCTGGTAGGAAACCCAAGAGTCTGGCTTCACTGCATACCTACAAAAGATGGGTGATGGAAAATTCTTTTTTTTATAATATAAAAAGTAAGCTTTTCTTGTCATCTCAGTGCTTTAAATAGGGAATCCAGCTCTGTTGACTTCCTGGCCAACAGCTCTGTCCCCACATTTCAGCTGTAGTCCCAGTACTCACTGCAGCAAGAGACAACCCCATCCTGCTTGTGTTTCTCTTCCTTTCTTGAAGAAGATACAATTTTTAGGAAGCCAGAAGTTTCCTCACAAGAGCCCCTATATCTTAGGCCACTGCAGCTCATCCCTGCTGGCTCCTTTGACAGCTGCTGAGTTCACCAATCCCATCTGGGAACTGACCCAGCACTGACAGACCCATAGGCATCCCTGTCTGCCAGCAGGATATTTCTACTCTGACATTTGACATGGATACAAACAAATATTTTAATCACAAGTTTTATCTATAACCTTGTTTTGGACAGATAGCAAGCAGCAGTCAACATTCAGACCCAGAAAATACCCTCAGCTGTTTTATCACCTGCCCTCCACATCAGGTTGCCAGCACGAAGTTGGTGGCACAGGTGAGGAGCTCTCATGCTCTACAGCATCAGCCTGCTCAGCCCCTCCCCTCCCAGCAGTGTCATTGCACGTAGTTCAACAGGTTCTCTCCTGGCTGCTGGGATGAGCACCCTCCTTGCAGAGATTTGTCAGCATCCCAGTGCCCCGAGGGGACTTCTTCCTCACTCTGCAGCGCTGAGTATTCAGAACAGCAGGGTTTGACTTGGGCACTTAAACTTTGACCAGAGCTGGGACAATAAATCCAAACCACTTCCAACTGCACAAGAGGAATTTGATTTCAGAAAACACCGAATTTTTCACATACCCTTGGCATTATCTGGAGAGCAGTTTGGACAGTAAGACACAACCACCAGCACAAACAGGATCCCAAATATATTTGAAAAGCAAAAGCCTCTCTGCAGTCGAATGATGATGGTGCTTCGTTCAGATCTGCTTTCCAAACACTTCCACAGCAGCCCCTTCCAATCACAACATGCCACTTTGAAATGCCAGTACCACTTAGCTCCTGAGCCTATTAGACCATGAAGCAATAAACCCAGAGAAACAGAAATAACCCAGATACCTACTTCAGCAGCCAGCTGAGTAGACAGGTGTTATCCTGAGGGCTCCGTGGCAAAAGCATCCTCAGCAACGCCATACCTTGACCTTTGCACAACAGGTGGCATGAAGCTGGTCTCCAAAATCCGTGGGGTCTTCCCAAAAGGTGCTAATATTAACTACAGCCCTCTGCTTCCTTGCGCTCAAGGTTTCTCCCCATCAGCTTTCTGGCATTTGCCAGCGTGGTGCACACTTTACTGGGCAGACATTGAGCTGCAAATTCCTTCATATTTCTCTATCCACAGCATTCTGCAGCTGAAGCTCTGGCCGGCCAGCAGATGAAAATGCCACTTACTGCTTATTCCTGCTGCAGTTTGTTGAATTAAAACCTCTTTGTTTGCAAGCTGTAAACAAATTCTTCTTAATCTTTCAATAAAAAATGTCAATTATGCTCTCTAACAATGTAACTTCATTGTGATGAAAGAAGGCATTGCTATTGCTCTAATCATGATAACATATCAGCTGCTTTTAGAGTCAATTCCTTTTTGTGCAAAATTTAATGACCATGCAATTATTCAAATTTCAGACTAACAGACTGAGCTTTAGACCTACAGCTCTGAAAACCCTTTTTAGACCTTGCTCTGAAAACACACACTTGAAAGCAACAGAAAAGGCTCTGGAGCAGAATTTCTGAGTTCAGAACACAAAACACCTTTACAATTCCTTCAGCACAGCCAGACTCAGGCCCACATTAAACACAGCTACTTCACTGCAGAGCCAGGGAAAGAAAGCCAAATTCTCAGCACGCTGTCACAGGCACTTCCCAGGCCCTTGGCTTTCATTTGGCTTCTCTGGGAACTGTGTTCATGTCCAGTTTCCTCGACTCTCTCTGGTTTCATTGCACATTTCCTGCAGAATCGCTGCCCACAGCAGATGTGCCCTTCAGGCATTTCGACTTTTTTTTTTTCCTCTCATGCCAGTATTTATCCCATTTGTTTCCAGAATCAGCTGCTGCTCCCAAATCAGCTTCCGTAACTTTCCGCTTTGAAGTATTCAGGATGTGCCTGCTGGGAAAGCACCTTCCTTGTTTACCTGCTCAGATCCTCACAGACTTTCCCTCCATACCTTTCCATTTACTTCTCCTTCTGAGAGCTCCCCTCTATGACCAAGTTGTCCATCATGTCTGCTCCATTAACCACTTCCATCCCAATCCTAGTGGTGCTTTATTTGTGCCAGAGCTGGCTGGTGCCCCAGGATCTCAGCTCACCCCACAGGTGAGCACTGAGGGGCTAAGCTCAGCCCCATGGCTCTCATCCCCTCCACACCTCCCTGCTCTCCAACTCTTGTGGCAGCACAGAACAGCCTTTTTTTAGCTCCCAGTAGGGGACAAGCTTGACACGATGAGGACACTCCTTTATAATGGCCTGGCAGGCAGTGGTCCCTAAACAGATGGCACAGCATCCCTGGCCAAGCCAGCCCTGTGGGAAACAGGGGCTTCCCAGGTGCACAGAAACCTTTGGCAAGCTGAACAGCCAAGCAGCAAACTGAGAACAAAAACAGCCCCCAGAAAAGGAAAGTGAATCAATAATGCTGGTGAGTTTGAGAGCAGAACCCTGCTCTGAAATGCCCAAGGCTGGGAGCTACATCTCACCTCCAAGTCCAAATAAAATGGATTCCAGTAAGGCAACAACCCCACTGCCTTCCCCCCTAATTAACAATAAACACATCACCCACTTAACTCAGTTAATTCCCTTGAAAAGTCCTTGTAATTAACAGCTCTTCACCTTTCACACCTTGCATTGCTGTTCTCCACTATTAAGACTTACTCGAAAGTTGTTCTGATATGCAGTAACAAATTTAAGGGAAGCTTTGACTGTTGATGTGCCATACTCTTCACACACCTCTCCCCTTTTTTCCAAACAGCCTTTCTCCTTTCCAGCAAAAGAAGAAAATAAAATATAATGGCAATGAAACAGACTCAGTCTCTTTTGGGTTTGTTGTTTTTTTTTTTTAATATAATTTTGGGGTTTTTTTAGCTTAGACTTTTCTAGATAAAAATAAGAATTTGGGTTGTTTTGGGAGGGTTGGGTTCTTTTAGATTTGGGATTTTTAAGTCAGGAAAGACCATGACTCAAAGGACCTTCTTCCACTCCTCCCAGCAAGTTCCTGCTTGCCAAGATTCCCCCAACATTTGGTTCTTCAACTCCTGCACAGGAATCCTCTCACCTGGAGCCCTCTGTCCATTTTCCTGTAGCCAATTCCTTGTGCCAGTGGGAAGGGCCTTCTGGAGGAAGCCATGTTCACCAGGTTTCTTACCAAATCTGTTCTCTCTTCGCAGAACACAGCTTTTACTGACTCTAGAGATGCCTGGGCTGTGCAAGGCAGATGAAGTGTAATGCTGAGCAGGGATGGGGCTGGCATCTGGAGAGTGTTAAAGATCAAAATTATTTTGGCATTCCCCTCTCAGACAGACATGACCCATCACGCTCACAGCACCTTCAGTGTGCACCTGCAAGGTGATAGTATCAATGAGAGAAAGGAAAACATTAATTAAAATTTTGGTGGTTTTATATCTTCCTTCCCACATCAGCTTTACAGAGTGGATGCAGTGCTGGGACAAAGAAGACATCTGCCTTATTTCCCTTCCTCCTCTCACCTCACCAGGCCACCTGTGTACAGGAATAGGTCCCTTATATTATTGTATCTATCTATGTATTTATCACAAGTCTGAGAAATGCTCTGGGTAAGCCACAATGACAGTTCAAGGCAGTGGTGGTCCTTTCTAGAGAAACTCTAAGTTTACCTAGAACAGGACAACATTCACCAAGTCTCCTGCTCTCCCTCCACCTAATTCTTGTGGTGACCTCCAACCCAAGCCAGCTCATTTCACCAAACACAAAGAAACAAAACAAGAAAGATGCAAGTAACAATACTTCCAGTTTGGTATTACCTACATTTCAGCCTCAAACTCCTTTACACTAATCTGCTAATCCTATATAATATTGATTCCTCAAGAAGGGAGATCATGCTAATCAGTATTTCTGAAGGATTTCCACGTGACCCTATATTTACTTTTGAACTTTGTCAGAGTGACAAAGGGAATATGTCACCACTGAGCTGCTACTGCATTTTCTCTTATAGTGGGTTATGTATGAGTCAAGGGCCAGCACTGTCCAAATCTACAGCCACCAAAATGTGTCTCCAGCTGGCAAAACAACATATTTAGGAGTAGTTTTTCCCCATGGATGAAAAGGTAACTGCAACCATCTACTGGGAATTTCTGAAAGGCATAAACCTCATTTCCTTCTCTCAGTAATGCTTCTGTCACACCTGTGATTTAAAGATCTTTCAACTTTCCAAAATTACATGTGTGAGCTAGATGTGAAAAAAGATGTGCATGTCTTTAAGAAGCATCAAAACAAAATGATACATTCAAGCACTAAATGTATTAACTGGAGGGAAAGCAGGCAGAAATGATGCATCACAGAGCTATCCAAGAAGCAGTAAAAAAGTAAAAGTAGAAAATTAAAAATCTAAGATGTAAAACTGGAACAATCCCGTTTTATTTTATATTGACTAACAATGTCATGTGATGAACTGCAGCACACACTGCTCAGCACAGGATATGCTGTGCTACATTTAATAGCAAGCCTCTACTTTTATTGTGAGCTAGGGCTTTGAACTGAATCACCACTATGACGGTACAGATAGCAGAGAAGTGTTTTGCTTCAGCAGTTTAATATCTGTACAAGGGAGATTGCAAGTTTGCACCAGTTGCTGAGTTTCCACATGTTGACAGGATCAGGAGCTTGATGCTGCATCATTACCCAGATGGAGAAAGTTCTGGGTTAGAGGAAGCCAAAGCATCGTGTGTTTGTGGGATGCCTGTGAAACCACGAGTGAAGTTTGTATCTCTGGTGGGATGAAAATCCCACAGTGGCCCATCCTGCCCTTCTCCAGGGCTGTCCAGCAAAGCTTTGCTCATATTCCCTTTCAGACAGCCCTCCCAGCTTAGATGCCATCCCACAGATTCACTGGGAAAAAAAACCCAAAACTGCACATGCAAAGAAATATTATTGTGTGGTCCTAATCTACTGCAGAAAAAGGAATAACTGCAGCTGAGGTGTAAACTGACTTCGTGTGAATATTTCATTTCCCAAAAAGACTAAAAAGAAAAATCAAAGCAAGACAGGATTTCTTCCTAAATGTGAGGGGTTTACCTTGTTTTGTTACTGATGTGCATTCCACCTGTGCAGAACAGGCTTTAAAATAAAAGTACAAAAGGTGTTCTGCACCATACTCACATGGCCATCCTGGGGCAAGTCTGCATCACCTCATTCCAGATGTGCAGGGACACACTTCATTCACAGGTACACTTTTGCAGATTGGCAGAATCTGAGAATCCACTCCCCCAAAAAGGCCCAAAACCACACAGACAGTAAAAGATTTCACTTTTATGAAATCCCTGTTTCTCCCTTTGGGGCCTAAAACAGCCTAGAAGAGCTATTCTGGGCCCACAGAGACTCAATATCTGATTTTTTTTTCCTTCTACACCCAGCCCCTCCAAATTTAACCTGTTCATCACCAGCAACAAACTTCCATTCCAGATAACTGCCCTTACTACATAGAAAGCTTTGGTTTCTGCAGCTCTGTGGATTCTGAAATATAAAGAAAAAGTAAAATACTAAGTTTCTTGACAAAAGGAGAAAAACATTAAACATAATATGAGTTCACAACTTGTCTGCTCCCAGCTGCTTGGTACAGTGAGCTCAGCACCATGAGGAATTCCTTCAGAAGTGAAAATTATTCTCAAGTATCTTCTACCCATCCAGTAACTCCAACACAGACACAGAGCTGTTGACACATTTTGTTTTTTAAAAAAACTACAAAACAGCAAAAGTGTGCAGCTTCCAATTTTGAATTTGTGATTGCTAAATTTAAACCCAGCAGCAGCCTTGTTACAGATTATTACATAAAGCAAACTGCTTATCCCCCTGCACCACAGTTACTTTTTGACCTAACTAGGCTTAAAGCACATTTCTTGGCCCCACTTTCTGCTGTCAGCCCACAAGGAAGCAAATACCCACAAAGAGAGGATTAAAAGAGATACAGGAATACTTGAGAACAGGCAGGACACAGATTTGCTGCTTCTCTGTCCCATATTATTGTTTTGGTTTGTTCTGGGTAAATCAGGTGAAGGACATTTGGTCACACAAGGCCATGAGCTCTGTCCACAATCACTGAAGTGCTCCTGAGTACTCTTACAGATTTAGATTTAAAGAAAGGTTAAGGTTTAAAGATTTAGGTTTTAAGAAAGCTCCCACTTGCCTGCATGTTCTTCCCACAGCTCAGAAGATGCACTGGACAGAGAAGCAAAAGTTCACAATAGCACAGATTTATTTACAAACAGACTACAAAGAGGCAGAGCAGCAGGCAACAGAAAATGAAAACCAAGGATAAACTCCTTTGCATAAAATGGAAACCATTCTCTCAGGAACATGCAAGAAGATAACAGAGGGAAAACAAAGAGGAGACTTTCAGAAATTCAGGTGATGATTTTTTTTTCCCCTCTACACAGCTCTTTTGGTGGCTTATTTGATACCCTCTATGTAGCCCTGACACACACATTGCAGCTCCTTCTACATTCTCTCTTTCATTCAGTAGCAAAAGAATCAGTCACAGTCAGAATCCATCCAGCATTGGCTTAGCTTTATGTGACTCAGATGCACTGACATATTTTGACACAAACTGATACTCTGTGGAATCACATTTTTTTTCCTTTACATTACACTTGCAACCAGTGCAGCAGCGGGGGGAACATCACTGACCAAAGCCCATTAATTTATTTCACCTGCAAATTTATTGTAAAACCTGTGAAGCACTGAACAAATATGTCCACTAGATAAGATGCAACATCAGAATCTCAATATTCTTTGAGCCAGGCCAAGACAAAACTAAGCACATGAATCCTAAGGAACTGGTGATAAACTCAGTTGTGGTGAAGCAGCTTAATTAAGATGTAAAAAGACACATTTGGGTTGATTTTGTTTGTTTTGTTTTCACTCTCCCATGTGCATTAGAGATGCATTGCAGGAAGTACAGAACTGAGTAGCTGTGGTATGCCAAGACATAATGCCAGTGGGGAGCAGAAACACCTAATCCAAGTTACCCAAGGACAAAAATCCACAATCCTGGTTGGTGAAAAGCAGCTGCTCCCCAAAAAAAAAAATACCTGTGTACTGGTGTCTGGCAAAGCTATCCTGAATCACCACTCAGCAAATCCCTACTGCACACGCCTGGCAGGGCTGAAATTACTTGACTGCTCATTTCTACTTCTGTCCAACATTATGCAGTCTTTTTGCAACTGCAGTAATGAGGGCAGCTCCCTTCCCACTTCCATCTTCAGAAAGCATGAAAGTCACGTCACACTGAGGTGCCAGCTCCTTCACAGTTTCCTGCAGGACCGTAGAAAAACTGAAAGGGAAGGGAGAGAAAACAGAATATTTTAGCAGCTGCTTTCTGATCTGACATCTTCACCTATAAGCAAGGAACCATAACCTCAGCCATTGCTTTCTTCAGCTTTTTCTCCTATTCATGAAAGATACAGATTTCTGTACACAAACAGATTCTAATTTTTATTTCTCCACTTAAATTTTGTTCACTGTGATGCCACACACTGCCCACATCATGAAGGAGGTTCTCTTCTCCCAACTCAAAAGCTAATGCATCTATTTCTAGACCTTGCTCATAGAATATTGACCCAACTCCAAAAACTCAAGACAGCTTTCCATCTGGGAGACTCAGATACTGTAGAAATCTGCCAAAACACTGGAAAATAAGTATGAGGTTCACTCAACATCCCAGAGAAAAGAGCCTCCCAGTGGTAACTGGAGCTGACTTTACAATTTTCAATCCTATGGTTAGGAAAGGGAAATGACAAAATGCAGGGAAATGTGTTTTTAATCAGGTTTTTAATCATCTCAGCAGAAAGCTGGTACAGCTTGGTATGTTTTCACAGAGCAAACAGCAAAGGGAAGTGGCACTCACTGCGGGTGGAGCTTGTACAGAGTCCCATCTACTCCAACAGTGATTTGCAAGCGCTCCACTCCTCGGTTCTCTCTCTTCTTCTCCACAATAGCAGCCAGCCCTGCCCCACAGAGCCGGGCAGCTCTTCTGGAAACAACTCCACACACCTCCTTGACAATGATGCTGTCCTCACAGGTGCTGTCCAGGCCCAGCTGCTGCAGGATGCGCCGCACTTGCAGGAGGGCGAGCCGGTCACTGCACACAGGGAAGCACGGGGAGCAGCAGGGCGTTAGGGAAAGCTCCAGCACCTCACACAGGTGTGGTCCAAAGGAAATGGGACCACTTCAGCTCTTTTAAGGCTGAATTCTGTCTGGATTCAGGTGGGAAAGCTGCTCCTTCCATGCCCTTTGCCATGTTAGGCTGCATGTCCTAGGCACAAACAGTAATCATTCATCTAATTCCCAAAGTCAGAAAGGAACAGAGCCAGATCAGCCACCTGATCCTTTAGATCTCAAGGCTGAGACACTCCTTTCAAGGATTTCCACAGCAGAAAAGAGTTTGAAACAGCCTAGAGACCATTGCAGTCATGCACAGATAGGTATACCACATATTCATGTGCTACAGGTATAGGTAAGCACATATTCACGTATCACTGACTTCTCACTTTCTTAAGGACTACTTTAAGTCCCACAAGAAACACTTAGCTTGATGGCTAAGGCATCTGAGATAACCCATTTGTGTGGATAGGAAATGATAATTCCTATAATTACAAAAATAATTCTGTAACTCCCCCAGTTTCTCATTTTTAACTTCTATTCTGGAGGTGGGGGATGCACAAAGAAGAAAACTACAACTGACTTAATTGACTTATTGAAGGAAAGGGCTCCACACCCTTGCAAAAGACTGTTTTCTAGGTGTCCCAGAAGACTTCAAGGATTTAAGCATCTTTACCTCTCAATCTGAGACAGGAATTTTGTTTCAAATATGCCTCTCTTCCTGAGTGATTCTGAAATGTGTCCTCTGAACAGCAGCCCTTGTTTGGTTAAGTCAATCAAGATTTGCCTTACTATTTCACCTAGGTACATTCCACTGGTCATTTTTTCATACCTGTTGGGTCAAAAGAGGAATAAAAATGAGAGGAATAAAAGTGTTCATTTAAAGAGATAGCTCTGTTCAGCATGAGTGGTATGACATGTCCTGTGAACTCTTAAAAAAGCAGTCCAAGCTTGCAGAGCAATAGCCATGAAACATCATTTTTCAATCATCAAAAATCTGTTGCAGCGACTTCAAGTGCAAAGAGTAATCACAATATATTTACCTATGCCAAATGGCAACAGAAGCAGAAAAAAGCCCTTGCAATAATAAACAGGATATAGTGTTAAAGCCAGAGTCCACACTGAAGTGAAACTCCTCCCTGTCCCTGCATGCATTCCCCAGTGAGTCACACCTAATCAATACTGTCTTTACCCAACAAGGAAGAGTCAAGTTCAGCTTATGGTCTTCCTTGAGTTGTATTTTGCCTTTGAAAAATCACCCTAAGGGGAGGAACAAAGCATGGCCTAGACTTTGCAGGGAAATCTTAAAAGCTGCACTGTTTGGTAAGGCTTTAAGATGAAAACAGTGCTGTGGTAACAACCTATGTCTTTGGTTTTTTCTTTCATTTTTTTGGGGTGTGTTTGGGGGTTTTTTTTATATCTAGGTTACTTACCAAGCAACAAAAGAAATGCAATATTAAATTTTTCTTTCTGATTATTCATTCATTAAGCACATTTTAAAAAGCAGCCAGTGTCTCTCGAAGACTGACTTCATCAGGCTCTTGGCATCAGGACCATCACGTTTACCTCTGTTTCCCTGGGTTTAGGGAGCCTTCATCTACTTCTCTGTCATATTTTGTCCTGATGTGGTCAATGCAGCCATTGTCACCAAATGCTCCCCATTCTGTATTAATGCACATTTTTCCTTCATTCCCTTCCACTATTTCTATGTTTTTCATGTCCTCCATGTAGCAAACATTGCTGCCTGTTCCTAGGAGGAAAGAAATGACAAGACTTCAGCTGGAAAAGTGAAGCAGCACCAGAAACTTTTGGAAGGTGATTGCAGTGCTCATCTTAAAGTTCTCTTTGTCATATCTCAAATTTCAAGGTCCTTTCCAACACAGGCCATTCTATGAGTCTATGCTTAGGTATATTTCTGTATCAAAACTTGGGGGAACCTATTGGGGGAACCATCTAAAAAGCTCAATGAGAACTCATTCAGATTTTAAAAAATATTTGCTTGTTCCATGGTCTATGACCTGGCCACACAGTAATTATGAATGCACTTGTCAAAAACAAGAATTCATGCTCTATCTGCTTGTATTCTTTTACCCTGCCTACACTTGTTAGGCACCATCAGAGATATGACCCAAAGTCCAACAGGTTCAGGAACTTATCTGCTGCAGATGTTGTTAAGTTTCCTGCTGAATACCACACAAATCTGCCAAGAACCCCAAGCAACTAATAACACCATATATCAAACTCAAATAAAAGGTGCTGCTTTACAGATCCCAAAGCCCAGCTCTGCATAGGTGCTTCCTTCTCACAGTGGTCCCTTGACCATCACTGTACCTGCAATAAGGCCAATCTCACAGTTTGGATCCTCATATCCACAAGTCATCATGGTCCCCACAGTGTCATTCACCACTGCTACAATGTCCAAGTCAAACTCCTAAAACACAAGCCACAATCAGTAGTGGAATGCCAGAGGAAGAGTGAGGGTGCATTAAATACACCAAAATGAGCAGAAGAAAATAGCTCACATTTCTTCTCCTGATGGCCTCTCTTAGCATATCAACAACATCTTCCCCCTCACAGTCTGTTGCCTTGAATCCTTTTGTCCATCCCACAAGCGTTCCCTGAAACAGAAAAGAAAGTAAGTCATAAGTGAAGACAAAGAGCAGACTGTACATTGCAAGCATCAGCTTTTTCTTGCCTCCCACCTCAATGCTTTTGGTTTTTTTCCTATTTTTGTCCCAAATAATGTATTTCCCTGTACAGGTTACTGTGGGTGCCTATTGCAGGCTGTGCATGTGTATCTTTGTTATTCAGCTGCTGATGGTAGTGGCTCCAAGTTTACTCAGCTATTTATCAAGGCACTGCACTCAGCACCTTCTAAATCTCATTTGGAAAACCTCACCTCACCTCTTGTGCATTGTATGACCTGTTCTGCCTCCCACAGGCAGATGGATAACATGGGATGATAACTTTCTCATGAAACACAACTAATTCGCAAAGCAAAGCAATAAATTCTCCAAACCAAAATGATGTCATTTACCAAGCAGATGCAGAGCTGCCATCTGACCCATTCTGTGCTGCAGTTCTTACCTTGTCAATGCTGGCTTGCCTGCAGGGGAAGGAGAAGGTGAAGCCCAGGGGAAGCCGAGCACCCTTAATCCCCATATACTCCAGAAACTCGGCTATGCACTGGACAATATGGTCAAAGAGCTGGAAGGAAAGAAAAAGAATATAAATCTCACAAGTAATCTCATTCAATGGGCCTTGGCTGGATCAGTTAAACAGTCACTTAAAATTACCTCTTCTCCTGTTCCTTGCATGATCTCCAAAGGAATGGCAAAGATTTTGTTATACATTTGCACTGATCTTCTCCTCCCGCTTTTGATTTTGACCAGCAGAACCCTGAAATTTGTGCCACCGAGATCGAGGGCGAGGAACTTTCCTTTCTCTGAAGGAGAAGAAAGGTATTTCATATTTTGGTACTTCTAGCAGCATGTTTGCCAGTCAATGACATACTGATGATAGCACAATTGATTTATCCCATGGAGATAAATCAGCGTGGGGCTGAAGATAACAGATAACATAGCAGGAAGCACCGGTTGGACAACATAAATCCCCCTGGCATGTGCCAGATTAATTAGCACTTTCCCTCCCTCCCAAAAAACAGACAAGCAACTTTGCTGAACCGCCTTCAGGTGATCAGGAACCAACTTCACCTGTTCCATCCGGCATCCCGCAGACGTACGTGGGCAGCATCTTCACAGTAGCCTTGCCTTGCGTCTCCCTCTTGAGCCCATACTCCAGCTCAGCCCTCATTTTGTCCCTCACCTCCTGGAGGGTGCCTGGGGGCAGCAGGAAGGGTGCCAGGGTGGTGTCGAGGCGGCGGCGCTGGGCTGCCAGCCTGCGTGCCACGGCTGTGACCACGGCAGCCCCGCGGCCGCTGCCGCCCTCCGACAGCAGGAACCGCACCTCGCACGTGGGCACCAGCCTCCTCACCACCTTGTGCAGGCGCTTGGCATACCTGGCAGGGACAGAGAGGCTCCTTTAGGCTCCTACAGACCTTTCCTCTCTGCCTGCAATCAGAGCTCCGAGCACTTCGGGAGAAGAGTTGGAAAAAGTTTCCAGTTTGGGGAAGCGCAGGTTCGAAAGCATAGAAGGCGTGGAGAGAGGGGGAAAGAAAGAAAAGAAAAGACTCACAGTGAACTGCAAGTGTCCTAGAAGCTCAGGAGTCACTTGAGAAATCAACTGCATTTCCTCCAACACCATTATTCCACAGGTCACGTATTTCTCACCCCACTCCAAATTTTAAAGCTCCTGGGACAGCCTTGCAGTAACTAAGCCAGTTAGACCTCACCCCAAAGCTGAAGCAAAACCAGCAGCTCTCTGAAAAGCCTCGCACTCATGCAGGTGGAGGCTCTCAGCAACAGCAACAATCATCAAATCCTCTTTAGTTACTCACTTGGGGTGGGTTTTGTAGAGTCCTCCATCAATCCCAACAGTGGTTCTCATCCTCAGCAGCTTTTTGTTCTCCCTGAGCCGGGTCAGGATGGCTGCCAAGGCAGCGGCACAGAGGTTGGCCGAGCGGAAGGAAACGATGGTGCAGACGTGCTGGACAGCAACACAGTCCTTCTCAGAGGGAAACAGGTCCAGCTCTGTAAGGATCTCTTTTGTGTTGCTCAGACCTTCCTTGTACCTAACCCCAAAACAAAAGAATACACCACCAAATGCAAAAACTTATAAATCAATACCCTGGCTCAAAAATAAATGAGAGGAGACCACGGCACAACCAACATAAGTCGTTCCCATAAACCAGTAATGTGTTTTCCCACAGCATTCCCAAAAGCACCCAGGGGAGACAGGCTGCTTCCTGGGGTTCAGCATTTGGTGAGACCAATCAGCTAGTCAAGAAGAGAAGGGATAAAACAGTCCAAAGAAGGAGAGCACAAGAACAGATATACAGCTTCACTCAATACAACAAAGAGAATAATTCCTGGAGTGACAGTGAGGACCAGGATTCCGCTTCAAAACACCAGAATCCAAGTTTTCCATGCAGTCACCCATTAGCTGATCTATAATCTGTACTACATCTCCACAGCCCCAGTATTCCCACATCAGAGAGGCTGAAAACTGCAACAATCATCCCACACACTCAGGCCTCCAGAGGGGTTATTTACACAATCTGCATCTGGGATGTGTACCAATACACTTCTTGCTACTGTGGTACTTTGCTAAAACTCTCTTACGCCAATTCCTGCTTACAGGAAGGTCAGCTTTTCTCCTAGGCAAAAGCTAAATCAAGTTGAACAGTTCAGGATTGTTCCCAGCACTCACAGATTTTAACTACACTTTCATTATCACTGCTGTGCTAGTGAAAGACTAACTTTGAGAGTGACTTCCCTCAAAGAATGTATTACGAGTTCTTACTTTTCCATTGCAGACACGTGTTTCATTTCAATCTTGCCCTTAGTAAGCAGAGCTGTTGACACTTTCCCATTGAAGAGCAGACCTTCCTTTGTCATTTTTAGGAGAATGAGTCTTACAAGCTCCCCCAAGTACAGGCTGCTGATCATCTTCTCAAACCTGGAACGGAGCACAGGAAGGATTTCAGGTGTTCACCAGCTCCTCTCTTTAGCCCTCCACAGCATCATACCAGAGGAACCAACTGGTTTTAACAACACATGAGCAACCCTTGGCCTGAAGCAGGGAGGTGTGGAAGGTGCTCACCCTTCCCAGAAGGGAAATTAGACAGAACCAGCATCAAGTCATCTCAGGTTCACTTAAGACAATTCCTGCTCCAAAGGGGCTCTTGGCTCTGGAAAAGCAGTCTGAGAACTCTGTCAGGGAATCACTTACAATTGTTGTCCAGGATTAAGAGATCCCAGATCCAGCTCCCGATCGAACTCTGTGCGGAGATCATCCAAAGCACCATCATCTCCAAAGGCTCCCCACTCTGTGTTAATGCACATCCTCCCTTCATCCCCTTCCACCAGGTTGATGTGCCTCATGTCCTCCATGTAGCATGCATTGGTGCCAGTCCCTGTGGGTATTGGATGAACTACTGTTTGTTCCACATCTTTGGGAATGTCAGTGTATTTATTGTCTTGGGAAGAAAATACAAACACATAACCCTGTGGCACAGGATGCTAATACAGGCCACCTGCACCTGTGAAATCACCATTTCACAGTGAACGAAAAAAACCCTGAAATTATTCTAAGGCTTGGCTCATTTAAAAACATTTTCTTCTTTTTCAAATGTACTTCTGTGTGCCTAATAAAAGGCATCATGGTGCATGAAATGGAGAAATTGTGGAAAGCATAGTTGGTACTAACTACCAGACGTGAGGGGAATTCAGCTTTCTCTGTACAGACGCAGTAATTTTCTATACAGTCAGCAGAAAAGTTTAGTATGCTGGTCACAACTGAGCCCAGACAAAATGGGGACTGTGGTATTTGATGGCAATGTGATCAGCATAAAAACAGCTGCTTTACAGAAGGCAGCCAGGCTTGAAAATCCAACCATTGTTTTTTCCATTTTCTTTCTGCTCTTTCCTGTATTGTCAAACACCCTCCTACTTCAGATTTGTAGTAATTCAACAAATGAGAGGGAAAAAACCCTACATGGTGAACAGGAAAAATTACCAATTATGAGTCCAACTTCACAGCGCTGGTCATCATATCCACAAGTCATCATGGTTCCCACCGTGTCATTGACCAGTGCCAAAACATCAACATCTATGTCCTAATAGCATAAAGATGAGTGATTAACAGGGAGAAAAAGCTCAGAAAGCCTCCTGTGCGATAAACACAGGCATGCAGGCACTTTGAAGGCCTCATTCAGGAAAACTCCTTGGCTGAAAGACACTACTTCCTTTTACATCACTCTTCCCATAACCCTGTGAGGTTACAAATATCTCTGAATTCTCAGGTGTTCCACCAGCCTCTTTGCTTGAAGGACTTGTTTTCCACAACCCCACCTCATTTACCAGAAAAGGGGCATGTTATTGGTGTGAATGTTGTGATACTGTGCTTATGGGTGGTGTGAAAAGATAACATCCTACCACCTGAGCAGAGCCCATCAAATGGGACAGAAAACACACAGAAATGCAGCTACAGCTGTGCAGCAATACCACACTCAAGTAGAAAGTCTTCCATCAAGGCTGTGCAGTTTCCTCTTTACTACAAAGTCATCAAGATATGGAAAGATGTCTTGTATTTCCTAGCTGGTGTTAGCAATAGCACCAAACATGAAAAGCAAGGCTTTCCAAAGTATTAAGACACAGAGTTATTCAAAGGCTAGATGCTAGTTCAAGGGCAGATTTAATAATATCTTTCTGCTGACCTTAAAAACTGCAATCAATGGCTCCATCCTACAGACTGCAGTGACCAGGCAAGCCCTGGGAGAGTTAAGTGTGCCAATCTGAGATGAGGGGATAGTTTTCCCCTACCAGCCTTCATCCCACAAGCCAGGTTGTGAAACACGGTGTGTGAAACTACTGAGTGTTTTATATCTGACTTTTGTGTGGTTTCACAAGAGATTCCCTTGGGCTGAGACAGTGGGGCCATACTGGTGAGCTGTCCCAGGCAGCCTGAGTTACAGCTGCCAGAGAGATTCACATCTACCAGCTGTACAGGCATGTTAGGCACTTGCTACTGAGCATCCCTGAAGGATTTCTGACAAGAAGAACCTACAGACCAAGAGCTGATTTCCCAGGAGGACGTTCAGGTTCAGCCCCTGCAGGTACAGAACTTGCCTTGTGCTTCTGGAGGGCCTTGCACAGAGAGCTGAGCACATCTGTGTCCTGAACTCCTCGGACCCTGAAGTGCTTCGTCCACGCTAGAAGAACCCCCTGAAAAGTGACAGTGCAGTGACCCAAAAGCACACAGAGTTTAGCACACAAACCACAAAGCCAGTCAAGACTAAACTGTGTGGAGAAGTCCACTATGTCTCTCCACACGTCAAAACTGAGCAAAAAAAGTCAGAGCAGATCTTCTTACCTTGGGGTGCCTGTCAGTACCAAGACAATCAAAAAGGTACAGTCATAAAGTCCCAACTCTGTAAATGTTTCTCTATGTGCTTCATTTAAAGCACATGTGGCTTTCCTATGCTGACCACAATCTAATAGTATTAATCAAAAAGCAATTGCAGGACTGGAACCCAAAGCACAGCCCCCTAGAAATAGGAGAGGCTAGAATGAGAGAACACAAAATAATTGCAACCAGCCCTTTGTTTCCCCAAGAGGTGTCTCAAGCAGCTCAGCTACAGGTATTTCCTATTCAGAATCAACTCTAAATAAAAGAAACAGAGAGTGATTAAAAAAATAAAGATGCTTCAAGACACAAAAATGTATTTCTAGCAGTGTTAATACAGGGGCACATGGTTCTTGTGGAATTGGGTACTGATGAAACAACAGAATAGCTTTAGCTTAAAGATCATGCTGCCTTGAGATGAGAAATGAATGGCAGTCAAGTCTAGTTAAATGCTAAAAATCACCCATGCCTCCTTCAGAGAGCCATGTAAACATACCCTGTGCTTTTATGTGAGGTCAACACCCACATTCAACAGCTTCTCCAGATTCTGCAAGGAGCTCAGCTTGACAAGAGTATTTCTTTATGCATCTTACCTCTTCCAATTTGGTCTGTTTGCACGGAAAAGAAAACGTAAAGCCAAGAGGTAACTTCTTATGCTTCAGGTTTTTGGTCTCCATGAAGTCTGACAGACAGTCAGCAATGTAATCAAAGAGCTGCCCAAAAAGAGAGGCCAGTTGGGCTGTGTCCTGCAGGCAGGAGCTCCAGCACAGCAGCAGCACAGCAGTGCCCTACCTCAGCTCCATTCCCTTGTGTGACCTCCTTGGGTGTAGGGTAACACCTGCTGTCCAGCTGGCTGCTCTGCCTCCCATCATCAAACACCTTCACCTGGTGGGCACGGAACTGGGAGCCACCCAGGTCCACAGCCAGGAATTCACCCTTCTCTGCAACACAAGAGGGCAACCATCACTGGGGATGGCCACCAAGCAATGGCTCAGGTGCCAGGCTGATGGCCACAGCCCAGGGCCTTCCCTCAGCCACAGGCTCCCCTGCCCCATCATGGCAGATCCTTATCCTATAATCTTGAGAGCATCAGAAAGACTGAGAGCTGGAAACTCTAAGCAAGGCTATCAGGTCTCTCCTTTTATCTTGCTGTGTCATAGATAATTCAATTTTTAGTTGGCAGTTTGGGTTTGTGTGCCCTGCTCCTTCCACAGCAGCGTATTTTCAAGCTGCAGAAGGATGAGCTTTTCAGCAAGAAAGGCCCAAATAAATGCAAAGTCAACCAGAGCACATAGAGGCTGCAAAACTGTCACCTGAAATACGGGACAATCAGAATGTGAGACCATTACCTGTATCCAGTAGAGGATTTGCAGGCATATGTTAAGACTCAGCTCTAGTGGAGAAGTCAAATTCCAAGTGGGGAAAAGCTAATTTGCTGCCCAAAGTCAAGCAACACAATCCTTTTCAAATGTCTTTTGGTGTTTCTGTGAAAGTACCATTTTGTTTCCCAGGCTTGCTCAGACACATAACTCCAGTAGCAAACCTCAGATGGAAGGACAGTTTGGCCTCACTGCTACAACAAAACAATTGTTTATCCCACACACAGGAAAATGCCCTTCCCAAAAGGAAAACACAGTGGTATGTGCCTAGCCTTGCATGATCTTTGTTCCATAGTCCAAACATGTGATTAAATTTTATTAAATCTGATCCTGAAAGGGAAGGAAGCAGGAAATTCTACCTGTAATAAATACCATGGTCAGTTATCAAAGGTGAGGAGGCAGATTGGGTTACTCAGTAAACCATGACATTAGTCAGACCATTAATCCCTAAACAATGAAAAATTGAAGATGCTCTATATGAGTCATTTCCGGCAGCAACATTGAGGGCACAAAAAAAAAAAATCTCAAAGTTAATTGCTATTGCAAATGAGGAATAACCATCCAAGTTTGAGCTATTTAAACCTGCTGGAAGTTTTAACCTGTCTGGAAGTAAAATAACCAGCAAGGATTTTTCAAGAGAGCAAAAACAGAAAAATCAATGTGATACTTAGAGCAGGCAGTGTGTCAATCAGATATAGCCCAGCTTGATGCTGCAGCATGTCCTTGACACATTGGAAAGGCCACACAGGCCAGGAGAGCACTGTCCAACCTTGGCCTTGAGGAACATCCACTCTTGAAGCACTGATGACACTACATGCAATTTTCCACGTCTCCTGGCCTCAGGGGCTCCCTCTGTTCCAGGACAGCATCAGAGACCCGTGAGACCTCAGGACCAGTGACTGTCACTGAGATTGCAAGGGTTAAGGAAGTACTTCTTTCTCTTTGCCAAAGCTAGCAGCAAAGGAAGAGTACTCCCTTCCATCCAGTCAGCCTGTGTATAATTTCTCTCAGACATGCTTCATTTCAAGGGACTTGCCTTCAAATAATTTCTTTATGTCATTAAAGCTGTTATTGATCATTTAACTGCAGAGAAATTACCATCAGAAGGAATAAAGTCATGTGGAAATAAGGTAAAAAGCTAACATTTCAGTTTCCTGCACAGCTAGTTTACATCACGTCCTGACCTAGGCCAGACAAGAGTCCTGCACAAATTAACTTGGTTAAAAACCCAGGAAAAATATAATTTTCTGTCAGGCTGTACTGCCAGGAGCCAGCTGAGGACTTTTTTTGGATGTGCATATTTCTCCAAACAAAATGAGCTCTTAGTTCCTATCTCACACCACATCCTCCCAGAAGACACTAATGCATTTTCTCCCTCTCTGTTCAAGCCTCAGCTGCAGCAGAGCAGACAATTTCCTGGTAGACCCTCAGAAGCAGATTTTCCCAAGGAAGAAGGCAAGGAAGGGCAGAAGGGATCAATTCTTGGAGAATTAGAAAAAGCAGTGCAGAATTTGGGGATCACAGCTCTGAGGATGCTGTCACTGGGCAATCTGAGGGGTTTCACTGCAGCATCCTGCCCTCCCCGTAGCTCCAAGAAGGGCAGGCCACACCACACTGCACTGCAGGCTCTGAGCTGTAGAGGCTGCCCTTGCCATGTCCAGCCACAGCTCCTACAGCAAGCCTGCACTCAGAACAGATGGGAGAGGCTGTTCCTGAGCACCTACTAGGTCCTTTCCTCAAACAAGCAGCATTAGGTCAAAATCCACCCAGCGCAAGGAAAAAAACCCGCTCTGCCAGCACTCCCCCAGGCTCAACACACACAGGTGCTTTCTCAGTGAGACAGGCAGTAACCCAGAGCCACTGGCTGCCCTGTGTCTCTGCTGGGAGTACTGGCTGCAGCTCATTTTGCTAAAGCAGCAGTGCTGAGCTGGAGCAGGGGGACTCACCTGAGCCGTCGGGCAGCGAGCGCACGAATGACGGCAGCATTTTCACTGTGGCCGTGGGGTTGGTGTCTCTGCCCAGGCCCTTCACCATCTCAGCCTGGAATCGAGCCATCACATCCAGCAGCACATCATCAGAGAGCCGCAGGTGGTACAGGTACCTGTCAACCTGCAGAGATGGGAGCTGTTACTCAGAGGCAGCTGCTGATCTTGCCTTTCATTTCCGACCTCAGCACCTAAGTTCTTATGCCTCTCAGTGCAGGCAAGCTCCAGGTCATCATCAGGACATTCACTCTTCTAAAACAACTTTGTTTTGGAAATGTTTAATGCAGCCTTGGTGAATTGCTGGCCAAAAGTTGGCCATCTTTTCTGGATGGCTCAGTAACTTGACAATCTATGAGATTTGCTTGAGACCCTGACAAGCTGTTTTCACACCATCCTCTCCTGCTATAGATGTAATGAACTAGAACTGCAAAGTATCTCAGTCTGGTGAGAATTTGACCTCTCTGAGGCAGGTCCAGAAAATGCCATCAGTACCCAAGCGTGTCAGCCACAACCCAAAAACATCTATTCAGCTACTGCTTCACTCCACAGACAATTAACTTTGTTGGCATGCCAGGCTGGAACTCAAAGCCTTATTCTCACTCCAGCTCTGCTCTCCATTCTCTTGTGATTCTAGGATTACATCTAAAACACATTTTTGGGTGCAATCAATACCCTTTGTTGAAGGTCTGTAACTCACAGAATACATCAAAATAGAAGCCAGTTGAATATAAAAGAATTCAAAAGTATCTATGAAGCAGCTCATTCAAATAAACTGGCAGAGAAGCTAATCAGTGTTTATGAACAGCTTCATCAGGGCAAAGTGAAAGGTTTTTTCCTTAAGGACTACATGCTGCTGGCACTGATACATTCCTGCAGGGCTTTAAGTAGTGTGGCCTAGAAACTACATAGCTGGATACAACAAAGGAATAACACAGGAAAAAAATTAATTTTTTCTTTTTTTTTGTAGTAGCTTTGCTACTACAGACACTCAGCTCTTGCACCATGGGCTATGTTGCTAGGCTGCTTTATCTGTTCAGAGCATTTCATCAGTCCTGTTTACATAGGGAGGTCTGGAGGGTTGGAAGGACACAAACCAAGTCCCACCAGAGATATGGCAGGATTTAAAAGGTTGCAGTGTTTAAACAGAGGGCAATGCAGGTTGTGGATAAATTGGTCTCTGCTGCAATTTGGACTGGCCACCTGTTTTAATGAGGCCCAAACTCATTACCTATTCACAGTCCCATTTTAAACCGATGGTCAAAAATCACCCACCTAAAAGAGTCAGGACCCTGAAAGTCACTCCAGCACTTATTTAATACACACAGAGGAGAAAGAGTTAAACTGCAACATACAATTGTCCTAGAGCAGCAGCTGCCTTTGGATACAGCCATGCCTTGAAAAGGCCATTATTCAGATTCATCTTTGTAGTCCTTGTTTGCTTGATTTCTTCCAAGGCTTTTTTTGAGGCCCCCACCCCTGTGTAGGATCCATCATCTTAGCCTATGCATCCATACTGATTTTTTGAGAAAATACAGTGACTGGAGATAGACAGCACTCATGCCTTCTGACACAGGCCCAAACAGCCTTGTGACAGAAATTCCTGTGGGGGCAAAAAACCCTCAAGAGTAATAAAAATTACCATGTCCGCTTGCAGACAACATGCACTAGCTCCCTCTGCACACAGACATTGCACTCCCCACCCTGTTTACCTACAACCATTGGAGCAGACAGCCCTCTCCAAGGAACTAGGTAAGGCAGAGCCCAGGAAAGCCTGCAGGCTCTCCAGCCTGATCTACAACCAGAGCAAGGCCCTGCTCTCATAACCATTTACTTGTCAACACAGGAATGGCCAGGCTGTGCTAAACTAAACTGGTTGCCCCTCTCCCATGGCACAGGAACAGTGCCTTGCCTCATTTATGGAAATAGCACTGTTTTCATGGCAGACAAGCTCTTGGTTTTGCCATCACAGAGTAAGTAAGCAAGCCTGAGGAGAGAGAGGTGGAAGACATTCCTTCTTTCTAATAAGGGAGAAATCAAATCTGTTCTGTACAGCCTACCCTAGGCTACTTAAAAGAGAAGTGTGAGGAGCATGTGGTTTCTTGCCTTCACGAAGGGCTGGTTTGCACCTTGCAGAAAGATTTTTTAAAATCGGTTTGCCAGAATTCCTCTGCTCCCCCCTCTCCACTGTCCTCACCCAACTACAAGCTGGATGTTTCTCTGCAAAGCCCACTACACCCAAGCACTGCTCCACAAGGTCCTTCTCTTTCCTAGTAAAAAGGAAGAAGAAATAGTACTGTCTAGATAAAAGATCAGCTTCTCACAGGAGAGAGGGGCAGCGAGGTCTTTTTCTGATCACATTAAATCCTAGGGATAAAAGGGCTATGACTGAGTCAGAGACATCTGATTGTTGAGATACCAGTACCTCTCTTGGAATGCCTCTCTCCAAAACAGAATTAATGGAAGAAGTCCTCCTTGGAACAAGCCACTCCATGTTTTGGGCACAGGCAGGAGAACCCAGAGTTGCTCACTTTGCTGATGAGCTCAGTGATGCAAGTGGATCTATGCACCAGGACCTTGGATCTCCCACCATGCAGACAGCCCCAACTCCCACCTTCCCAGCTCCTGGCTGGAAAACCAAAGGATGGAGCCTGGCAGCAATGGCCACCTGACAGCACTCAATGAAGACACGAGGAATACAGAGGACCTGCTAGGGACATGTCCACAAACCAGAGGACCTCTGACCATGAAGCTTACAGGTCTCACGTGGTCTTACAATGGACATAAGCCCAAAAACCCATTTCAGCATGGCTATGAAAGTAGATTAGGGAAGAGCAACCATTAAGCAGTTCACTCCCAGTACTGATAGGTTCAGATCTGAGCCATCTGCAGGTTTTCCAACTGCAATTAAAGGTCACACCTATAAACATCAAAGTGATTAGCCAGTTTTGGATAACCAGACAGGAGGCACAGGCACCCCAACACCAGTGGGAAATCTCTCCCAAATCTCAGCAGACCAAAGACCACAGGGGTTTTCCCTATTCCTGCTAGGTGACTGACTCCTGATTCCCACTCAGACTGAGAAATCCCATCATCCACGCTACACTTGCAAAGCAACTCAGCAAGAGTCATCCTTTCTGTCCCTCTGGCCTCTACCACACCATGCCAGGTAAACCTTAAGCACTTCCCCTTACTGAAGAGAATTTGCTCCGTTACCGGGAGAGCACTTATAACTGTGAAGGGAAAACCAGACCTGTTTTCACACTTGTCAGGTGGTTTAAGGTCTAATTACCTCCTACCCCATCTGGCTGAATGGTTTTAGTGGATAATGCCATTATATGGTCTGCATTATGTACCACAGACCCTTCCGTATCTGGGTAACACAGTTCTTAAAATAGCAATCAGCTAACGCTGCATCTTACCTTTTTTATTTGATCCTCTTTTAGCTTTGTGAAATGGAAAGCTAGCAAATGGACAGCAAACATTTTCTTGAAGCAGATGGATGAGTCAGTAGTGACAGAGCTGCTGTGAATAACTCCAAAGCGACAGATCTTTATTCACGAGGCTGGAGCTAGAGAAACTTCAGCAGAGGCATTTTCCCCAGTGTGGAATAGTGGAGTTCCTGGGAAATTGAGTCCAGAAATAAATCCATCCAGTGTGATCAGGTCAGTGATTAAACTTCTGCCTCTTTGTATCACACCCCCCCACATCAACCCGAAGTCCCTCCCTCCCCAGCTACACACTTCATTGTGCCAGAGCAGGCACCTGGAGAGCTGCCAAGCTGAAGGGGAGAAAAATCGATTTTGTTACTGCCCCACTTGGGAATTGTTACCACTTCTCAATGCAGTTGCTACGCAGCCTGCCCCTCTTCATTCCAGGGGCTGACAGGCTCCCACCGCTGCTGCGTGCAGCTGAGTGCTGCCGGGAATCTGCACAGTTAAAGGGTTCCAGGAGCCTCCTTCCCTCTGCTCAGCGCTCCCACTTGTGAGACAAACTGTTCTGCATGAATTAACTTCACTCTAGCTCTGCACAGCGCACTCTTATCTGCAGCTTTGTACCAATTAAGCTTTAGCTGAGTAAAAGAGCAGACACACCGACCCCTGCCCCCAGCTGGAATGCCTCTTGCGCAATTCCCAGCAGAGGGGTTTTGGATGGCTTCTTCTCCCTTCACCCAAAACTTCAGACCGGTGAAGATCCTGCAAAACCTGGGGAGAGGACAGATGAACCTGGCAGGCAGCAGTGTGGGTATCAGGCTGCCCCACTGGAAGGATGCCTTTAACTGGCAGCACAGAGCAGCTTCCTTACACCATCAGATTTTGGCACAGCCTCTAACCATCACTCTCAAATTCATTCTGAATACACAAGTGTTTCCAGGATTTTGTCACTGTGTCAAGTGATATGGACTATGGAAACATCATCAGAAGAAAGCTCTGTGAAATGCTGACACAAAGGAGAGGGGAAAAAAACAAAACCAAATCAGGCATTCTCATGGGGTAATTAAGAGGCTCACTTTCAAACTACACCTACACGCAGTATGTTTCCCCCCCCAGTTACTGCACCCCAAATTTTGCAGAACAAGGTAACAATTAAAAATTACTTTGATAGATTAGAAAAACAGCAGGGGGAGAAGAGGAAAGTGGGAGGGGCGTGCCAGGTAATGTGAGGAAACGTAACTAGAGGTTACTAGAGGTAGAAAATTGTCTAGAGATCCAGAGAAGGGCAGAGGCAGCCAGTCAGTAGAAAGGATATCTGGTTACATCAGTTCATAGCCTAGAGTGGACCCAACAATCTCATGCTTTTGTAAAAAGAAAAAAGTACAACTGATCATGGTGGGCTGTATATATAGGAGTATAATCCACAGGCACACAAACCAACACTCAACTCCACACTCGGCACCAGTCTTGGAAAGAGAACTCTGCCCATCCTGTCAGCCATGGCACGTCAAGAAGGCAGGAATCAGAAGGAGTTAGCTCTGCTAAACATCAGCAGCAGTCACAGGTCACATTTTTTCAGCTTCTGATCATGAGGAAAGATTTAAAGAGCTGAGGGAGGGGAACTCCCTCTGCAGAGACAAATCACACAGAACCTCTGCTAGGAAAGGTCTTTTTCTTTTTTTGTCCTCCTGCCTTGCATCAGGGATGAGCTCTGGACACTGGGAGATCCTGCCAGCTCTATTTATTTTCCATTCTTCTAGAACAAGAGTAAAGCAGACAGAGTGGCTGAGCAGTCCATAAATAGGGCTTGTTCTAAAATTAGGCTTTTGATCTTTGAGAGAGAAGAGAGAAAAGAAAGAAGAAAATAAGCCACACTACCAGCCAGAAAGCACGGTTCACTTCTCCTCTATTCATCTTTTAATAACTGCTGGCTCGTTAAGTCAGACACTGACTCCCAGAGGGACTGTCTCTCTCCTCATTGTTTACCCATGCCACCCGAGTCACAACCCCTCTGGCCAGCAAAATTGAAAACATCACCTTTCAAGCTCCATCCCACTTTGATCCAGAGCTCATTGTGTCTGTAATACAGTAGATTTACTTTTCATTCTCTCTTTTCTTTCTTTCTCTGACGGATGCCACTGGAAAAGGGTCTCAAAGATCTAAATGTTCCTAAACTGGCAGCAGGCTCTGTGAAATACCTGACATGTCAGAACGACTGTGGAACTTGTTCACTCAGCCCTGGTGCACCCCAGCTTCCGACAGGCTGCTGTGCAAGAAAAGACAAGACATTATCTCATTTCCACATAGACAGTTCAGTGGACCAAGGGCCCAACACCCAAAAGTGTTACAGCCATTTTTGGCCAGGACAGGGGAACCAATCCAGGCCCAAGTGAAGAGATCATCTCTGACTGCATGCAGTTTGGAAGCTTGAGGAGATGCTGTTTTTCCCTTTTGTTAGAGCTGCACCCAATATGAGCTATTCACAAACCTTCCCTCCCCACTTTGCAAGGGCCAACAAGACTTCAAAACAGTAATGCCTCCCTCTCTACTTTCTTCTCCTGCAGTTTTGCCTACAAAACCCATCTCACGCCACAGTGGAGAATCCTGAAGAGTCTGGTGCTCATCTGCCTCTCAGAGCCTTGCAGTCAAAGGCCTGCAGAGAAAAGAAGCTCATAGCTACAATGGGGAAACTCACAGAGAAGTCTCCAGTACATCAGCTAAAAGTGCCCTTGTTACCTCCAGGAAGAGGTACTGTATCAACCAGCATCTTATTGCCAGATAAAATCTATCTTTGGTGAGGTATCCAAGGCAGCAGCAATGTTGGCTGCTAAATTTGGTACCCAGGTTAGCAAGGAGACAGTGGACAAGGCTACTAGTGAGTCATCAGGGGAAATCCTTCTTTTTTGTAGTTTGATTCCAAGACCAACACCCAAAACACATTCCCCCTTCCCTGCAGTAGCAGTAGGTTCATTCCCCATTATATTCCCATAAGTTCATCAAAGCTCAGGAGAGAAAGGGGTCCCCATATTCATTCTTCCCGCATATGCCACTCCTAGTGCAACATCAGGATATAAAGTAAGGCAGAACACCTGAGGGGAGTGATGGGAAAAATCAGAAGAGATGGAAACAGCACAGAGATGAAAAGAGCACAGACAGAACAGAGCATACTGGGCTTAAAAGACAGAAGGATTTTACCAAGCAGTGCTGTTACAATCAGCACTTTACATTTGAAGGACAGCAAATAAACAATTAATGAATAAACTTCCAAACATCTCTAATTTCAATGCCTGAAATTAATCTGGAAATCTGAACACCCGAAACAGTTTTGCAAACGTGATCCCCAGATCAAGAGAACAGTGTTGTTGTTGCTTAAAAATAAAGCTTCAGCACAGCCCCACAAGGCAGCCCCACAAAGATGGGTAGTTGGGGTAACTCTGCACCACACCAGTCCAGATTGTAGCACATGGGACCAATTTGGCAGTCACTCTAATGGGAGTCAATGACAGCCACACCATTAGCTCAGAAGAAAAGAAAACTTTCATAAAGTCAGCCTGGAAACGCCTGAATAAACTTCAGAGCTTCTAATACAGTTACTATGGAGTCACTATGGAAACAAGCAGTGAGTTAAGCAAAGTGCTAATCTCAGCAAAAGACAAAAAAGAATGCTTATAGCCATTTAGCTTCTTTATTGCAAGGCTTGGTGCTGAAACACGAGGCTGGCTTACACCCTGAAGTCCCAGACACTCTTTCCTTGCTCAAAAATACACACTAGTACTCAGCTTACTGCATCATTAAAGGATAAATTCAACCTAACAGAATCCAAGCACTATATCAATGTGGGTATCCCACAGGCCAACCTCACAGGCTGGGCAGAGAAAACAAGAGTTGTCCATGGTGGACAGCCAAGGTGGCTTCAAACAGCAGTTTGCAGATCCACCCTGGATCTGGGGGAAGTGCAGTCCCAGGAGTAAGTGGGACAATGCATGTGGTCAAAACCTGCAGCAACTACTGCTTCTCTTCCAGTGAGTGCCAAGAACAAGGAGCCAATTGATACCACTCCATCACACAAGCTGTATGACAGTAGCAAATGCAACACATTTGTAAGGGTTAATGCAAGCTAGCATTCTGTGCAAGTGGTGCTGCTGTTCAGCAGGACTCTGGGAAAGCAAAGCTGAACTACTCATCTGCAAAGCAGAAAATCCACAACACTCACATGGCCATTGCTGCACACATAGAGCTGCTTGGTTTTTCTTGGGGGAGGAAAAAAAGATGTGGCTTTGCAGGGGAAGGACCTAAAACTTTCTCTTCCCACCAGTACTGTACTGAAAGCAGCAGGAGATCATGTGGACTAGAAACATTCACGCACTGCTTGTTTTTTAGTAAACAATGAGGGAAGAATACATGAACTACACTGAAAACAGCTGTAAAAACATTTTTCAAACTGCTGCAGATTTCTTTCTGAATAGCAGCATGAAGGATTGATACCAGGAGAAAAAAAAGAGGATTCAGAACAAGCTTTGGGCCTGCAGAGAAACACAGCTGATCACCAAGTCAGGTATTTGATAGTGAAACTCAACTCGGATTCTAAAAGTTTCCCTGTTAACGTTAGCACAAGCAGGACCTGTGCATTTGTACACAGCCAACCCCAGATATATGGCCAGTGCAGCATTATTCTCCTCAGGAAGCCCAGCAACATGTACAAGTGCTGAAACCCACTTCTGTAAATACACAGCAGTTTCAGCATCTGATTTTCTCCACTCTCCAGTATCCATACTGGGAGCTCAAAACTGCTCACACAAAAACCAAATCACACAGCATCATAATTACCCCTCAGATTACAGAACTGAAATTCACTCCAAAATTCGTCTGGCCAGAATTCCATCATCCCTGACATATCACCACAAATGCTTTTCACCTCCTTCCACATTTTCACAGGACACAATGGTTAGAGGCACATGACTCCTATCACCATCCTAAGCCAATTTTGTTCCAGGCTGTTCATTACTTGTTTGTGGTCTGTTAAACTCGGCCCTTTGGGAAAGGGGTGGAATGAGTAGCTAATTCATTACTAGTGAAATATCTGACATTTATTGATGATGAGAGGATATATCTTGCAGGAAGACACCAAGTTCAAATTTTCACAGAGCAGCAGATCATACACTTATGCTGAACACCATGACTGAAGAGTGTACAGCTGAGTGGTAAAAACAAACTTACGGCCTCTGAACTCTTAAGAGTCCACTTCTCTGAGCACTTCACATTACTGGTCACAGGAGAAGGAAAAACATCAAGGAGCTGCAGCAGTGTAAACATGAAATGCCAAAGAAGTTATTAAAATAGTATTTTATTTTATGAATAAAAACTAAACAGAATTAGCACATGGTTCTATTTTCTCTTTTTCCTCGTTTCCTTTGAACTATGCTGATCATCTCTTTTTGAACCAAAGCCATATCTACCATTCCTGTGCTGATCCTGCCACTCACTCTCCAGCTGTCTCAGCATTTCCTGTGTCAGAAGTCCCTCCCGCAGCAATCTGTTGGCAAGAGATCCACGTCCATAGCTTTTCACATCCTCCTGCCTGCTGCCAAGCCGAGAGGGCCTCGAGTTCTTCGCTCTTCTCAGTCCTGCAGCCTCCACTGCAATGGACAGGGCCTCTGTGGAGGCTGCACCGTCACGGTCTGAAGCCACCCTGGCATCCTTCTGAGTCCTTGAGAGAGGAAAGTCTTCTGACACAGCTTCAGCTGTGCCAGGAGCAGCTGCAGACTGGGATGCTCGGATCAGCTTTGTGATGTTGCAGACACCAATTTGGATAATGTCGTCCAGTTTTTTCTGAATGTCCCTTACAAGCACAGCGTCAGGGAACATATCCACGAAGCGGTAACTGAAGAGAGGCAAAAGAACACAAAATTCAACCTTCTCACTGGGACAAAGATGGGATATATACTAAACAAATAAAAATTATTACATGCTGCATGGTGGGAAGGTCACCGTATTTTAATTTGTATTTCAGCTGTTTTGGTCCAGGATCACCTTGTTCCTACCCTTCTGTTTCTGTCAGTCACAAACTGCTCTCTGCAGAACTCACTCCCTGAACATTGCATTTGTCCAGATCCTCTAAAAGGCCAAAGGAGCCCATCCTGCACCACGTACACATGGGCTTGAAGACACTACACTTCTAGGACTGTAAATCATAAATAATAGGAAAAAGTAAAAAAAACTGTTTTCAAGCACCAAGACAATACCTTAACCACAGATAGAGGTCAAAAACATCATGCACAGCTTCAAGGTGCACAAGTTCCTTGATGTTTTTTGGAGCAGCTAAGGGCCACTTGGTGTGCCGGCAGAGCCAGTCGAACGTCAGAGGCTCATTTCTACTGAACTGTCGTGCAAACTGAAAAACAAGCAGATTCAGTCAAGTCCTCAGTTGGTCAGGAAAGAAGAAATCCCCAAAGAGTTAAATTCCCCCAAGTCTGTATACATAGAATACTCCATAAAATACCTGCTTTGTTTTACACAACCCGAATGCCACACATTCTTTTACTTAATTACTCAACACAGGAGTCACCTCTCCTTTCCAGGGCCTCATTAACACAATTTGTCCACGGGCCATGCACAGAGTTCAGCAACAAAAGCACAGAGCTATCCAGAAAAGCATAACACTGAAGGCATTTGATTTCGTCTAGCAAAGCAGATGGACTTTGTGTCTTTTTCAATCCTCCTCCTCCTATTTGGTTAATTATCTTGTTTCAGGGTTGCCAGGGTTTAGAATATTAAACGTATTCCCTGGTTTAGGAAGCACACTACCCACAAACCAAACAGATTAATCTGCACTAGAAATCTGCTCTTCTGAAACCCAGACACCTCAGCTCTTCAACTAACAGAAAAACAAGTCAAGTAAGATTTAAATCTAAAATTTTCAAGAGTACTGATGACTTGGAATAACTGCTTCCTGTGTGGCTGATACTAAAGTGGGTTTCTTGGCCAAGGAGGAATTAAATTCACACAGGCACCACATTATGTCCCTCTGCACCTTCACTACTTGGAATCCAGAAGCTCAGCATTTTCCTGCTGAGGGGCTTTTTTTTTCAACTCTTTAATAAATCACTAATTTTTTAACGATTATTAGCAATTTTTGAAAAGCAAGGTTCTAATATTTTTGACATGAGGGCACCACATCAGTTTCATTTTTATACTAGTTCATTTTAAAAGTTTAATGCAGTCTTTAAAAACGGAACAATGGCAATACTGTCTAACAAAGTAACAGTCCCAAGTGACATTATTATTAAACCTGAAAAATCAGCTGACTATAAATTCCTCAAAATAATCACTCCAGGGGCACAGCAAAAAATAATTCAGCCAGGCCTGAAAAGTAAAGTGATATAATTCTGAGAGCAACTTACAGCTCTGCGTTTTCTGAGATTTAAATTCTATGTACTGTATTATAGCATCAGTAATCACCCTTAATCCCAGATTCTCTTCTTTTGTTGACAAGCTAACAGCTCGAAGGAGCAGTAACTTGGTTTTTAATGACTGCTTTTAGGAACACTGTAGTGCAAAGTTTAACAGTGAACAAGTGACTAGGGAACACAACTCTCATCTCTCCCAGTTCAGAGCTGACATACAAGGACAAGCAGTAGGATTTTCAGAGGCAAACAGCAGAGAAGCAGTCCAAACTTTAAATTACATCATGAGAACCAGTTCTCAGAAGTTAAAAGCTTTGGTCCATAAAAATAGTGAAGAGCTCAATACATGTCCAGCTATTTTATATCTCTTATACTACCTGTGAGCACTTTAAGAATGCTCTCAAATGATCTGATGGCAAAGCCCACAACAAATATAGCAGCTAGATACAGTCCCAGTGCACCAAAACCCTCTTGGTCCAATATAAACACCACATTTTTTGAGGGAAAAAAAGAGCTGACCTTCAACAAAGTGGTACACACAAAAGGCTCTTTTCTGTTCAAGGGTGCAGTGCAGAAGACGTATCGTGATCGCAGATTTAGTGGAATGTGCTGAATCATATCTGCTAGAAATTTAAAGTCATCAATATTGCAGACAAAGTACATCCCATCAACTTGTGAGAGGCTGACAAAAATATCCTGTGAAAATAAAACCAAATGTTAGAATGTTATTACAGGAGAGGGTTGTTAACTTTACCTTACCAAACCAAAAAATTACTTAGAGTTTGAAAGACTAGTTCTACTGAAAGAACAATCAAAACCCATCAAATCTGACCACAGTCATAAAAAAGGCAAGCAGGGGAGTTCCCCTGCTCTTTTAGCAGAATTTGCATTAAATTCTCCCACACATAATCAGAGGAGAAGACATAACACACTACACTTTATTTAATGCTTTCAGTCAGTCTCCTAATTAACAAAGTTCTGGAAGGGTACATTTTAGGTACAAAGAACAGCATCACAGGAACCAGTTACCACTATGTTTAGAAATTTCTCCAAGTCCACCACTTAGCATGACCCAAAAAGCTAACTTTACAGCATACAATTCAATAATTGAGGTATTTTTAGTCCAATGTCAGGATCAGATCTATTTTAGGAAGAAGGAAAACATGAGCTAAATACAGTATTCCAATAGAGGAGTTCAAAGAAAACATGAGACATACTCAAGGTTTGCACTTGCACACTCAAGATGCAGTGCACCGTGCAGGGGGAATTTTATGGGCCTCCAAAATTATTTCTCTAATGTAAATCTTTGAAAGAATTTCTTAAAAACATCTTTAAAGAAATGCTGAGCTTCTTAATTAAATACATGACTGAATATTTAAGAGATCAAAAACAACACAAGGTTTCTATCTTAATACTACTAAACTAGCTGAGAAATTGCTAATTTAAAAATTTTAAAGATGTGCTGTTACCCTATCAGGCTAAGTCTTCCAGGTATAATCTTTTATTTCAAGGTTAGAAATACGCATTTTGTTACATAACAGCAGATCAGCAGGAACAATAATGCACATTTAAAACCACGAAAGCTGCCAAGGATTTCTCAGTTTACTAAAAGCTGTGATAATGTTTTTTCAATACAGTATTGGAATCTTAATTTCTACTTTATAATGTTTAGGTACATCCAAAAGAACTAGTATCTATCTAAGGAGGAGATCAAATCAATCCCACAGAATCGAAAGTTTTCTAAAAGCTACAACCACACTGTTTTACCACAAAATCCACAGAAGCAGGAAAAAAAAATATCAGGTAGCTTTCAGATATGTGGAAATCTGACATGACCAGTTTCCCATCAATTTTCAAATAATTTAACTCAATTTAGATCTCTAATATCTTAGCCTAAGACAGAAATAGCTACATTTAAAATTCAGAAAAGCTGGAATGAAAAAGCTGCTGCACAGTTTGAAACACTGTGTAAAAATGACTGACACATTTCAACAGCTTTCAAGTTTATTGTAGTGCAGAAAGTTAAACATCCTAAACCCATCTGCAGTCACCTGAGTGGTTGAGAGGAGAATCTACTTGATAAAAAAATACACCCAAGGCTGTCTGTCAGGTCTCCCAAGGGCAGGTTTGCACAAAGCAGTGACTATTAGTGATACTTCATTTTGAAAGCAGAAGCTAATATTTTGATCATTCTTACAATTAAGTTGGATAGAGTGGCATCAGGAAGATGATAAGCGAACATTTCTATCTGCTCAGGAGTAGGGTGTAGGCCAGCTGCCTAAATGGAAAATAAAGAAAAAAACTTCCATTAATTCTCAGTATTGTATTAAAGTTAATGCACCAGAAACAACATATTGTAAGACAAAATGCAAGAAACCAGAGCACCCTGCAGACTCCAGTTTATTTAGCACACTTAGATGGAACTTAAGAACTTCTGTGCTTGAGCTTTTAATTCTTAAGAGAGCAGATTCAATATAAAAGCAATACTGCAAGTCTCCAAATGTATAGATTTGGATATATATCCAAATCCACTCTGGCACAACATAACCCATTTTTATTACTAAATCGCAAACAGACAGAAGGAAAAAATAATTTGGGATCAGAATATCATAAGCCAGTCCCAGAGCACACCTGTATAAACTGGGCACTGAGGTTCTCACCTTGACAGGGGGCACAGCATCGCTCAGAATTTCCTTCAGCTGCACGAGGTCATCACGATGCATTGTGGTGACTTCTCCCTGTTTGAAGGAGGAGCCGAAGCGCCCAGCCCTGCCTGCAATCTGCAGAGCCTGGGAGGTGGTAATGGAGTCTATTTCCTTCTCTCCCTTCTCATTGACAGTTGGCTTGACTATGGAGTTAAAAATTATCCTTCTTATACACCTGAAATATTGAAACAAAAACAAAGACAAATCATGTTTTGCAAATGACTTCCAATATGAAGAATTAGAGCTTTTGCTTTTTATAAGCTTTTTCTTCTCTACAAATTAGGGCATCACAGACACTACTTATGGACACTGCATATTCTGAAGGCTTACTGGCTAGTTGCAGGAGAATCATCATCCCTGCACACATCCATCGTGTCCTAATCACCTCCCAATCCATTCAGCACCACCTGCCTCAACAGTTTGCAGCGATGTGACCGCACATCCTTCACCAATGAAATACATCTGAAACTGGGCTGAACTTGCTCTGGACTTCAGAAATGCAACACAGTGGTAACTCTAACAACCTAGCACATTTGACTCCAGTTGATCCAGCAGACTGTCATCCACGGCCAACTATCACACTGAATTAGACCAAGGGACCCATTTAATTCTTGGAATCAGTTTTAAAATTAGAGCTTAGTTCTACCTAACCAAATTGATCACTACTTCAAAACTGAAATGTATGTACTGAGTTGTCTAGACACAGCAGATATTCAGATGAGTTAATCAGACTAAGGAGATAAAAAGTAAGGAAATTAATGTGGCTATCACACCCAAAGGAAAATAAAATTACCATATCCTGCTGCAAGTACTTACAAATTGAGTCCCATTCCAATTGCATCTGTAGCAACTAAAATTTTGCATGGATCATCAGGATCATTGAATTTCTTTGCCTGTTCAAGCTTTGTTCCTAAAACAGAATAACAGAACACTTCACATAGCAAACTTCATAGAAAATAAAGACAACACATCACTAAAGTCCAATGTCATTGTAACAGGCTGAGGAAAAAAATAAATAAATTGGTATTTGGCCGCAGATGGGGGGAGGGGGCAGGAGGGATTTAAATCATTCCCAGAGCTGTGGATAGACCTCATTTAATTATATCTACCTGAAGATCCAAATTAAGTACATAATAAAGGTCTAATCCCAAGATTAAAACACCAGTCAATGAAAGCTGATTACTTTCTCTAGCTATATAGGGAAGCAAAACTAGGAAACTTGCACTTCTTTATTTTAAAATCAAGGAGGCAGTACAAAGGGGTTTTCTCCTAAGAAAAGCAGCAAGAAACACAACACTCCCTTAACAATAAAAGCAAGAGTGCTTTACCTGGTGGCAGACTGCCGTATATGACAGCACATTCTAATCCTCTGGCTTCAATCTGTCGGCTGACAGAGTAAATGTCATTCTTACTGAAACAGACAATGCAGTCCCCAGGCCGGAGGTTATCCAAGGACTCCAAGGCATAATCCAGCACAGTCAGAGGAGTCAGTCTCTCGTAGTTTCGGACCTAGAATTCAAGTTGTCAAAGATGGTACCTTTTTAAGCTCAAATTCCATCATATTGAAACAAACTATCAACACATCCCGTAAAGTCAGCAAACACCAGAGCACCGTGCCCTCCTGGAAGATCAGAACTGTAAAAAATGTCCATGAACAGCTGTAGCAGCTGCAGCATCCCCCGAAGGGAACTCATCAAACCACTTATCTTCTTCCAGAAAAACAGTATGACTATTACAAAAGAGAAAGAACTTTGCAACATCTTTGCTTTACAGAAATTGAGAAACATTTTAACAAGACTTCCTGCAGGACAACTTTGAGCAGTGATACCCCCAAAAGGACCCAACATTTTTCCCCTATTTTACAGCAAAGAGAACCTGATCATCTGTTCATGGCTTCTCAGAATTACTTACTTCAACTTCCTCCCCTGTAGTGTACATGAGCTCTGTCACCAAGTCAATAGCAGCAGGTTCTCCACAAACGTGGATTTCTTCTGCACAGAGGCCTGAACAAGATCAAGTGAAATAAAAAGCAAAATGTTACTTCTTTATATACAACAGTAGCTTTAGCTGGCTCTTAAGGTATCAAAAAATTGTATTTTGGTTGCTAAACACAATGAAAACTGTATTTCACCTCCTTAAACGACCCAAACCTGCATGTAAAGCCTCTCCCACAGCACACCATTTCCTTAGAGCTGCTCTTGATCTCTTACCAGCAGGTGATATTGGTAATTTATTAGTGTGATAATCAGAGCAGCCAATACCTCACTGCACACTCTCAGCCAAAACGAGATAGCCTCAGCCACTGAACAAATGGAGCAATGCTTTGAGTATGATTTCTTTATTACTCATGTTTTTACTAACTCCCAGACCATAGCAGGACTGAGGAGTTCTGTTTTCTGCATGAATTCACCTCTAATTCAGTCAGAACAGAAAAGGGAAAAACAGGAAGTAAAGGAAGCGTGACAAATCTGCTGAACTTAAAAGCAACAAAAGGAAGGGTTGAGAGGGAATCAGATTTCAAACTTCTGTTCCAAATACAAGGAAAAAAGTTCCAGAAGTTCCTCTAGAAGAACTCTAACATTATCAAAATAAGCATTCTTCTAAGAACATAACAGACTGGTGCAGCTCTATAAATAGCCATTTAAAATTAACATAATAAAATATTTAAAGTTACCATTATTTAGCAGAATCTCTACAAAGGTAGTCTCCTGAAAACTGGTGATGTTTTAATTGAATGGAAAAGCATACTTCTTGGAAACAGTCAATGTAAAAGGACAGCACAATGTAGTAAAAACTCCCTATTATCCAAGGAAGGAAAAATAAGAGGCATCTGAACAAAATTTTGAAAACCCATTAGTTAAGTAAAACACGACAGGCAGCTTCCTGTCATGCAGACAAATCCTTTGAGACAGAGTATCTCTCTAACTTGCTGTGAGAAGACACGAAGAATACTTTTATTTTGCATCACATATCATAACCACTAATGACTATACTGACTGCTAAGTTTGAATTTCATGTACCATTAAGCTAATTCATTGCCAAAACAAACAAGCTTACCTAGAAGGGCTCTTGTCCAAGCCCAGCCTCTGGCAGGATCTCTGATCATCTGAATTTCATCTATCACAGCAACTTCATCTTAAAACAAACAAACAAACAAAAAAAATATGATGCACCAAGGAAGAGCATCTAGAACAGCAGTACAAGACACAAAGGAACTGAAAGAACTCAGAGGTTTCCTAAAAAAAGGTTGCTCAAACAAAGCTAATCCTCTATCACCAAAAAGCTATTCTGAGATGATCCAGGTTTCTTGACCTGCTCTATCATAGTTCAAGTAAGAGTGAAAAAGAAGAGCTCAGCTACTTTTGGTTGCAAGCAGTAACACATACAAGGATACCACAGACAGGACAGAAACAAGTATGTGTACTTACAAGGTGTATTGGTGCTGCACATTTCAATGGTACAAGCAACATGAGGAGCCTGCCTGGCGTCTTCATTGGCAAACACACGCTCTTCTCCAGTCACCAGGTCACATGGCACATTCTAAAGGCATTCAGAAATCTCAGGTCAAGTTTCTTCAACATGAAAGAATCAATCCCCTTTCCAAAGAGGACAAAAACAGTTTCTTACAGTAGTTTCCAGGACAGTATAATAGAAGCTATCCAGGAAATAACTACTCAGCCTTGAGAGATCAGAGTGGAGTTTTAATGAAGAGGGGGTATCCGTAATTAGATGCCTTCCCCTCCTCCTGCAGGAGGTTACATCTTCCCCTGAGCATTTCAGAGCTGTCACATCTGCCACAAAAGAACTGTTAGAAGAGTACAAGGGACTCATAGAGCAAGGCCCAGCAATGAAGGAGCCTTGCAAGCTCCAGCATGCTGCAGCTCCTTTGGCAATTGCCCTGCTGCCTTGTACCCATACAGCAAGAACTCAGGAGGATGAGCTGTGAGAGACAGCTGAGGCCTCCACCCTGCCAGCCCTACACTCCTTGCTGCTGATGGCTGCTCCATCCATACCTACAGCCACCTGCAGAGCCCTGCTGCAAGGCTGTTAATGCCCCAAGGGCCTAAACACAATCCAGGAGCCAACAACTAAAAAGTCCTGACACACACTAAACACACGGGAGAAAAGCTGCACTTTTCTCCAGCAAGGAACATCACTGCATGGTACCCACAGTCATTCTGAATACATGTGGTACATTACAGCTGTCTCCTAAGACAAGTCAATCTTTCTGATATCTTGCTCAGACAGACTGATAACAGGAGTTACAGATTCTACATCCAAAAAAGAGAAATCACAACATCACCACTGCACACACACACTGTGCTGTGTTGACATGTGATATGTGGTTGTAGTGCTTCAGAACTGCTCTGGTTCTCTGCAGCTGGAATCACACTGGTGAGGAGCCTCCAAAAATATGTCAGAAGCAATATAAAACACTAATGAGAATTTCCTCTAGGGACATGATATACAACGCTGCTCTTCAATTGAACACATCCAAATCTGCAGAATTTTTCAAGGATGGTGAAGTGAAATATATTTATACATTGAAGCAGAAGGTTGAGGGGAGTTAAGCAAGGGTAACTTTTTGTGTACAAGCTATAATAAAGGTATGCTATATATATAATATATTATTATTATTATTGTTATACCTAATACACTATATAATAATATATTATATTATTATCATATAAATGGGCAGAAGAAAGCATGGTGCCTATGCTGAAAAATCTAATAGCAGAATCTGGCTAACCCAGGGAGCAACAAATTCCAGAAGACCAGAGACAGGTTACAGGGATTACTGTGCTCTGGGGACAGCACTGTTCCACTTGGGGAAATGATGAGATTCTGCTCCTAAAGCAGAAATGCACAACAGATTTCACATGAGCTGCCACCACTGCAAAGCAAAGGCACCTGCTCAAGCACAGGGCTCCAGGGCCCACTACAGGACTTTACAGACATGCATTCATGAGACTGTTCCAGTACTAAGGATGTTGGTAAGTAATATGACATACTGACAGCATCATTACTCTTTTGGAAGATCTCATGAGCCAGAAGTTTTAGTGGACCACAGTATATTCCAGATTTGGCTGACAAAAATCTCTGGATAGCATGGTAAGTTTTTCCACTGTTTGTAGGACCAGCATGGAATATTATCTTTCTCTGAATAGCCCTGGCATCTGGATACCTAAAGCAAAGACAAAAAAAAGAGAGGCAGATCTGTTGAACATTTATCTGGATACTGATTCAGAAGAAACTGGAAATTAGCTTAAGCATTTATTTATTAATAATTTTAATGAGTGTTGAAAGCAGAAGTATCAAGTTCTTAGAGACAGTATGAAGAGGTTACTGTCTTCCACACTGATCTTCTAAGTCATACAATGCTTCCAAAGATTTGGAATGAAATTCACACATTGCATTCAAAATAATTCTCGTTATTCCCACAATTCTCTCTCCTTGAGGTCATCAATATTTTAATGTTTTGATGTGCTACCTCCCAAACATATTGTCAGAAAACATCTTACTAGAAAAGCCACACCGACTCAGTGACTTTCACAATTGATATAATCTTATTTTCTTTTTAATTCATTGTGATGCATCTTGTAAAAAATACAGGATTTCCTGACACAAATTATTGTAAAACAGAGAAAAGAACTGAAAATATAGCATCATGAACAGACTGTGAAATTCTGTGACACTAAGGAAGGAAAACAGTGCAGGCACTTCACCACACTGACCAGTTGGGCGGCAGCCTCAGATCGCTGATCTTGCGCAGATCATCCATGCAGTCCAGCATTGGAAAGATCTGCTTTGCATGCCTCAGGAAAAATGGGAACAGATCATCCACGTGGCCTACAAGAACAAATCTTTTTCAGAAAGTCTGTGTGCTTGTCTGAGTGTCTACCTTCAGAATAAACTTTGAAAAAAAAATTTCTACTGCTTCCATCCCGCACTTATGTAATCTTTTCAACTTCTACAAAGTTAATTAACTATCTCAGTAGCAGAAAGGGAAACTAACACAAGTACAGGGACTCATTCAGCAATGGAATACAAACACAATAATATGAAAAAATGCATCTCATTTCAGTATATTCACTCTGCTCAGCCTACTCGCCTACAGAACTTCTAAGTAAAAAGGAGGAACTGTGGAAAAGCTGGATGAGAAATAGCTTTTCTGTCCTAAGATTTTTCTGTCCCCTTCTTCCTAAATTCATGAGGAGAGGAGAGAGAGAGGAGAGAGAGAGGAGAGAGAGAGGNCCTTCTTCCTAAATTCATGAGGAGAGGAGGGAGTGGAGAGAGAGAGGAGAGAGAGAGGAGAGAGAGATCTTTTAAAGTGCTTTTATGAATCAAAAGAGAAAAATGGATTTGCAGCTTCTCTAAGCTACCAAGACTTAGGATGCTGGTTCCAAATTCTAAGTTTCCAATCCCTAAGAGAGAAATAAAATACTAAAAATCAACTCAGAAGAGAAACCCAGGTTCATTCTTCTGAATGTTTGCAGAGTAGACATGTGGGCCTTAAAGGCCTCATTTCAGGTCACACTCTTAAGTGTCCAGCTCTCACAGAATTTCAAAGAACTATCTTGATCTAAAAAACTGTTATTATCAAACACACACACACAAAAAGAAAAAGCAGTGGTTTGGGGTATCTTGGAGCATGTTTTGTTTCACTGGGGGATGTTCTATTTTGGGGGAGGTTAAATTGAGAATTATTATTCAATGAATAAAAATTATCGTGGAAATATTTTTAAACTGTAATATATTTAATGATCTTTGGACAAGCAAAAGTCAAATTTAAAAATTCAGTATTTCTGTGTATGAGTTATAAGGCATAATGCCCATATATAACCAAATGAGGAGTGGAAATGAGAAAATTCTGTGGAACTTTTTATGCACAAGAAATACAATGAGACAATTTCCTAAGATGGCCAACATGGAAAATCTACACATTTACATTTTAAGACAAAACTAACAGCCACTGCAACCCTTAAAATCCCATCATTAAAACACACACTGTGCAGCTTGAACCCTGAAGAAAGCTGAGTCTGCTGCTCCCAGCTGGCATCAGCTCTCAGTTAAGTGCTGTTAAACACAACACACGATGCACTAAGCAGGCAAACACACCTCTGTGAGTGCCACAGGGAATCAGAGCACTGTCATAAAGATGTCCCCAAAGCCACCAGCCAGGAGAAAGCTCTCCAAGTGCCCCCTAGTGACTACTGGATTTTAAAGACGGGAATAAACAGCACAGCAGCGTTTTCATTTCAGCCCTGAACAGATGCTGTACAACAACAGGCTGCTTCTCTTGATAACACCTCCACATCTTTCACTTCCACTTCAGAAGATTCAAGAACTGAACATTCCCTAGGATGGGCACAAATGTTTCTGATAGGGAAGGAGGGATTTTTAATCTCTCTGTCCACATGTACATAGGTAAGTATGCAGGGCAAAAACAAGTAAAAATGCACATTTTACTTTACAAGCATTCCAGATACTTGCCTGCACCACAGCATATATCATTGAGAATAATATGCAAATCAGCACTCACAGAACTGGACTCCATGATATACTTCCTAAAGCTTATAAATGCTTGGTGAAAGAGGCGAGCTGCAAAAAACAAAAAAAGGAACAAAATTAATGTGGCCAGGATCAGAAAAGTCTATTTGTAAACACCCAATAAAACATTGAAGCAGTTCATTAAAAACTTATACCTTAATATAAGCTATTAAAAAGTAAATATAAAGGTTATTTGAATTAAGTGGAAGAGACAATGTAAAGAAGCAGTGTTGTGATAAAAAGATCACACCTAATACCATATTTGAATTAAAACAGATTTCACATTAAAATATCATAAACTTAAAACATCTTCTTACCATCTAGTCCATTTTCTGCTCCTAGTCTTTGAATTTCTTTTCTTTTGTAGAACTTGTTTAAGTTTTTTAGGACTTCACCTGTAGAAAAAGAAGAACTTTTTTTTTCCAGCTTTCTCAAAACTAAATCACATTCTCACATGGCCCAAAGATCCTGGAAAGGATTGACAGGAAACCATAAAGATGGGAACACATAGCTAACAAGTCATGGAACAAACTAATTAATGTTCTGGGGTGGGTTTTTGTTTGCTTTTTATCAGCACAGCATCTATCAGGAGGTTTTAATAGGAAAAGCAAACCTGCTTGAACTACTTGGTGACAGCTTTTAATCAACATCCTGAGGTACATTCTTCCCTCCACCCTGCTTTCAAGACAGTCTTCAGAAAGGTCAGGTAAACCAGACACAGCATTCTTTCTTTTCTCAGTTTAAATAAAAGGAAGAAACAGAGTTTCTTCATATATATCACAAATTACTCAGATTTCTTCGAATAAAATCTTTTATAAACTTATTAAAAAACTCCTTCCCTCCCCTAAAAGGCAAGTTCAGTGTCACAACAAAATTGTACTTACTCAAGTACACACTGATTTTCGTTCACTAAATGTTAGTTAAACGACAGTGCAAAAAGATGTGTCCCCTTTCCATCTAGGGCAGATCAGAAATTCACAAAAAACCTAGCAAATTTAATGAACATCTATTAATGAGCTTACACTATTATAACTCAAGTCTCTAAGTTTTATAGCATTATATAATGCTAGGAGTGACAAATGTAGCACGCCCCTGATGCCAGCACAAGTCACTAGACACAACACTGTCAAGTCCTGCTCTCTGTAACTCACTCTAACTGTCTGACACGACATGGAAAGCTTCCTATGAGATCAACCTTAAATTATTGAGAGATTGCCTCTCTAAAAAGCTGTAACAGAGACAGTCCACTTGGGACAATGGACATCACCAGCTGATAAGAATATGGCAAATCTACGTGCACATCCCATACCCCGTGCACAGCTACAGGAGTCTCTTCATGGATTAATTCATGTTCTGGAATGTTCCCAAAGGCAACAAAGCAGCAAGGGCATGGGCAGGATTACATTTCCCAGGAAGGCATCCACACTCATGTTTAAGGGCTCCAAAATCAAAGACAGACTGGAAAACTGTGCAATATAAGCAAGCACAGGGCTGAGTGCTCTTCAGAGCAAGCTCTAGCAACAACACATCATCAGCCACGCAGCTAAATTCACAGCCCATTGGCCTTAATACAAGATTAAAAGGTCAATGCCAAAACATGTTTCTATCCAAGGCAACATGACATTGGGACCGTGCTGCCCCACCAGAACCAAGGTCACAATCCTTCCTAAGCACAAACACTTGTCCTAACAATATGGTAAATCTAAACAAAGCAACAAACACACTCAGGACATCTGTGTCCTGTCTCAATCACCACCCTTTCTACCATTCTCCCCTGTTCTGAGATTTCCCTTTGTTTCTCTCATTCTAGAACTGTGGTTTAGCTCTTACTTCTCAATCACTCTGGCTTCTCAGCAGCATTTTTAAGGTTCTCTCTACAAAGACAGCCCAACTGCAGTTAAGTTCAGAAACCATGCAGTTAGTCTCCAATGTACCAGATCCATTTAGATGTTTAGACCTTGTTTGCAGAAGACTTTGGCATAATTTCTCTCTATCTCTGATGACAACAACCCACTGCAGTCAGGCTGTATGATACCACTGGGGCAGCTGAAGTGCTTTATTTTAGAATTCCTCCCCAACTATTAGACTCCCATTGTCCAGTCCAAGCAATCTTGTGTATCTAAGCCCCCTGTTCAGGCATCTCCTGTTCCTGCCATGTGAATTGCTGCCAATACTTGGTCTTTCATGACCTGAACTTCCCACAAGTAGAGCACAGCCCCATGGTCTGACAACTGAAGCCACAGAGCTGACACTCTGTGACAACTGATACAGAAGATACACACACTGAAATTGAAAGCATTCATCGGAACTCATGGGGTACACTTCCTATCAAGTCGTGAAAAACAGAAGCAGTGAATTAATTCCAGGTCTGTTACGAAGTTTTTACAAAAAACGTGAGGTTCTAAAAAGACCTTTATTCTTCCTAATCGTGTTTGACTAGTGTGAAAATATAATCACTCCTACTTGAGCAAGTAACGAACTAATAAGATGATTCACACTGGAATTATGCTCACTAACAAAATTTCTTCACAAGCTGTAACCAGAAAGCTCATAACTACACATCTTTCTTTATTGAATCTACTTTAGTACTTGGCAGCAGAATCTGAAAAATTTTCATTTAAAATAAAAAAAACAGATGTATAATACTGTGTGTGGTCAGAACCTAAAGGGGGAAGCAGAGGAAAACTATTTATTTCATTTTTTAAAAATAGCTACATGTTAACAAAGGTCTTGTCCAGTCTTCTCTAACATTATTGGGTTTCAAGATACTAATATTTTTAAAACACATTGTTGTTTTTTTCAAAATATCGTTGACAACAACAAAGAGAGCACTAGAGGCCAATAAGACAGATGAGCACCACACAGATTCCCTGGCTGCTATTCCTTGTCAGTCTCACATGGAAGAACATCAGGCTGTCTGAAGTAGTTCATCCTCACCTCTACAAGCATACACAATTTTAGCCAATCTGTTCTCTCCCAACAACTTAGCAATGACCAAACAGAATCTATACTTATTTTCCCAGAGCATTTTAGTTGTAGTTTTGAAGATATCCAATATAACTGCTCCTCTAATACACAAGACAACAGGTAATGTACAAGTAACAAGCATTCATCTTTATTGACACCTGAGGAATGCAGTATTCATATGAAAGACAAGTCTGACAACAAAGATTTTTGCATTACAGCTGTTCAGGATTCTTCATCATGACTAGGTTTTTTTTTAGCTTTCAAGGGCAGATATTCTTTTCTCCACAGTTCTGAACAAGATCATTTGCCCATGCTCTTATACTCTGGACTTAAGATAAATAACATGTCATCAGAACATTTAATTAGGAGAAGATATGAAAAATATTTCCCTTTGCACCCTTAATGCTTTTGGATCAGCAAAAATCAAAAGAATGAAGAACTTGTCTCTTATTTACCAAATCTTTGAAGATCATGGAGTCAAAAGATGACAGAACTGTCTGGATTGGAAGTGAGCTTAAAGACCATCTCGCTCCAGTCCCCTGACATGGGCAGGGACACCTTCCACTACCTCAGGCTGCTCCAAACCCCATCCAACCTGGCCCTGAACACTTCCACTGATAGGGCAGCCACAGCTTCTCTGGGCAACCTGTGCCAGTGCCTCATCAACCTCATAGCAAAGAATTTTTTCCTAACAGCCAGTCTAAACCTACCCTCTGTCCATTTGAAGCCATTCCCCCTTGTCCTATCACTTCGCCCACTTTTGATGTAGGCACACAGACAATCTCTTCGGTCTGTAACACCAACATTTGAGGAAACTATGCCTTTTAAGTTCAGATGCAATTCTGGAACGCCCAAGAATGCAGTTTGGCTGCAGGACCCGCCCCAAGCCAAGCACCTTTACCCTCACCGCGCCAAAAAACAGAATAATGGAGGACGCAAGACAGCAGAGTTTCTTCCACACACAGGGCACGCCGACTGGCCCTAGGCAATCACAGAATATCCTGAGCTGGAAGGTACCCACACGGATCATGCCCTGCAGAGCACAGCCCCACGAATCCCAACCCATGCAGGTGTCATCTCATCCCACAGCCTTTATCCCACTTGGCTTTCACTGGCATAATTAGCTACCCTGGTCAGACAACCTGCTCTTAAGGGGCAGGGTCTTTCTGACCCCAGGAAAGGATCTGAGAGCAGCAGGAACCTGTTCCCTCCACCCTCAAGAGAGTCACAAAATCACAAAATCAATTAAGCTGGAAAAGACCTCCAAGATCATCGAGTCCAACCAAAGACCGAACACCACCTTGTGCACCAGAGCAGAGCACTGAGTGCCACAGGCAGTCTGTCCTTAAACACCTCAGATGGTGACTCCACCACCCCGCTGGGCAGCCCCTTCCAACGTTTAATCACTTTTCCTGTGAAGAAATTCCTCCCAATGCCCAACCTAAACCTCCCCTGGCACAGCTTGAGGCCGTTTCCTCTCGTCCCGCTGTTGTTCCCTGTGAGCAGAGCCCGACTCCCATCTGGCTGTCAGGGAGCTGTAGAGAACGAGGTGTTCCTTGAGCCTCCTCTCCTCCTGGCCGAGCCCCATCCGGTTTTTGCTCCAGTTCTGTTGCCCTTCTCTGGATTGGCTCGAGCTGCTCATCGTCCTTCCCGAACCGAGCGGCCCCGAGCAGGACACAGCGCTCGAGGCGCGGCCTCACCAGCCCGCCCCCAGCGCTGGCGGGCAGAGGGCGGCCGAGGCCTCACAGCCGGTGCCCCAGGACCGTCCCTCCCCCCGTCCCCTCACCATCCCGCCCGCACTCACCCTTGTCGAGGGGCCGCGTGAGCTCGGCGCCCACGTCTTCTTCGGCCGCACCGCCGAGGCCGGGCTTCAGCGGCACGGGCACGAAGAGCGAGGTGTCGGGGGCGCGGGAGGAGGCGCCGCCGTCCCCGGAGGAGGCGGACGATGAGGANCAGGGAGCGCAGCGCCCTTCACACACAGACAAGGCGGGTTTAGTGAGAATACAGCTGGTTTAATAATTCAAATAGCAGCTTAGGATGTTTTCCCCCCGCTCGTTATACATGTTTGCACAATCTGAGGCTGGTTAAGTACAATCAAGTTTTTGAAAATCGTCGTTCCCAGGTTTACGACATGCAAGTGACCATGAAAATATTTGGCTTTTTTTTTTTTTTTTAACTTTATTCTTTTAAATTTCTGAACAGGCACTTACATGAGGGAGTTGGATTTGCTCTCAGCCAAAGATACCGCGTTAGGAGTATCCTAGCATAAAGTACACAGAGTCTTTGCTTTATCAAAGTGCCGCAGTAATAAAACAGTTCTTACAGAAATGTAATTCGATTATTTACTTACTCATAAAGTAAGGTTACCAATGACACTTGCACCGGAGTTGAGAAGCCTTGGTTGAAAGGCCAGGCGAACTCCAAGTGCAAGCTGCCCTCCTCACAGCAGGCTTCGATTTGTGCCCAAGCCACAGGCCTGACAACAGACCCACGCTCTGTGGTGAACAGATGAACACTAACTCCTCTAAGCTACTTCTTCAAACACTAAATGCCTACGAGATGATGATAAGGACGAACAATCTGCTGTGCCAGACAAGCTGCTAAGTTTTAAGGCTTGCCTGGCTTCAAATACCTTTGCAGAGGACAACAAAAAGCTTGTATGCCCTCTGACAGGCTCCGAATGTTCCTTTGAGGACATTCTGCCTCTCCTCTCAGGACAGTTACAGAGACTGACTGTGAAGACAGTGGAATCACGAAGCCAGGAGGAAACACAGTTTCACATATTTGCAAAATAATCAATGTTACCAGCATTTACTTCATCAATAAGAGAACTATGTTCAAATACTTTACCCGCTCACCACCTGAAGGTGAACTCATGACATCCCTACAGTCACAAATTACTGGGTAACAAGCCCCCAGAAGTTAGGAGCAGCTCATGTGAAAGGCTTAGAGAAGTTTGACAGAGAACTAGGGGAGAGAGGGCAAAGCTGCTTCCCAATATTCTTTGTTACTGGACAGATGCAAAGCCTCTTAGAACCGCTGGTGAGGTGTCTGAAGGCTCCAATCATAGTCCATGTACATGCAGCTTCAGTTAAACCCTGTCTAACGTAGTCATTAGGAGATTTTAGGACAAATGCACCATAAACCTTGATTTTTAGTGTGATTTAGTCAATTGTGTCTTAATGCAGTTTCAAAACAAAACAAAGCAAATAAGCAACATTGGAAACAAACATGCAATAAACAACATGAGAGACAGGAAATGCTTTAGTCTACACTGTAGAGGTGAGCAGCAAAAAATCAAATACACCAGCCTACCATGCATGGAAATAACTAGATTTAAGCTTTTGCATACCCAAGTGCATATAACATTATCAAATAAAAGTAAATGTGCAGTATAAAATAGTAGCTTAAGAAAGTTCCAGTGTTTGAGAAAGCACTTTATTTTAAATGTATATACATACTTGAATGTTTAACTGAAGAACGCTTTAGTAGTATGGTAAACGCAGCACTGCAAGATGAAGGAAGACAGTTGTAATGGGAATTCTGGCCTTCTTTCCCCACAGGCTGCTGCCATCTTTAACCTGCTGAAGCACTGCAAAGTTTTTCACCTTAGACCAGTTCACATTTCGGGTTGCTCAGCAGATGCTTGTGACTCTGGAGATTCAAATCGCTGGTGGAAATTTGTCCGTTGTTTCCTCAGCTTCTCAGGAGCTTTTCTCCATAAAATTATTTCCTATTTGAGGAAGAAATAGGAAACTCTTGAAACCAACAATTACCATTAAGGCAACATTATAAAGTATCTTAAGTTCCTGATGAACTAAAACTTTCAGGAAAATAAAAAAGATAACCAAACACAAGAGCCCACCAAAAAAACACATCCACACTGCTTATCAGTGCAGTTCATATAAAAGTAACAGAAAGACACCACCATTAAGTTTACATATTTAGATACTGCTTCAATACTTGTAATCTTGAGCAGTCACCCCTTCCTTAACTATCCTACCCTCTATTTTAATAGCATTAAAGAGTTCAAGAAATTTTTCTTCCTCCTTTTCTCAAAATCCAAAGCCTACCATAGCCACTGTACGTTCCAGCTACCTCTTGTTTTCCATGTTTAATTATACTGTCTTGTCTATTTTGCAGTAGGAAGATTCTGATCTATTCCACACAGCTTCTTCCAGTGACCCTTTTGGCTACACCTTTCCTCAGCATCACCTCATCTTATCTAACATTTTCAGTCAAATGCCTTAGTCCTCATTAAGACTTTGCAGTTTTGAACCCAGGATAATGCAGGAGTGGAGATTTCTCTGCAGGAGCTTAAGGAAGCAAACAAATGCACCAGTAGCTCATTTTACCCACCCAGTGTTTTGTCTGGATACTCCCAATGCAAATTCTATGGCACTGAGCACCCTGTCCTTGCTGGAATAGCATCCAGCATCCCTCTTGGCTCCTTTTCTGCAAGCTAACATCATCTACAGAGCTGTCAACACACCTGCCAGCAGAAATGCTTGTGCCACACATGAAGCACAGGTGGCTTCTCACCTGCTGAAGGTTCAAAGCAGCATGTAAAACAGGCCAGACAATTCTGCAACAGGACTGCTATAGACCATACCTGCTGTTTGAAGTATCGTCTGTCTTCTTCATCCACAAGCACCAGATTTAAGAAGTACCTCACTGAAAATTTTTTATTCACATCCCTCATTGTTGGAGTTGGGTCATAGCCTGCTAAGAACAGTCTTATAGGAATCGATTCACCTGCAAAAAAACCAAAAAACTTAAATTAATTCCTTACAACTGGAATAATTAATACAGTTTCAGAAGATATGCAAAATAAAAGCAGTTTCCCAAGCACTGCCTGTGCCTGTTCCTTGGTTAAAAAAAAAAAAAAGAAAAAAGAAACACACACAAGACAAAAAAACACCACCAAAATAATCAGAAATATAACACTGAGCACAGAAGCAAGTATGAAATGAAAAGTGAGAACCCTTTCTCAGTGCAAGCAGGGAGCCAGGAAAGCCAGATCAGTATTTTGAACTCTCTAGAGCTGGTCTACATCATAGAGTCAGGTTTGATGAAAGAATCAGTCATAGAATTTCCAATGGTAAACAAGTGTAAAAGTTACTAGGATCCCAAGGAAATGCCCTAAGTCCATAAAAATGTCTTCTCCAAATAGAAAATGCATCAGCAACCTAAGGAGAAGTATGGTTTCTCCAGTTAAAAAAAATTGTGTAAGTCCTCTCTTCTGCCCCAGATCTTTTAAATAGGATTTTAACACTAAATGCTACCCATTAAAACAATCACAGTTATTTACCTTTAACTGGTGCACCATCCATTATTTCATACTTTGCAATGGTTTCAGTCTCTGTTGTGGTACTGGGTCCTGGTGAAACAAGTTTCCACTGTGAGAACATGTGCTTCAGTTTTAAACATCTACAAAGTTTTACTGCAACAACTTCCATTCTGCAGCATTTAAATTAACACAGCACTGCATTTTTGTTTTTGTTTTGTATGTAAGTCAGACATGGCTAAAGCAAGCAAAACCCTCTCCCAGGCAGGACATCTCTTTCTTACTCTCCCCCACCATGCTGACACAGAAGAGGCAGGCACCAGAGCTCCAAAGGAGCCCTGGATATGTCCCTTTAAATAAGGGACAGGCAAGAGGGTCTGGAACCTTGGAACTGCTCTGCTTGGTGAGCAGTTCTAGCAAATGATACTGCAAGGCCATGCTCAGACTAGAAACCTGAAGGGTTATCAGCCAGCTCAAATTAAAGTATCAGCCAGAAATAAAGTAGAACTTTCTGCCCTTCCTCTACTAGAAGCTTTCTCATTCTCTGTACAAGAAGCTCCAAAGAGCTCCAACTACTGGGGAATGAAGTGCCACAAGCCACAGCCTCTTCCAGCCTTGTTCCAGTGAGTACAAGCCTGATCTGCAATAATCAAGCTGTTTCTGCTTCAAAGCCACTTGATATTTCCATCATATCAATTTTTCAGGATGACAGAAAATGACACATTTCTAGAACATGACTGATTCATGCTAATATTTAGCAAACCCCATCAACCAGTTAATCCCTGTGGAGGCAAGGGGGTCTTCAGGCTGCATTTTACACCTCTTCCCTTGTTCACTACCTATTAAGACTGATTAGGCTACTGTATATTTATGCCCAAGTTCCATTTACAACAGTTCACATTTGTGAAGAGTCACAACCCCAGAACAATTACGCAGACTGACAGTGTTGACTACAAAGTATTATTGCCAAAGCACAAAATGCAAATGGTAGTCAAACACCAGTGAGAAAGAAGCTGGTGGAGCACTGGTTTAGCCAGAGCTGCAACTACTGACTTCACCCTCCAGGTCTGCACAACACAAGTTGCCATTTCATTTGGATTTTGTTCCTCTTACCAATTCCAGTAATCTCCTTTTTGATCAGCTGCAACTCCATATGCTGAATTTTTATTCTCACTAAGAGGAAATAAATTTTTCCAACAATCACATCCTTTAAGTGATACCTTTAAAAGAACAAAATGGGGGGGTTTGTTAAAGAAAAAACACAAGTTTTATACCTTCTTGAACACAAGTCACACAGGCAGTTACCTTATCTGCCTGGAAACTACTTGGAACTTACTTCCCCACTGAACTAAGCACCTCAGCCAGACCAGAGCAACTACAATATTTCCATCATTCCATCAGATTCAGTAAAAGAAGTGCTATTAGTCATACTGAAAAGGTGTAAATGCAAAATTTAAGTCTTAAATACTTGCTAGTGACCTTCCTGTTAGTACTGAAGACAGAACAGCCAACTGTATCTCAAAAAGGCCTTTGTGAAATTAGTACTTTACATTTTAAGTCTCCAGAAGGTGAAGTTGGTCACCATATATTGTATACTGTACCCTTTTATGCCAAGTTATTTACCTGAATGCATTTTGCTCTGACACTTACTTGGACTTATTGTATTCAAACTCTATATGGAGACAGTCTTCAATGCCTACTTCCATCTTGATGGAGTTGTTCACATCTGGGTACGTAGCGAGCTGGTGAACAATCAGATCATATTCCTTCACCAAGTCTGACAGCCTTCTCACGATTGTCACTTTTAGAAAATACCTAGGAAGAAAGCCACCAAATTAGCCAGAATTATTCAGCTTTACTAAGAGTCCTCGTGTTCTGAAGTACAGATATTCTTTGAAAGACCAGTGTACAATCTCATAAGACTAAGTAGAAAAGAGTAAGACACCAAAACATAAGACAAAACACTCACATGTGGGAGTGTTTTCTTCAGTTATGGGTATGGTTTTTTTTTTAAAGGAGAGACATGGACTGTCTTCACTAGATTAAACTGAAGGAATTTTATTTATACAAACAGCACTGAGCAATTCCAAATTAAGTAGAAGAGACCACATTGTGTTACAATTTCCACAACTCCAACCAAGGCACACTAGCTTTCACATGTTCTATGTAATAACTAGAAGGAGGAAGAGGGGGCAGCATAATTGCTAAATTATAAATTTTCTGCAGGGGAGGAGAGGAGAAAATAAAAGGGTTTAAGAGTTACAAACCTCAGTCTGACGTTGGCACCAATGTAGGATTCATATGGCTTTTCAACCTGCATGAATTCAAAGTCATAGTTTCTGCTTTGGGTCAGTTCTCCAGGTAAGGCCAGTTCTTTCACTAAGTTTACAAATTCATGGGTATTGCTTTTGTCATTGAAGAGTTCTAAAGTTAGAAAGTTAAAGGAAAATAAGTTTTAGTGTTTATTTTTAGCACACAAAATTGTCTCTAATTTGGCAGGAGCAGGTGGGAGAGTATAACAGAAGCAATTAACTTAAAATGCACATATTTGACCAAATGTTTTATTCAGGTTTTTGAATTACCTTTAGTTCTAGCAACCTACAGTTAGCATCCCTAAAGAACTAACTGGAATGAAGAGAACACACTGAGAGCTCCACTAGCATGACATTGTTTTTTAATGACAGTTTAGCTAGCTTTAATAAGTACTTCTTGCTTTACATGCTCTGTAATTAGCATTGCCTGGTTTTGGCTTCCAGCATTTATTGCTGCAGGGACAGAACATAAGCAATGTCAGGACTGCCTTATTTAGGACGGGCCAGTGATCCTAATCTGGTCTGCAGATTAACAACATCTAGCAAATAATTTATTACTACTATTAGTCTACAGTCAAATGGCTTATTATGACCCCTGCTCTAAGTCAGTCATTTGGAAACAAAGACAATTTCACAGCCACAGCATCTCCTGTCACCAGAGCAGTGTCAATTATTCATTCCTGGATCTCTATCATGCAATTCTCACCACAAATTACCCTAAAAATCAAAACCCAAACACTTCAGTATCTAAAAATAAGCTTCTCTACCATTCAAAACTGAACATCAGCATTGGTGTTACACAGCCTGAAGTTTTTCAGAAAAGAAGAAATGAACTTAAAAGACCAATTCCACAGTTTATCACTGCCAATATGGTAGAAACTGACACTAACTAGTAACTCCTATTTTCTAATATAACCACAAATTATCTAAAAATGTGCTTAGTTTGCTGGGACAAGCATTTATCTAATCCATAGTTTATCTAATGCTGCATATTAAATACTTTTAGTGCCAGTCAGTCAGAAAAGCTGAAGGATTGGTTTAAAATACATCTTTGATATGGAGTTAGTCTGCAACTCCATGCTAGTTAGTGCAGAAAGATCACGCTACTGGAATACTTTCTGCAGTTCTATACTAAAACCTGGAAGTATGCAAGAAAACATGGGCAAGTACAAAGAGCAGTAGTTTAAAACCACTTCTGCATAATTCTGTGGACTTCTAAATGTAGCATAACAGAAAGTCACAGAAATGCATGAATTTCAAGAAACAGTACATCAAATTAAATTCATCTAGAGAATAAAATGTGTAAGTCAAGAGCAGATGAAAAACAATCTGTACAGCTATTAGAAGACAACAGACTAAATGAAGCTGACATACCTGAGCTCTTTTTTTCCTTTGCCTGTATGCCTCACACCATCACAGTGCTGCTTTATTCTCCAAGTTTAATTTTACAGCCTTACTGATCAAAACCTCAAAGCATAAAGCAGCAGGTGCCAGGTCTCAGTCACATCTGCTACACAACACTTCAGACACAGACTACTGGAGCATACTGACTGATGAGAAATAGGGAATTTGTGAAATTCCATTTAAAGTCAATTGTAGGAGGCTGAAACTTGAGTAATTACCTCCAAGGGGGACAATAATGCAAAGAGCTATCTGAGAGGGAAGGAATTTTAGCATCAGCCTAAGGATGCAGAGAGATTACCTGGGCTGGTAAGAAGTTAGATATAATAAAGATCCCTCTAAGTTCTAAGCAGACTTCGGTAGCTATAAGAAATTTACATTTCTAAAAGGTTTTGTAAAACCAACTGCCATAGAATTTTTTAAAGTATTTTGCTATAGACTGCCTCTTAATTTCTGTTCTCTGCCTCTTCTCTTTCAGAGAAGACCACAAGTTTCGTTTTTCCTAAATCTCTAGTGGTTATTAATGGAACATTTAGCTAGTCTGAGACAGACTGAATACTCACCAACCCAGTTCTCCCTCACATGTACATATCTTTCTCTCAAGGACTTTCTGAGTAGCACAAATCAGTACATCACTTGCTTTAAGCAAGGAAAACACAACTTTCCTCTGACCTTTATCCACTGATCAGAACAGGCTGCATTCTTTGAGCTGAACTGCTGATAATCACAAGTGCCAAGTTCCATAAACCACAAGCACCTAAAAGCCCCTTTATAGCTTAAACTCACCAATTTGTCCTACAAATTCAATTCTAATTCCTTGGTGCTCTAGTCTCTTCCCATGTTTAAGGGAGACGTTCACCTACCAAGGTAAAAAAAAAACAAAACAAAACAAACACAAGTAAAATTTTGTCAACATTTTCACTCTAATATGATCGCAGTAAAAAGGAAAACATATTAGTATATGCCTATGAAAAGCAAGATCTCTTCTTGACAGCCTTACCTGAGCTTGAAGGCAGCCAAATCAAACAGCTGATCATGAAATTAAGCATTTCCAAGGCACCACGAAAACATTCAAGAAAATCTCATCACCCACGAGACTGAATTTTACAACTAAAATTGAAGTCCCAAGTAAAATTTCAAGTCCCAAAATTAAGTATCTAAGCCAGAGCTCTAGCAGAGCCAGCCATAATGCTTCAAAGCATTTTCTGACAGTCACATCTGGAAGTTCAAAAACTAACTGCCATGAGACTGATTCCTTTCAAGCCAAGTGAGCTTCAGTCCCTTCTCTGGCAGACAGCTAAACACTGGTGTTGGCCAAGTCAATGAAGAATAACAGAAGAAGACCTTAATTTGTGACTCTGATTCTCAGAAACAGACAAGAAAGGATTCCACAAGGTTACTTTGTATTGAAATATGCAAATATTAAGCATATAGAATATTTTCTTATAAGGCAGTGATGACCAGAGAAATTCCTGTACTTCAAAATCCAGTACACTGTCACTATCTGAGTAGGAAGTAAACCGCTAGAACAATCCATCTTTGTGGTGAAAAAAAGGATGGGGTAGAGGGAAGCTGTCCAAAACATTTCTGGTCTCCCAGACCCCCTCATGCCAAAGTGCTTGTGCTAGCCAAAACCCATCAGGCACCTCTCAGGCATCGCCGATACAAGCAAGCAGTGCTCCAGCCAGTGGTCACAAGCTTCTCCCTCAGCTTCCTGCGTTTGAGGCTCATCTTGTGGCCCTTCACAAGATCCCTGGAAGGATCTTTCTAAAGAAGCAGGATCTTTGTGGGGAAAGGTATCACCAGAGCAGGAAGATGCCCAGTGATATAGGTCAGTCAAGATCAAAGCAGGCATTCAGAAGTCAATCTCAGAACTCAACAACAACCAACTCAAGTATTTTGAGGGAAAAGTGAATCATAACAGAAATACTCAGAGATTGAGAATGGCTCCAGTGAAATAGAGTGATGGCAAGGAGTTCCTAGGTGCCATAGTGAATATAGAGAAATCCCTCTGGCAATCTCAACTTCATTGTCTTCTTTTCCATAAGAAAAACTGTCGTTGACTCAGCAGTCAGCTGAACTTCATATGTTGTTCCTCTGTTGCAATCCAGAAACCACTTCAGGGCATGGAACAAAAGGCTTATCTTCAGGGTATGCAAATTTTTGATTGAGCCAGCCAAAAATTACTGTTACCTGCATTGAATTGTGGATTTAGTAGTTCAAAGGGAAGGAATCCGTTTTTTCATCAGAAGTAACAGTGGGATTGTACATCATTGCACAAAAAGCTTATTCATAAATATGAGATGACCAGAAATAAATAAACAGTTACTATTCAAAAATGTTGAGTTCCATCAGCTGCCTGAATGACTGTGATTAAAAAAACATACATAGCAAACCAGTTTCCTCTTTGAACAATAGCATGAGCTGAAAATTCATCTCTTATAGCAGTTTTCAATTTACCTTCAAATACGCAATTGCATGCCAGAATCAGAACAGCAATTAATAGTCACTTTTAAATAAAAATTTACCTTTCCTGAAACAGATTCTCCATCGTAGAAGAGAAAATGCTTTTCTACTTTACCATCTTCTGTTTTGATTTCTGCTGGTTTTCGTGTTTCAGCATCATTAAGTACAACATCAATCTCACAAACAGGAACGAAAAGGTTTCCTAGAAAACTCTGGAATAACAAGAATGGGATAAATTACTACACAGTGGACACTCCATTTCAAATGTGGTGTTTACTTGCAGCTGTACACTATACACTGGGGAAACAGCATTTGTGTTCCACGAAGTTACAAAGCCATTATGTATCAGAGACCCAAGGAATAGTGATGACAAAGGACAGCTGCTCATCTAGCAAATAACTGAAATCAGGTCAGTAACAAGCAGTGACAGCTCTTACAAAATATCATGTTCATAAAAAGCACACAGCGCAATTACCATAATTAAAAAAAACCCAAACACAAGAGCAAAGTAGAATGGAAAGAAACAATAACAGGAGATATGATGCAAAGCCCCAAGCATCCCTCTGGCTGAGGAAGGGAATAGGGATTTTGTTTGCTGCCTCTGCCTACACACCCCAGTTGTCTCAGCAGACAGCACCAGCAGCTTTGAGAGGGTGCAGCTCTTCACACAGCCCACCTCAGCTCCACAAGGCTGCCACCAGAGTGGGTGTCACAAATTTACCTGTAACACTGCTCCAGGCACAATGTTTGTCCTCACCTTTCCTCAGCATTCTCTACGCTCGAACTTTTGACCGGCACCAAACACAAGAACCCGAGAGATCATCCTTTGATCTCATACAAACACTTCTTACAAGAAGCTGCAAAACATGTTAGTGGCTCCATGGGAAACTCAACAAGATTAGTACAAAAGCCAACATTTTCCTCCAAAGATTTAGGCACTAATCTGTTTTGATGTACTAAAGCAGACGACACTTCACTAATTCAGTGCGATTTTTGTGGTTTTTTGAGAAATTAAACCATGTTCTCCATGAGAAGATCTGCTTCAACCAGATTAATTTCATACACATGAAACAGTCTGTCCTGGTTTTGGCTGGAGTTAACTTCTTCTAGATACAAGTTCTTTTAGAGTTAATTTCTTCTCAGTAGCTGATACAGTGCTGTTTTTTGGATTCAGTCTCAGAATAACATTGATAACACACTGATGTTTTAGTTGTTGCTAAGTCGGGTTCATTCTAAGTCAAGGACTTTTTTGTGCTCCGTGCTGTGCCAGTCAGGAGGTACACCAAAGAGCTGGGAGGGAGCATGGCCAGGACAGGTGACCCAAACCAGCCAAAGGGATATTCCAAACCTTAGAATGTCCTGCCCAGTGTATAGACTGGGAGAGTTACCCAGAAAGGGCTGACATCAGTCAGCAGGTGGTGAGCAACTATATTGTGCATCCCTTATTTATGTTTCTTTTTTATTATTGTTGTTGTTGTTATTATTTGCCATTATTATTATATTTCATTTTGCTTCAATTATTAAACCATTATCTCAACCTGCAAGTTTTACTTTTGCTTCTCCTCCCCATCCCACCAGGGTGGGGACATAAGTGAGCAGCTGTGGGGTTAAATGACACAATCATTGCCACTTCACCAACTTAACATAAAAAAAAAAAGGAGTAAGAACTCTTTCCAAGACATTCTGGGGTCCTGAAGTTTGAAATGCAGCATAAAAAACAAAGAGCCTAGGGGAAGATTCGATCTAAATGCTAGTGCTTAGCAGTAGGAGTACCGAGTGACTTCGTGCTCACCCCTCCCAGAGAAGAGAGGACACGGAGCAAGCTGGAGCTACAGAACAGTGATTCACACAAAAATAAACCGACTTTGTACGTGCTCAGCAATCAGCCCCACTTCAATCCACAGAGGTATATGACTCTAACTGAAACCCTGTTTTATCTACTACACATTCTGAAGGGAAAGCAGCAGCAATGATCATCAAGGCCATCAGACAGAAGACCAAAATGTCTTCCAAGTCTCTGCCAAGTGCAGATTTGTATGGACTGCTGAAAAAATATTTTTGCACGCTAGAATCATTAGTGATTCTTGGCTTCTGAGGAAGGACAAGGAAAAAACAAGAAACTCAACAAAAATTCCAAAATTGTAGACTATTTTAAACACAACATACTTTTGAGCATGGCCCACTTTTTTCCTTGAAACTGTACTTGTTTTCCAGATTAGTTTTACACTCCCTTCTAACTAGACATGGAAGCACATGACCTTTAAGCAAACTATACAGGATGCTCTCACAGTACCTTCTGAATTACAAGCTGGCCACTTAAATGGTGAACCAGATCAAACACTGGTAACACTTCTCAGGAGACTGCAAGTAAATATTTCATCTGCACGCCTTGCAGATTAGCTGCTGTGATCTCCTCCAGAGATAACAAGAACACATGAAATAAAGTCAACAGCTGGCATCTCCTCCAGCTGCTATCGAAGATATTGCTGCGGGGAAACGATGCAAAACAAGAAGTATTTTAGATAACTATCACAGGGCTTATTATGTTACAGTTTAAGAGAATGCAGACAGAGAACTGGGGTTTCCAGAAACTGGCCAAATGCCAGGCTACGCTCTCGGTTTTGTGCAAAACACAGACGCTGGAGATTCTGCTACATCAGGACCAAAACCAAGCTGCGATCAGCCCTGAAGTGTAAGAGCTGCACTGAAGGAGTTGTGGGAATGCCAGCGGCTGACAGAGGGTACAGAATTCCCAGCTTCACACGGAGCCCCGAGCAGCTCCTGCACGCCCAACAGAGACACGTGTTAAGGAACCCCAACACCCCAGAACCACGAGGCCATCGATCCAGAATGACTCTTTTTTTTTTTAACCTCTTCATGAGAGCACTTCGCCCAGCCTGCCCGGGCACAAGGCGGCCGCCGTTTCCTGGAGGGTGTGCTCCTCTGGGATCGCACCCTCACGGCACTGCCGGAAGATGCAGCGATAAGCCCGGGTCCGTCCGTGCGCTCTCCGTGCGGGACACACCGAACCCGAGCTCCACCACCAAACCCCGCCCTACCGAGGTCATGCGGGCACTTTTAATCCGCAAATAAAATTAATAACCCCCTAAATCCTTGCGTTTGGAAGGAAGGAGGGGAAGAGGAGGCACCGCCCTGCCCAGGCCGCCGCCGCCGCCNCGCGGCCCGACACCGGCCCCGCGCGCACCAGCACCAGCCGCCCCCGGCCGCGCGCCCCTGGTCATGTGACCTCACGGGGCCCCAGGCCACGCCCACCCCGCGCCGGGACCACGCCCCCGCCGCACGTGACCGCCCCCCTCCAGCTCCGTGCCCGCCGCGGGAGGGCGCCGCCTGGCGGCCGGGAGGCGGCAGCGCTGTGGGGGTCCCCTCAGGAAGTAAGCGCCGTAATAAACCTGGGATTCTGGCACAATTTCGCGCTCTTTTTCCGGATGCGCGATTGGCTGGCTGCTGGAAAAGTGCAGGCGGCTCCCAGTGCACGAAGGGTTGGAGTTTATCCCCTCAGAACACGATGACTTTCCCAGAGAGCTGGCTGCGTGCCCATCACTGTTGTTCCCCCCATTGGGACAGCTGCTGCACGCACGCACATAAAAAGGCAGTTCAGACCGAACAACAACACTTTTAGTAAGTGACAGCAGTAAAGATCTTAAGGCAAAGTTTTTATTGATGCTGGTTTAAAACCACTTCATGGCTGTCGGGTCAGGCTTTGGGGAAGAGGCGAGGGAGCGGCGCATGAGGACGGCGTCTCCGGCCCTACAGGAGCAAATCCTCCTCCGACAGCTTTTCCTTCAGCTCCGTGCCTCGCAGGCTCTCCAGGAAGACAGGCAGCTTCACCTCAGAGAAGCTGTCAGTGTCACCAAGCCCCGACCCAGAGGCTGGCTCTGCTTCCACCACAGTATTGGACCCAGAGCCAGAATCCTCATCCGACAGAGGGAATATGTCGCCCAGCTCCTGGTATCTCTTCATCCTGAAATGCAGAGTGGCAATTTTCTCTCTTAGATGAACACATCAAAGCCTCAACGTTACCATGGGCAAGCTACGCTGTGACAGGACGGTCAAGGCAGGAATAACACATTTTGGGGTGCTAGCATTAATGAAAAGCATGTGGCAAATGAACTTACAAGGACGGGTCTGCCATGGGAGGAAGGATCCTGTTGGCCCCGCCGGTGGGCATGTAAAACCAGGGCCCCTTCTCCTCGATGCAGTTCGCAGACCAGGCATCAGGCCGGCACCTCACCCTCTTGTACCTCGCCCTCTGCATCGGAGCACCTGATGGAATCAGCCACACATTGTCCACGAGGACCAGGACAATATTCACCAGGTCCTGTGAACTTTATGAGCACCTAATAAGGTTTAAAGGAGCAGATCAAAGCAATTTGTGTGGCCTTGATTGCTCAACCTCCGGAAAAGTAAAGTAACCTGAAGACTCTTTTAAAATGGCTGCTGACGTCCTAAGCGAGATTTTGGTCATCAGGGACATCAGGTATGTCTCACACACAGCGCCAGGAAGTCCATGAAAAATCCCAGGGAATCCCCTCACACACAGCACCAGGAAGTCCATGGGAAACCACTGCAGTCACAGCGAGGCTCATCCCCAGCTCACAGTATGGCACGACCATGGGGGACCTCAGTCTCCTGCAGCTCTCCTTGAAGGTGGAGGTATGTGGAAATAATGTGAAAACCTCTGGGGACAGGGCACCCAGCAGAGAGCTGGCTCCTGTGCTCTCCTTCCTCTGTCAGCTCCAGCTCTGCCCCTTCCAGTTCAAAGGGTTGGGTGTTGGTGAGGAGGTGGTTTGGGGTTTATGGAAGCTCTGGGAGCACTCGCCAGAGGAGACATAGTTCAGGTGTCTCCTAGACACAACAAGGTTTTGTAAACCCAGGTTTTCAGTTCTGGTGCTCCCCAGGTGCCTGATCGGGGCTGTCACTGAAAATGTGGGTCTTCATAAAATACCAAAACAACAAAATAAGGCTCATGTAATAAAGATAAGAGCAGTGACATTTCATCCTTCCTCTTGGTCTCATGTAATTAATTAGTTCAGAAACCTCCTGGTGCATTCTCAACCTGTTGGCATTTTATCTATTTTTTTCCCTCAGTTTCTTGGGAATATCTTTCTGTAATTACACTTCTCTATTGCCCTATATATTTCCATAATGTACTGGATGACTTTCATCTACCTCCTACACTGTTCTGTAAAAGAAAAAAGATCTCATGGGTGTAATTTCCTGCTGCTTCTGCAGTATATTCCTTTTTCATATTTATTTTCTTCTCCTCGCCTATTATTAAGAAGGCTTTTAATAATAACAGTGGCAACAAAATAAACAGCTGCAGCTGAAAAATTTGCAAATAAGCAACATAGAACAAGCAGGCCATCATCCCTCAAGGACCAGCCTCAGAGTGGTAATGCATAATGAGAGCCTATCACTATCACAGCTTGCATTTGTGGTCAAATTACACTCTTCGTGCTTGAAGAGCAGTTTTTCTCTCACGAGAAACAAGCCCACAGGGCACGGCATCATGAATCAATATTTCCCTTTTGTCATTTTAGCAGAGCGTGTTGCAATATTTTACAGAATAAACCGTTTAGTTTCCTCATACTTACAACTAGTTTCCTTTCCTGCTCCCCCCAGAAAGCAGACCATAGGAGTTATGACATGTGAACTGTTACATACTATGTCTGTAACCCCATAGCTGAGTAACAGCAGTAACCAGACCACTATGAAAGGGACAATGAGAAAAATATACATTGAGATATGTAGACTGAAAACATACACACATGCCACAATATATTTTATGAAGCCTTTTCTCAAAAATTGAAATGCTTCAATTGCAAAAAGCACATTTTCCTGCCATTCGCCCTCCAGAAAAGGAAACATTAGCAGAACAGACTTTCTGAGAAGATCTCAGTACTCAGAAGATCTCAGGCCAGTTTGTAAAATTCAGAGGCTGCTTACTTGGCCTCCACTGCCTAGCCCAGAAAGAGGATTACTGAGAGAACAGTTTTACCTTGTGCTGTGTATCCCACAAAGAGGATTAAACAAATAGCCAGGAAAATCCTCCCGTTGCATCTGATAAGGAGCTGCATTTTGGCTGGCATCCCTCTGCTTACAACCGGCCTTCACCACAGCTTCACTCAGAAATAACACGGGGCGAGGAGATCGACTTTTAGAAAAAGTTTCCAAAACCTCAAACCCAACCCATAACCTGCGTCACCGCTTCCTGATTGACGGGAGTGAGACATGAACAGAAAAGGCAGCACCGTGGCCTTCCTGCCTTCATCAATCCAAATTAAAAGTTCCTCTGCCTTCATCTCCTGCTTTGCCCCAGGAGGAAAGCAAAGCCAGGACCCACCAGCTGAACTGAAGGTGGTGCTGTGGGCAGCTTGTGGTCAAGGCATGCATCCCACCCAGCCTCTGCCAATGCTGAGAGGCCTCCAGGGTGAAAAAGCAGTGCTTAATATTCCCTGATTGTCAGTCAACTGCATTTTTGCGTTGGCAGTGGCACTGCTTTTCCCTGCCTCAAGCCCTCAGCAGTCCACCAGATGGGTTAGAAGCCAGCTACTCACAGTCACTACATGTTTCACTGACTGGGGAATCATCTTTTTCCACAGAAGTAAGTTATCTCTGGAATCTCATGCCAGGCTTGGGTGTTTTTTTGTTGTTTTGTTTTGGTTTTTTTGAAAGCAGGATCATAGATATCCGCAGTAGAAGTGAAAAAAATGTATTAAGTTATGTGATATATTCTGGTAGAAACATATCACCTCCTTTCTGGAAGGGCATAGGCAATTTGCTTGGCCAGATCATCACTGTGTGGTGGAAATGTCCCAGGGAATGTGGCAAAGGGTTTGGATCACATGTGGCTCCACAAGGAACATATGTGAAAAGCCATGAAAGCTCTTATATAGACAGATAAACAGAAGCTGCCTTTCAGCTGGCTCATACCTTTTTGGCTGTGATTAAAACAGGCTTGAGTTCACTTAAGAAGAAATTACTAACAACAAGGTTATCAAAGCAGTGGAGGAGGTTTTTCTCAGTCCTATGGAGTGCTGGTGGATTAACTGAGGCACTGACGTGTGCAGCACCTTGTCGGTCCCGGGGCTGATAGAGTGCGAGTTGTCTGTGGTAAATCTATTTTTATGTGGTGGAAAGTCCACAGAGGCCCCCAGTGGGGATCTGGGCTGAGCAGTGACTTTCCCCAGGGCATGGTGTTTCACCAGAACCCCATGAAGGGTCAGAAAAGACCCCAGCAGCTCCCTCCCCTCTCCAGGCTGGGATTTACCACTGGACTGAGGGATCGAGTTGCATGTTCAGCTTTATGAGCCTCTGCCCATGGGGTTTTATCTCTGGCACGGGAAAAACAGGAGACTCAAACAAAGCAGGTGTGAAGTGGTTATTCTTACCGCCCTCATTTCCACTTTGCATTTTTAGCACCAACTCTTTTTCTCTTTTCTTTTGGTTTGAGGCAGTGCTCAGCATCGATACAAAGCTGGGCAAACAGTGAGGGAGATGATCAGCCTCCACTTGCTGAAGGCTGCGGAAACTGTCCCTGCAACAGCACCTCTCACTTTCCACTGTTCACGGGTAAACGCTGACCCATTCCACACCCCTCCACTGTGCACAAACAACCCCCGTGGGAGAAAGCAAAACTCCACTGGCTATTTTTGCCCTCCCCACCAGCCCAGGGCATTTTCCACCATGGCACTGAAAATGGGATGCAGGCAGAGCAATGCTCACCAGTGGGCCGGGTCATGGGAACTGGGGATTCTGCAGGAACCAGGAGAGCTGCTGTGGGTAGGGGAGCTGCAAATTCCCTGTATCTGGCTGGGGATCTCACAGAGCTGAGTTATCTGTCTTGTACCACCAGCTGATGGGAGAACTTGTACCACTGGCAGTTTTGCCACAGAGTTTTGTTATTTTTTTTTTGTGTCTGCAGCACACCTCAGGAAATGAGATCGCTTTACAGTTGTGGGAAGTCCAAAGCAAATGTTTCACCCCAATCTCATGTACATCTGTGTAACAGGGCCCTGAAGGCTGCAGGGGAGGACAGCCTGTGCCCATCTGCTGCCCTGCTGCGCTCTGCCAGTGCCCACACCCCACTGTGCTTGGCAAGTAAAGTTTTCCACCTTCCTACAAACTTGGAAGTGATTGGAGACCTGGATCTGAAACAGTCTGGGATGTGCAGGTGTTAAAAGTAAAGCATGCCCTTTGTGGGATGCCCAAGGAACACCATCTGTAGACCACTCAAGACATACAGTGAAAATAATCAGCTCTAATTTTAAAAAATCTCATCTTGGGCTAGAGGCCACAAACTGCTGAAAGTTACAAACTTTCTTTTGTTAAACAGAGAACAGCACATGAGCTAAACTGTATTGGAACACTAACCTTGAAATGTGCCATGGCATGACTATCAGAGTTTAGGAGAAACAGGATTTTAAGTTAAATATTTTAAATCTGCAGAGGAGAGCACAGTCACCATACCGAAGTCAGCTACCTCAAATTTGCCTTCCATAAACTGTGAGGAAAATTCACAGGATAATGTTCTTCCTGCATAGATCCTGTGTACATAAAAATAAAGATTAAATATCCCAACAGAACAGGCCTACAAAAATAAGCAAATAAATGAGGAGCAGGTATTTGAGAGCACAGTTTGCCCCTGGAGCCTTGCTTACAACTCGTGCACTGAAGTGCTGCCATTATTTTCAAATCACGTGCAAAGCAGATTTCTTAACCTGGAAAGCTCTTGCTTTGCATTTTTATAAGGCATTAATTTGGGGAGTGGGGAGCAGGTGGAGGGAGAAGGCTGCCTTGACATTGTGCACCCAGAGCCCTGAGCAGACACCCAAGACTTTCCATTAGGTGCCTGAAAAATCTGGGAGTAGTCTTTAACTACAGTAATACTACAAAATATACTGCAATAATACTACAAAACTTCAAAATCTAAAGTATTGTGTCTCCCAGCTGGCCTTAGGAGTAATCACTAATTTAGTAACATCACTAAATGTGGATCACACTGCAGTAGTGCCTGGCATGAGGACATCCACTCTGCTGACAAGGGCAGAATATAGGGCTAAAGAAAAACCCAGCAGTAACCCAGAGGGGCATCACAGGGGTGTTTCAGCCAATTCTTTGGACACCAACCCCTTCTCTGCTCCAGCCCAGGTAAATGCTGATGGAGCAGATTGGTCCAGAGGAGTGGTCTGGCATAGCAGCGTCAGGCCACTCCCTCTGCTGCTTTTCCTCAGCTACCAACACAGGTTTACTTTGCAGCCTGTATTCCTGACAGACAGCCAGATGGACTGCCATGGGTGCAGGGGCACCCACAGTCCTGGTGCTTATCAGCAAGGCTCACAGGCAAGGCACTATCTGTCCGGGCAGGGTCCTGATAAAGAAGTTTCCCATTGACAACTGCTCAGAAATCAGATAAACCCTAACTGTCTTGGGTTGTTCTGCTCTCTGGATCAGGTTTTCCCCTGCCTTAGCTGATGGGAGCTCAGCCCTGGCTTCCATGGGAATCCAAGCTGACCCCTGCAGCCCTCAAACACTCATCCCCATGGAGCAGCAAAGCCAGCAGCCAGCTGGAGGGTTCCTGAAGCTCTGGGCCCTGCATGTGATGCTCAGTTCTTTATTTGCTCTGCTGAGAAAGTAGAAGTACATCTTTTGTACAGGCCACTGCTCTGGGGAGCAGCCGGTACAGAAAAGGCTACATCTGTTACCAACAGAGCTGGAAACAAAAGTGAAAAGAGAATGACAGCAGCAGAAAAAAAAATAGGGAACAGACAGAGCACAGGGGAGAGTGAATGAATGGCAGCTGGGTTCAAAACAAGGAGCATTTGTTTTGCCTTTTGGGAAGGCATAACAGTTTCCTTCCCTGACACTCACTGCTGAAGTAGGATAAGATTCATGAGACCTGGGCATCCAACAGGCCCTGAGCAATTGGTCCATCTCAGGGAGTACCCATGAGCCACCCTGTTAAAAGCCCAAAATCACCTTTGATGCCCTTCAGAAGTGAGCTCCCCTCGAGGCCGGCATCCAGCTAAATTTAAGGATGCCTTTTGCCACCAGCTCATGTTCAACCAAGCAACCTTTGGGAACTGAAAGCAAAAATCTCTCCTGCTTCAAAACAGCAAAGAGCTGGCAACCCAGAGAGAGAGGTTTGAGTCCAGCTGGGGGGATTTTTAAATCCAGCCCTGAGTAAAAATGAATTCTTGGGTCACATCTGAGCTCAGCAGCTGACCCATGTTCACCCCTGCACCCAGAGCAGCACATGGCATCCCTCAGCCTCTCATGCCACCACCTCTCTCCTCTGAGGGCACTATCAGGGCCTGGTCCATGCAGATAAGATTCAGATCTTGTAAGGAAGCACCGACATTTATCATAGAAATCAGGCACTCACTGCCATCTAGATCTCACAGAAGAACAACTCCTCCTTTCTTCCCATGGTGAAAGTCAACAAGTGCAGGGGGAGATCTTTGCTGGAAAGCCACAGCTGTGTCAAGATCAAGCACAGCTGCTGACAGACAAGAAGCTGCCAACGACCTTTCCCCATCAGCAATCTCCCCTCTCTCCCAGAAATGTTAACCAAGCAACAGGCCTGTCCTCCAGGTGGAAAAAGCAGCTTTCCTTGCTGCTGGGAGTGCTGATGCTTTCTGCTTCCACCTGCTGAAGCACGGTGCAGCAGGAGGTTTTGGCTGGAAATTTCAGGACTACAGTTGAAAAGCAACAGCTTGTTAAGACATGACACAGCAGCCAGTCTCTGGTTACTGATTAGAGAGGCAATTTCATCAGCTGACTGTCCTTTAAAACTCCATCCAGAGCAGCACCAGCCCTGCAGTGCAAGGAGCTGCACAGTGAAGCAAGGGGTCATGCAGGATTTGTTGGGAAAATGCCCCTAAACCCAGAAGGAAATAACAAGGGAGAGAAGGATGGTGGGACAAAGATGTTTTCAAAGCAAAGCCTGGTGCCCTGTTCCTCCACTGCTTCTCAGGGAACGTGTTTTCACTGTGAGCCAGTTGGTGTTGCCGTATATGTTACTGGCTCGAGCTCAGCTACCCAGGAGTTAGATAGAGCTGTTTTTCCACAGATGGTTTCTCCAGCACAGGACAGCCTCACACGAGTGAGCTACTCAGCAGCTTTTAGATGCTTTTTGTCAGTCCTGGGCTCTTGCCTATAGATCCACCCCAAGCAGTTCACCTTGCCTCCACTTGCAAGTGCAAACATACTTCTATATACAAGCACCATTGGTGACACAGACAAACATCACACCATGCGTGGGGAGAAAGGACATCAGTAAATTTGGGAAGATGAGTGGGAAGCAGTGATTCTCCTCTGGAGGTCTCCCCATGAGCCAGGCCTGCTTCTCCCATCCTTTGTGTAAAGTGGAGCAGAGCTGGTGTTTGGGCTCCAGTTAACCAGCCTGGAGTCGTGGTTTTGTGATCTTCACTGAATTGTTGGGGAAAGAGGTGAATTAAAAGAGAACGGGATTTTCTTTTTTTCCTATCAACCAAAGGAGCTGGGAATTTCTTAGCTAGTTTTAAGCACATTTGATTTAGTAGGAGCATCCTTTTGTTTCAAAATGTGACAGAAGAGAAAAATTAGGAAAAGCAGGAAAATCAGACCCGCCACAGGAGCCTCTCCCCAGCAGGACTGGCACTCCCCAGGCCTCCAAGCTTTTTTTGAAGGATCTGCATGGATGCTGCTGCAGCATGAAGCAACAGGCTCCAAACTGCTGTTCCTCAGGTTCAGAAACTGCAGTGCTGACAAATCTGCTCTGCCTCTTTTTAAGATGAGCACATCCCTTTTGAAAACATAATTTGCATTAACTAGGAAGAAAGATATTTTGTCTTTTCTTACTTCAAAGACTCAGGGGTCAGTCAGCAGGGAAAGCTGAAGCCTGGGGCTTCATCTCATCCAACATTTCCAGCAAAGGGCAGAGCAGCAGGGAGGCCAGGACAGGCTGGCCAGGGAGGTGAGAGTCTCAAGACCCTTGCACTTGTAATACCTTGTGCCTTTGCAGAGAGAAGCAAAATATGTCTTTCCATGAGCCCTATGTAGCTTGGCAGCTCAGTGCCATAAGAAAACATTAAGGCTAAACACATGGAGACATTAAAAAGTATTTGACACCTATCTGCCAGAAGTTCCAGATGTGGACAGGCAAGATGGACAGCAGTGTCTGATACTTATCAGGGTGTCATGTACAAGCCATTGGCAAGTATTAGATTTCAAAATAAGCTTTGCTAGCAGGGGATTATGTTGGGGTTTTGTCCTCTCCTTGTCTGTAGACCAAGTGCTGGCAATCAGATGCAGTATCTCAATTTCTGTTTCCTTGTCTGCACTAGAAATCACTCCTAGGGCATCACTACCTCTATTATTTAAAAAGTCCTGGCATTCTGGTGGGAGAAGGCTCTGGGCCCACCTGTCATGGGCTGCTGTGAAACTTGTCTGGTGTTAGCTGAACCCACTGGCAATCCAGGGAGTGTTTGAGATCCTGCCTGGGAACTTCTTGCTATTGCTCCATTCCAAGACACTTAAGTATGCAGAAAATAATTTTGTTCATTCCTTTTTTTGTTTACCCCATGCATTTCACCCACTGATGTCAGAGCAACTCTCTGACACAAGCACTTTGTACTCCTCTTACAGAATTGAGACTAACACCAGCTCACTCATCACATGCCTATCCCACTCTTTCACTGATCACTCATCCATTTCCTCTTTGCTTCTGCAGAAAATTGCATTAAAAAACTCAGAGAAATTGGTGTATCCTGGTCCAATACCAACTACTAAATCTCTTTCACAGCAACAATGAGCATATAAAGAAGACTTTGCTGTATTTTGTACACATCAGATGCCAAAAATTCAATATTCACTAGATATTTAAAACATTGCTATGAACACCCAAATTATTAAAACCTTTGGTGTTAAGGCACCACTTTATCAGTCACTTCTCCCTAAACAGTCAGTATCACAAACATTTTCTGTTCTGAATGGAAGCAACACATTTTCCAAAGGTGCTGCTTCATATCCCAACAGTCTGCCTGCCTCTTCAGCTACAAAAACACAGCCAAACAATGGTTTTGGAAAAAAGGCAGCCAGGCAAACAGTCCTCAGCAGGAAACCACTATTTTCGCACCTACCTGTGACAAGGAAGAGTTAGAAACCACCAAACTGCAAAATGAAAAAGCATTAGGAGGCACTTTGGACAGAGTTCCCGGGAAATACGTAAAAGCACTTTTCAAACTAAAAATTAATCATTTGTAGCAAGCTCTAAAATAGCCACGGATGTTGCAATACAAGAGGAAAGAAAGTTGACAAATGCTTCTCACCACAACTTTATGCACTTGGCTTTATCGTAACAGTCTCTAGTTCTCTAATTTCAGGACTACAGAAGGGTTTGCTGCCAGACTGGCTACGTCCTCCTTTGCAGGACTACATCTGGGCATCTTAGAATGTAAAGTTCCACAGAAAACATCCAGGTAACACCAACTTCTCAGTCTTTTTATAGAAACACACAGGTAAAGGGTCATTTTTGCTCTTTCAGGCTGAGCAAAAAGGCTGATCAGGCTCCCATAGCATTCCTGGACGTGGAAGTGCACAAGTGGAGCACAGCACCATTACACTGACACATCTCCATGTGCACACAGAGAAGGAAACCATCCACACCGAGCCTGTGCTGGGGCAGGACCAAAATTCCCCACCTAGGAGTTTCAGGAGCACAGATGAAACGAAACAGCCCCGGGAGCTTTGCCACACCCCTTGCAACACAGGGGACCTGCTTTCCTGCTGCTAAGGGGAAGTGAGGGCTCGCTTCTACCTCGGTGATCCAGATGTCTTAAGAGCAACAGAGGTCACAGCATCATCTCCTGCTGCTCTCCTCCAGTCCAGGCCCCTCCAGAAACAAAAAGCAAAGAGCCTGCTCTGACAGCCTTGGAGGGAGACAGGACAAGACATTGGTTTCTTTCTCTCTCACAAAATATTGAAGCACAGCACAGCCATCCGCATCCCTCCATTTTATAACAACTACCATATCTCCAGCCAGCATAAGAATTGAGTGCTTCAATTAAACCAAAACTGGTTTTAACCAAACCAAATCACTTCTCATGAGTGTTGCATGCTGCTTGAAGAAGTACACTGAGGTTATAGCTCTGATCTCACACTTGACAGGAATTCTGTACAAACTTAGACTTCTTGTAAATCTCGCTGCTTTTTGCTGGCTAAGGAGAAAGAACTAGTGGAACAACAAAAAGGAGGTTTCAGTTGTGAGACTTTTTTGCTGTACAGAAAGGAATAGAAATGCAGGTTAAACAGAGTTCACAGGAACCTAATCTTCAATTAATCTTTGAAATAAATGCCTGACCTCACACATACTTTTACAGTTAAAACTCAACATTCCTGAAGGGAGCTTTGCTGCCTAATCCAACAAGCTCCCCATCTTTTTTTTTTTTTAACTAAATACACAATCTTACATAAGTTCATTCTCTCAAATCATTGAACAAACAGGAATTATTCAAAAGGTTTCCTTAAAAAGACATGCCTTAAAAGAAGCACAGCATAGTCCTTTGTGCTGAGCATCTGGCATGATGCAGTCTCCAGTAATAAAATATAATTAGCTGGCAAAAGCCTTGAACATTTAGTCTTGAAGATGAACTAGCATAATTGGTTTCTCTAACTCCATATGCATTTATATGAAGTGTATTTTTTAAAAAGCTGGAAAGCCAAAGTGTTCTGGGTATCTTCAGAGGAGAGAGCTCTCCAAGCCACAATGCCAATCACACTGATTGTGCTGAAAAAGCTCTGATCCTTCTTATATCAGGCCTTCTTAACTATTGACCTACTCCTACCTGTCTGCTGAGCTCTCACTGTGGTTTCCATAGATTCAGAGCCTTTCTCTGCACACCTGATGATGGTTAAAATGGATACATCAAATGATTAAAAGGGAGGCATCTGATGGTTAAAAAGTATACATCACCCTACACTTCATTCAGCTTTGCAGTTACTTGCAAACTTTTCACCCTTACTTCAGACCAGTATTTGAAGGGGGAAATTTTTTTTTTTTATGCTAGGATAGCCCACAAGCTATCCTCCAAATTACAAGAAAACTACTGATGAGCAAGGCAATTCATGCTCTACAAAATTTGCTCAAAGGCAAAAATATAGAAGGAAAAACCACCAAACAACTACTCTAAACTATTGCTGCCTTCTACTTGAATACAAAACTAAAGGCTAGTAGAAAAAAATTTAACCTTTTAGTTTATGGTGAAAGTGCACACTAGCTTCAGCTGAAATCAGACAAAAACAATGTGCAGTACAGCCTGCTGAGAAATACTTCACTGAGAAACTAGGGCTGTTACTTTGAGGCCACAGGAAAATCTGAATCAAAGATCTGACTGCAGAAAGGAAACCCCTAGAGGCTGACTAGACAATTATTTTGTAAAACAGAAAAAACACACACAGGCACGTGCACTCACTCTCTCCTTGCTGCTACAGGCACACAAGGAGCTGGTCTAGTTTTGAGTTTTGCTGTTGCTCATTTCCAGCACGCATTTGTTGGCCCATTTGTTTGTGGTTAGCAGCCTAGCTCAGAGAATTCTCTGCAGAAGAGATTTTTACCACACATTTCAGAGGCTTTCCCCTCACACCCTTTAAACTAACATGATGTTTCCTCCTCAATTTCCAGAAGAATCCAGTTGTTCTGACTGTTCTCCTTCAATGCCCTCTAGTGTTGTGAACACCTTCCCACCCCGTCACCATGTCAGTGATAACACTGGCAGTGCACTGCTGCACAAAGTCACAGTGTCCCTTCACTTGCCCCATGGCCCCTGTCATCTCTGGCCATCATCTCTTGCTATGCAGCTGGACCATGTGCTCTGCCTGCATTTCATCTAACACAACTCCAGAGAGATCCCAATTGCAGCTCCTGCTAAAACAGCACCTGGGCTCCCTGACAGCACGAAGAGAGAAGCTGTCCATGGCATCAAGCTGTATTAGGCAAATGTCTGGAGCACCAGAGCACAGGACCTGTAACCTGTCAACACTCTACAGTGTATTAAGAGCAGGGTATCTCTTCCCACCAAAAAGGAAGTTTGCTGCTTTATTGCTCTGGCCTCTGGCACTACAACTGCTCAGGTGTTTTTACTGAAGACAATCATATGGAAACACTTTCACAACTATTTATTCTGGCCTAAGTTAAAACGTATGTTGTATCTTAGTAATACACAGGAAACAGAACTCCAAGGACTCTGAAGAAACATTTAGCCAAGCTAGTGCATTTATTGAACCTCTATCAACTAGGTTCTGATTAACAAGGGAAGAGAACAACAAGCAACATACAAAATAAATACTGAAAACAAGTTCCCTTTACACTGATAAAGTTTTCTGGGGACAAACATTAGAAGAGATAAAATGCATTCTAGTTGGAAGAACGTGCCTCAGGTTTATTAGAAAAAATTTCTCAGAGAAGAAGATTCTCTTAAAATAAACTATTTTCATACAGCACTACACTGAAAAACTGAATCATACACCAAAGAAAAAGCTGTGAGGGAAAAAAGGGTTGTATTTACATATAGGACACACAGTACAAAGCATTAGCTGGACTTATACTTTACATTTAGAGTTTATACCATTAGTGTGGGTGAGCTACAGACCAGGAGAGCTCTGAGTTTTTCACAAGGTTACACTAGTGCAGGCTCTAGATGGATGTCCCTGCAGACACCTTACTTCTATCAATCAGTACAAAAGCTGTGCCACAGCACTGGCTTGGACAGGTAACTGTTCTGATAGTGCCTTCTGAAGTATTTATACAGGTGAGGACAGCTTTGCTCTTAGCCTCTCCATGCTTGCTGGAAGAAGATTCACCATCTCCTTACTGAGTTCTAGTTCAGTTTCAATGGCAGGGGCAGCATCTGGATACTTCTCACAATAGTCTACCAGAAATGTGTAATATTCCAATGATGTCTGCATATTTTCCAGTTGCTTTTTGCTATCTGAAGTAATAAGCTTACCATATAGTCGTGCAATATGAAATTTAGCCACCATTGCAGGGCGAAGAACATCTTCCTCGAGTTTTTCAGGAAACACCTTATCAGGGTTCCTCAAAGAATCCAAGAAGAGTTCATAATATTTGATTGCAAACTGAGCCAGAGAATTAATTTTTTTAACTGTGTGTGAGTCTAGCTTCTCTAACCTGTTCCCAATAGCTACTTTTAGATCCATCATCTCATAATAGGTGTCAGCTAGCTCACACTGAAGCTGCCTACGGATCAGCAGGTAGTACTGGGGGTTCAGGTCTGTATAGATTGGCTCCAGCATGTCTATCCTACGCTTGTGCATTTTGCAGCGCCTCTCATAGTCTTCTTCAAAGAAAGCAAGCACCTTAAACAAAGCACTGTGATCCTGAACAATTTCAATATGGTCAGTAACATAACCATCAACCTGAAAGAACTCTTTTGCTTCCTGGACATAGTTCTGACCAACCAGGAAGATTTCTCTGGCTTCTTGAAAATCTAAAGGATACACGCTGCTCACTTTCTCCTCCATGGCTAAGACAGAGTCACATATATCACTTGTCCCAAAAAGGACAGCTTTTTTCCTGCCCTTCTCTTTTTCATCCTCTTCTTTTTTCCTTTGGGCTTTAAGTTCCAATTGCCTGTCTGGATCCAGCTCTCCTATGTTATCCTGAAATGAAAAAGCATGCTAATTAAAAACAAATCTGGCTTATAAAGAGAGACTTACTTTGAAGTATAAACTAGTAAGCAACAAGACAAAAGAGAAATTGCTGATATATGAAGCCTTACATTGACAAAAGAATCATGTAAATTACATTATCAATTCTGAAAAGACATAAAATTAAGGTGGTTCAGTCTCCCTACCCTGTGTGACAAAATAGCCAAAGGAAAACATATTGAGCCCAAAGGCTCTGCTTCACAAAGCATTTCAGCAAATGCTGGTTTAAACATCTGAAGAAATACTTAAATGAACTAAGTGAACTGAATCAAATCTGAATTAATCAAATGCTTGAATGAATGAGAACATCAGCACAGAAAACTGTTGCATATTAAGACAATGTTCTTACTAGCAGTTAAATAAGAAGGAATCTGTCAAATCAAGCTGCAAGAAAATGCAGCAGAGAGGAGGAAAATTTGTGAAGTTGCTGTAAAAGCAATGCACTGATCACTCTACAGAGCTGATCCTCTCTCTGTGCTTACTCTTAAGTGCTGCATTTAAGTCAAAGCATACCATGAAACACTTGCTACACTGCAAGCACTTGTTCTGTTCAATGGGCAATTGCTTATTCCTTGTTACCAACTGCAAATTGATTGCTCTTGCCAACACCAAAGCAGACTTAGTTTGCTGTTAGACAACGACAGCTACAGAACAGATTTTCTGTTACCTCAAGCAATTTTCGAGCACTTTGCAGAAGATTCAGGCAATACTTAATCCAACACCTTGCAATTTCTGCTTTCCTCTCTGGAAGGTCCTGTTGGTCTGGCTCTGTTTCATCTGCTGAATGGACATAAACACATAAAAACTTTTAAGAGAAGTCCAGCACTCCAACAAGACCTTCAAAGGTTACATGCAAAGAATATACTTGTATTTAATTTTCCTCATGGCTAGACAGAAACGTGTTCTCCATGTTAGTTTATATAATAGTTCTGTAAACTGCCATTTCTGGTAGAAACCTATATAGCTTAACATGGATTTGTCATGTATGAATTCTGAAAATAAATAGATCATAATGTATCTTTAAAAAGACCTTTCATCTTCAAAGTGTTTTACTGGAAAAGATTTCCAGGTCTCTTTGTAGTAATAGAAAGAAATCAGGATAATCAGGATAATTCATTTTCTGAGATTCAGCTGTCTGCCCAGTAATTTTTTCTGAGGATGACAAAGACATTTGTATTGCAATGGGCCCCAGACTTGCAGCCAAAAAAGGGAACAAAATAGGGGAAACTGCCTTTGGTTAAGCTACCTGATACAAACATACATTATTAGCTCTACAAATTCTGTATTTTTCTCCCCAAAGTCTCCCCACTATCGTGAATAGCAGCACTGCTGATGTCTCAGGATAAAATTTTCATAAACCAAACAGATTTCAATAAAAACTCATTTCCCAGTCTCTATGCAGAAGGCAGTGAGTTAGCTGAACAGTAAGAGGACATTCCTACAGGACAGCAACACTTCTGTTCACCAAATAAAAAGCCAACTTCAGACTCAGACCCACTGCACTCATTATCTTTCACTAGAGCAAATCAATTTCTTATTAAGGAATTAAGAATTGTTGCTAACCTAAGAAAAGGCACATTTATTAATGATGTCTGTGTTAGTTTATATTCCAATTAACATGATAAAATGAATGTGCTTGAGAATGGCCAATGCTGTCTGAGCACTGGTCTTTCTGTAAGTCAGAACCTTCTGCAAGTCCACAGCCCAGCTCTCTATACCATGAAAAGGATGGGAAGGTAGGAGATAAGCAATTATTCACCAAAACAAACAGGATTATCACTACTGCTATGTGAAGAAGTCAAGACAGAACTTAGTTGACTCATAGGTGCTTCCTCTCCACGAAGTAAAGCTCTACCAACTGGAAGCTTCCACTTGCTCAAGACAGACATAAAAGGGTGTGCTGCAGATAAGCAAAGACCAAGCCTAAAACAGAGCACTGACACTATCATGGAACCAACCACAGGTCCTTAAAACTAGGGTCAGCTCTCTTAAAGTCCCTTCTATTGGTATTCACACTGGACTGCCAAGTTGTTCCTTTGCATCAATGCCCAAACAACAAGGAGGGCAGCTACAACTCCAAAAACAGCCACTGATGAGGCTGCAGCATCCAGCAACAAAAGACAATACAAGTACCTTCTGGATTTGGGGTTTTAAAAGCTGCACTTTTGCTCCCCCTTTTAAAGCTATTCCCAGGAAGCATCTGGTTTGGTTCACTGAATGACTGCCTCTAATCACCGAGGCAAACTGCATTTTTAGCACATGTACAAAGCCAAATGGATGAACAGGGACATTGCCACTGTTGAAGTGGATACTGTTTTAAATTTCACTTTTATTCTGGTATGCTTTCTGAAACACCAGAAACAAGCACTTGACTTTTTCTCACAGAGTCTACATGTAGCCAGTCTTGAGCTGCAGCAGCAGTCGCTTCTCAAAAACATTCAACTTTTTTGAAAAATATTTTAGAAAATTAACACTGGGTTAAGTTTCATGCATGTTGTTAAACTTCAGTTTTAAACATTAACACATAATGATACCTAATTCACAATAATTTTATTCAAAACTTTTTAATAAACTTACTATCTTCAGCAGATGGCACCTGACCAGCTTGGCTAAAGATGACACTGGCTGCTGCTAGACAGTGTCGAGCCTCCATAAAGCATTCCTGAGAGAAACAGAAACAGAGCAGCACTTAGCACTGGTGTGAGCAGTTCAAGCACTGCTGTCACTTGGCCAAACCCCTGACCTCAGAGACTGAGCATACATGACCACAAGGGAAATGACAGAACTGACAGGCTCTGGAGCATATTCCCCAGGCACTGGAAGAAAACACAATTTTTCCACACCTATTATTGAATACAATATTTTCTAGCTGTTTTTTCTATACCACAGCCACAACACCAAGCCTTGCCTTTAATACTGGCTATGCACACTGAACATTCTGACTGTTCTGCTGCCCTGAGGTGAAGGAAGTGATGCCTTGTGGCAAACACTACCATGGGGTGTTGGTGGGAAGAAACCAGACATACAAGTCAACACCCCGAGTCAGTGCACTGTTAAATAATTAGTGCTATCAGTGCATCAAAAAGATATGGAAATTAGGAGTCACTGTTGAAATTAGCATGAACTGGCTTAGGTAGGGCAGGAATCTTTGTAAGCATCAGAAAAGAGCATTGGAATAGCCTGGAATGTAGAAATTCCTAAATAAAGCTGAAGCACTTCCTAACAGCACTTCCAAGCAGCTACCAACTCATAGATTCACTTTAATGTTCACATAGGTTCAAACAACTCTTGAGCCCATGCAAAGATACAAAGGACAATAATTTATAGTAAACAGTAAGCCATACCTGGGCCCTCAGATGCTTTTTGTTTTCAAACTCCATTGTAAGAGAACAATATAAGAAAGAATTTTAAATTATTATAACCCTAAAGTTTACTTAGGAACATGACATCACATATTTGCTAATATTTCATTAACTACAGAGCTTTTCTCATGTTTACACCCCTGCTCATCTTCCCCACTGCCATCACAACACCACAGGAAAGCCACTGTATCCTCTTTAGAAAAAACTGACAGATGCTTCATGTCAGAAGACAACTTGTGGTTTTATAGGTGCACATTTTCAATTCATCTTGGAGCCCTGTCTGAAAGAGCTGTTTAAACAACTGTTTTATTTGGCAGTTACATTAATGATACAGCTACAGCAGAAAAGCACTGGATGTGTTACCTTGGAGAGGTAGTACTGTGACAAAGTGGCAGCATTGCGTGCCCATTCCACTGGGTAGTAGCCACAGTACTCCAGCTGTCGTTTCAGGGTAGTGTGGCAATACTGAGCAGCCTTCTCAATCATGTCCAGGTGCTGGTACACTTGTGCCAGGTAATACAGAGTATGAGTGTAGGCTTTTTCAAATCTGGAAAAAAAACAACAGTCTCTTTAGATTTCTGGGTTTTTTCCTCCCTAAACACACCCTCATAGTTTTTTTAAAAAGCAATAATAATGTAAGTATGCTGCTTAACACCCACCTTTTGGATCTTTCTTGGTCTGTGAGTTTTTCTTCTTCTGCCATGAAATGTTCACTGGGATCCAGGGGAGGATTTCCATCCTGCAAGGGTACATGGCACATTCAGCAAACTACATTTCTTACTCTGTGGCACAGTGCTCCCTCTCCTGGCTGCACATCATTTACCATTTGCCAATCCCAAATTCAACAAAGCTTCGTGTAACCAACCTCAGTGCCACTTCTCTGGAGCAATTCCACAACACTCAGGAGATTTAGAGGACGAAAGTCACAATTCCACACTGAATGACAAGGTTCACAGCTTGCAGGAGACTTCTGCTTATGTACCTTAAAGCAATGCATGCTGCCTGCACCAGAGATACTCAGCCTGCATTCTACAGGACTCTACTGGGCATCTTTATTTTGTACAATAACACACTGGGTTTTGAGGCATCAATTTAATACCAAGCACGCCTTCAAGTGTGAAATACTTGTTTGCCCAGCTGCACTGATCAGCAGCAAGAAAACATCCTGCAGGAAGTACTGCAGAGAACATGAAGTGCAGAGTACTCAGCAGAGCTGCTGTGAAGACTAACTGCTGTAAAGGGACACCCAGTATCCACGAGCTGGCAAGATCATGTACTCAGACACACAAATGAGACAACATACAATGTCTGTGGAGGATGAAGCTGCTAAACCTTCCTATCAGGCATAACCTACATGCAAGTTATTAAACGTGGTAGCTCCCATCATTAGAAGCAGTTATTTATTCTTTAAACCAAAGTTCTGTCAGAATCCTTACACTGACAACTGTTCACCTTTTGGGATTGCTGTATCCAAATCTGCCTGAAGACAAAATTCAATACAAAACCAGACAGCTCACAGGCAAGCCTGACAGATTAACATTGCTTATGGCACAGCTTTATTAGCCTGTGCTTATCCCATTTCCTTTGCAATTGTGAATAACTTCAGGTGCCAATTCTAAAACACTTCAAATGAAACCATCTTTCAAAGAGAGGTTTTCTCCCATTACACAGTGCATCCTGGAGGGTATGCAGCTTGTCTAGCCCTTTCCTAACCCCACTTCTTTCCTGCCCCAAGAGAAAGTAAGGCAACAAATAAAAATCCATTTCAATAAATACTTTTCACAGTTAATACAGACCTAGGCAGGAACAGGAACAAGGGCAGAGAATACACTCACTTTACAGGGAAGAACACACACTATGTTTGTAGTGCTTCTCATCAAAAATCCCTGAATGGACTTGTTTACTTGCTTTTAATAGAAGTGTGTTACTCATCTTAAAAAAATGAACAAATGCACCTGAAACAGATAGTGACAAATAAACTAAAGCACATTTAACCTACCAGAGGCATGTAGATTTTTGTATATGATCTTTTAATCTGTAGGTTTTTGTTTACACCTCATTAGTTTTTAAGAGGTGAATTTATAACTCTTCCTCTTATTTTCTTTAGGTACAAACGTTCTAACAAGATTTGGAGTATATTCTGGGAAGACTAGAACTATTCCTGCAAAGAAAAGAACTGAAATGACACAGTAAGCAAAACTCTTGCCTCCTTTCTGCATCTACAGAACTATGTCTGATATCAAGCCTTATGCCTTTGCTTATCCTCAGAAAGAACTCTCCAACTCTCCTTTCTAAGTGGATTTCATTAGCCCAAGCTCCTTGCCTTGGTTTTGCTTTAGCGGGGGGAGAACCACCCTATCCAATTTGTAAGTTAATTAGACCCAATCAGTAAATAACTAAATCCACCAGCTCAGGTAAACGTCTCCATCATCAGCAGTTTACCAAAGACTCTCTGACAGGAAGGCTTCCTGATAGCCTAAAAATGGGGAATATTAAGAAAACTATATTCACAGATTTATAATTCGTGAAGACAAAAGTTGACATCATTGTATAAATCTGTAGTTTCTTCTAGAAGAAAGACTTAAAGCACAGTTATGTTTGACTACATAATGCCTTGAACTGTCAGTGGAAAATAATGTTAGGGGAAAAAGTGTGGCAAGCAATCATCACACACATATAACCCTAGTCAGGCAGCAAAGCCCCAGAGAAATATTCAGTAACCACTACTAACAAAAATGGAAAGTTTCAGAAAAGTCCACAGTGCAAATGTGAAGTACCTTGCAGCACTTTAATCCACTATACCATAGTACCAGTTTAATTTCATAATGACTGGAGCAAGTGCCAGAAGCTTTTAGAAGTCATGTGATAGCTGGGGCTGGGTATAAATATCAAAGTTGAACACCAGGAATTAATTAGAGACAGAGTCTGTAGAGAGATGCAATATCTCTGGTTAGCCCAACTGATCCAGAGGGCAGGAAATAAGGTGACCAGCTTTTCAGCACAAGTGGGGCTTTCTTCTAGATCCATTACCTCTCCTATCACTGCAGGCCAGCATGGCTGCAAAGGTGGAAAGAGGGCAGTAACCAACCAAAAAAGAATTGCCCATTCTAAAAATCTCCACAAGTATCATTGGTACTCTAAGCTAATTTCATGGTATAACCTGAACTGAACCTGTAATTTCATGAAACTAAGGTCTGTCCAACCTATTCAGCTGTCCTGAGACACAGCTATTGCTTCTTGAAGGCCACAAACGTTTTTAGCTAACTGTCCCTGAGGCAAGTCAGTGTAGGAACAGCTTTGCAAAGAGTTTAAATATAGCACAAGGGAGTCTTTGTAGGATACACAGCAGAATCCACAGCTCAAAAGGTTGTTTAATATGCATGAGAGGGTTAGCTGTCTGTGAGATTGTCCTCTTGGATATGGAACTAAACTACTTGCCCCTGCAAAACACTGCACAGTCAGAGCAAACCATGCAAATATTAGTTTTGTTTGCTTTTCCCACTGAAAGCAATGGACATGTTTATTGCATTTCCAAGATAAGATTTCATAATAGTCCTCATTAAAACCCAAATTTTACCAGGCATCAACTTTGGATTATTAAAGGGCTTTCAAAAGGGACCATTATTTTTGAGTAAAGTTATTTTCTGTTTTGAAATTAGCAAGTAATGCTCTAATTTGCCTTGTCCTATCCTGCAGTACAACTCGTATCACTTGCCAAAAGTATCACAGCAACCAGTATAAAGCACAGGAACTCAAAATTCCATTGCATGTTTATTTCAAAAATTACTTAACCTGCAAAGTGGCATGGGCAAGTAAGATCTGTCATGATATTAACACAGTACCTCTTTCATGTACTGATTATACAAGGCTTCTGCAGATTCCAAGTAAGTTTGTGCAGTTTCAATTCTATCCCTTTGAGACCACAGGATCCCCAGATTGTTCTAAAGGTACAAGAAAAAAAAATAGTCACATTCCATTTACATCATACATTTTTTTCCAAACAATTGATCAGTCTTCATCCTTACATATGTGTGTGTTCTAATACAATGGATTTCAAAAAGCAGAAATCGTCCCCACACATTTCACTGAGTTGCTCACAAGGGAGGGGGTTTTCACACAGCAAATTTCACATAAAAAATGCACCTCACAGTCCTCCTCTGTTTACTCTGCTAGATAAGGACTAGTGCGTTCAAATAATCAGCTTTTTCCACAGAGTATGTTCTGCATCCAATTCATGCAGCTTTTACATCACCTATAAATATCATAAAAAGAGACAAGAAATCAGAAATTTGTTAACATGACTCCATAGAAAAAAAATTAACAGGAAAAAAATATGCTAGGAATGAATGCTTGTATATTTTCAATAATGGAAAGAGATGAGAAGCACCTCTGAGATCCAGAAGTTATAGCCTACTGCCTTCAATATTAAGTTAAAGCAATGTACATAGCAACTTACTGCATCTGTGAACCCAACTTTGACAAAAAGTGCCTCTAATTTTATTAATAAGATGAAGGTGTTAATAATAATCTATGTCTGATGTGCTAATTTAAATCCTAGCAGTGTTATTACAAAACTCAAGAGGGGTAAAAAAAACAAACCCCAAAACCTTCAAAATAATTAGAATGTGTAGCTGTATGTCAGCCCTGTGTCCATTTCAACTGCATTCTACTATTTTTATAAGAAAGCACATCACATGTTGTTTATGAACTGAAACGCTTTGCCAAAGGCCAAGCAGTGGAACAGACCAAATTCCATTAGACAGGGACTAGGAAACACAATCTTATGCAAAAAGCTCAGAAATCAGAAGTGGGGCTAAAGAAAGAGGCCCAGCAGGAAAAAGGAATGTTTCTTCCTACAAAATAGCAATCAGTGCTGTGGCAACACACTCCAGATATCCCAGAAGGTGGAGAAGTACTGCCACTGATGACAATCATTGCTTTTAAATCAGAAATGGTTTAAATTAAGGACTCAAGCCTGTTCCAGCCCTTAGGACAGAGCCAGGTAACAGCAGACCCTTCACTGGGGAACCACAGCACTATACATGCACAACAAACTTTACCCTGCTGCTTCCTGAAGGCCCCAAAACAGTGAAGTCCACGCACTTCCAGCTGCTTTCCAGCACACCAGCTCAGAATCTCTGAGCTACAAGAGCCACATCTCCCCAGGAACATGTGGGAAGATGTTATCTTATTTCAGCTGGAGCAATCTCCTTACCTTACAAAGGGTAACAGATTTGTATCCAAACCCTCACGCTGAAGGACAAGGAGCAGATGTAACCTCACTGTTTCAGACAACTCAGCTAATTCAAGCAATTAAAGACAAATCATCCTTTCACTCCCTCCTTTCCATGTCAGCCCACAATTTCTTGACAGTTTGATGAGGAAGCACTATGGAGCCTTCTCTAATTAGAGCAACCATTTTTGACAGAGATATCTAAATAACTGCTCTATTTCATGTACAGTCTAGAGTCAGATACCTAACTATACACCAGCTACCATGACAGAGTGATCAGGTAAAGGCCCTTCTGTGAATCTGCATGTAGCAAGAACTAATTTTGGTAACAGTATTCCCTTCTTCAGAATAAAGAGAAAATATTACTTCAAGCACCAACAAAACTGCATTTTGTCCCATCTGGGACAAAATACAATAGCTTAAAATATAACAGGCAATGCTGAAAAACTAACAATTTATCGTTTCAGGATAACGCATCAATAAAAGCATCTCCCAACATCACTTTGACAACCAATGAGCTAGGGAATCACAAATAAATTCTGGACCTAGTGAGGTCTTCTTCTAACTTTTTCTTGCACTTGTAAGCTCTTACAAGTTTTGTCTCAGTCTGTCCAGAAGAGTGTTGCCTGGAAAGGCTGAGCTGGAACAGAGACTAGACAGAGCAAAAAGAATAAAATCGGTATTTATTGAAAGGATGCACCTTGGGCAGTGCAAGAGCCCGGCCGGGGCTACACCCAAATCAAATCCAAGCTGGATCCCGGTTACAGGTTTTTACACTTTTTAAAGTTTTGGTTCATCTCCATACTGGGGTAAATTATCCAACCACAGCCCCAGGCTATGGAGTCTCAGGCCTCTGGCTTGTCTCCTTTCCCTCGCCATTGTTTCTGCTTTGGAGTATCAGTTGTCTTTGATTCTCTAGCTAGAAAGGAATTGTTTTGTCTAACTACCCTGTGAAGAGACCTTACTGACACCTAATATGACGTTTCAGAGTTACACACTGAACAGCAGAGATTCTGAAAAATATAAAAGCTAAAATCCAACGCATCAAGAGCACACTGCCCTGTCAACACCCAGTTTCAATGAGAACATATTTTAGATGCTCTGCACGCCCAGAGGCATCAGCAGGAGGCTCAAAACAGAAAAGCCCCCCTCCACCAGCCACCACCTGTGAACGATTCCTCCCAGCAAGAACTGAAGGCCAGGGCTGCCGTGTTTATTACGGTTAAACGAGCAGCAGCTGTCAGGACGGGGGAGCGCCCCGGATTTCTTGGCAGCCCATTGCAGAGAGCACCCGGCACAGCCCGCACACACAAGGCCCCGCTCCGCCCCACGGACACCCCTGCGGCCTCCCCAGCCCACCTGGGCCTGGATGTAGAGGGACACGCAGTCCGGGGAGAGGCGGTGCGGCTCCAGGAGCTGCGTGCAGCGCTGCAGGTGCTCCTCTCCGGCCGACAGCTCCTCGGTGTCGGTGTGGTTGACGCCCAGCTCGTACTCCAGCACGGCCCGCCGAACGGCCAGCACCGCCTCGCCGCCCTCCTCGGCGGCGCTCAGCAGCTGCTTCACCTCCTGCAGCAGCGCCCGGGCGCTGTACTTGGAGCGGTACGGCTCCGTCTCGGGGTCCTTGAGGGACTCCACGGCCGAGAGAGTGCGGGCGGCGCGGAACTTCTCGCAGACCGCGGGCCACCCTCCNGCCGTGAGGGAGCCGCGAACGGGAGCGCCCCGGAGGACACCGCACAACCGTGCTCAGGGGGTTGACGTCCAGTTTTTCCGAAAAACATTTATTCTACAACCCGATTTTTTAACGCTGCTGAAGAGGCAAGGCGCGGTCGCTGTCTGCGTCTGGATGAATTCTGTTCCCTCGCAGTGCTGAGTTTCCAGGCTGGGTCACAGATGCCCTTACGGGCAGCAGCCGCTTTACTGGGCAGAAAAAAACATCTCCCAAAACACTCAGTCATTTCAGCAAACATGATTTTTCGCCATCCTCAAAGACAGGCTGTTTTATCAAGGAATAAAGACAAAGAGGAGTGTCTAACAGGCTTTTACTGTCATAAAATTCAGCTCAGTCCCATTATCTGTAGCGGAGGTTAATGAAGTGCTCTGTTAAAGTCCCCGATTTCCTTTCTTGAACCAGCTGTTTCTCTTGAAGTCTCCTTGCCTGCTGTTTCCAAACCTGGAGAACCCTCGTCCTGCCTCCTGGGGAAATTCCTCCAGCTCAGGCAACTCACTGGCCACGGCCAGCTGCCAGCGCCGCGTGTCCCTCCACTGCTCCTGAAACAAGAGCCATGGAACCAGGCTTTATGTGATGGTTCCACATCCATCACAGAAAGGCACCTGCAGCATCACAACCAACACTGAATGAAAAGGCGTTCCCAGACAAACCCCACCCCTGCCAAAGCAAGCCATTAGATCCCCCCTGGGAGACACTCACAGTCCTGTGGCAAAGGATAGACAAGCACAAGGGACAAGAGCGAAGTCGACAGAAAACTGGTGAACTCTCAAATACACTTGAGAGGCCAAAAAACAGAATTTTGTTTACTGAAATTCAGGTAATATCATCGGAATGGGAATGAGAAGAGGCATGCAGGGTATTTTCTAATGACTCTGCTGTGTTCTTTCTAATCACTCTGTTGCCTATGCAAAATCCTTATTAAACCACAAACCTCTCAAACCACCTCATACTCAATCTTACACAGCAGTTGTTTTTCAAATCACGGGTTTTAAAGCCAGCTCTGGCTACACAAACATACCTGTATATTACTCAGTTCATCAACAGGGATATCAAAGCACACGCCCTAACAGAAAAAAAAAAAAAAAAAAAAAAAAAAAAAAGCCACAAATTTAAAAAAAAAAAAAAAAAAGAAAAGGCTCAGATTTACAATGAAAGAATAAATAACCAATATTTATTATTACGAATAACCAATCCCACTACATAGATATTTCTCAGGCTTATTTTTAAGGAGGCCATCCCTGCATTATCATTTAGGAGTAATGTCTCTAATGTCTTTTAACGCACTCAACTAATATCAGTGCCTTTTTTTTTCCCAGTAGCATAGGCATAAACAGCATACTCATGATGGTTACCATTTCCTGAGAAACGAGATTGAGTAGGGAGAGTGCAGTACCAACATTCTGTACTTCAGAACTCCAGCCTCAATCCCTGCACAAACTGGCTACGTGTGAACACACCCAAAGCCCCAAATCCCTTCATTCCCAAGGCTGGGCCATCTTACCATCTTCCCCTTGAGGAAACGCATTGCAGACACTTTGTTATCAATCTCCTCCCCAAGCTGCTCCTTCAGCCCCCGCCAGGCATAGCCCATGGTGTGCATCTCTATTGAACACTTCAACACCATGGTCACAAAACCCTGCAGGAAACAGAGAAAAATGTTTAACAAGGCTAAACTTGTACTGCCAGAAAACATTTTTAAAAAAACCCCAAACTGATACAAGAACCACAGTTCAATCACACAGTATGTCCAAAATTGTGTTACCACACAATGACCTGGGCCACATTCCTCTCTAAATGCATTAAAAAAAAAAACAAACTGCTGTACTTTTCTCCAGCCAAGATCTCTTTGACATCAGGCAATCCCATGCTATATGTGTAATATGACAAATGTAGAAGATTCCTGGCAAGGGGGAAACTACAATAGCACGAACCAATCTATTTGCTTGTAAAATGTCATTAAACTCTCTTAGAGCATCAAAGCCTGCCATCACTTCAGTCTCTGGAGAAATTCTTTCAACTTTCATCACAAGAAAATTTACTGATTTCAAGTTTCTCCTGGGAAGAGCTAATTCCAGCTAAGGAACAAGCAACACAGCAGGAGCCTGGGGGTAACAGCTATTGAGAAACCCAGCTGAAAAAGCCTGGGAAGGAGATGCCACACAGGACCTGGACACAAACAATTTATGCATCCATCCTTGCTACCAGGGGTGCATCATTACTTACAGCTGTGGAGTTGAGCAGGGAGCGCTGCTGGATGTAAGCTGCCCCAGAAATGTGTGCCAGGGCTGCAGCCAGGGCAGCCACTGCTCCCTTCTCATCTATCAGCTCTTCAGCTGATTTCCTGAAGTAGTCTACTGCAGAGGGAGGAACGGCCTCCAGCAACCTACACAGTTACAAGATGGGTTTAAAGAGATAAGAAAAGGTCATTGTGCAGTGCAGCCATGTTTAAGACATACCCTAAATTGGTTATTTCTGAAAAAGGCAGGGGGGAAAAAAGATAGGAGACTAAGAACAGCTACTTCTGTAATGCTATTTCTGGTACAACAGCTCCCCCCATCATTTTTCAGCACACAGTGAACCCAACACCATGCCCAACATCTTGTTTATACTGGACAAATCCTTGCTAATTATAATAATTTGCTTCAAGGCAATTTCCACCACAGGGGCAGCAAATCTAAACAGAGCTGCACTGAATAAAACCCACAACCCTTGGAAATAATACAAAGAAACACATGCCAGGGCTAAAACACCCTCACTACTGCAGAGTAACTCATTATACCAAGTATTGCTTTTGGCACACTGCTTCCAACCACGTCATCTGAGCAGACAAAATCAGTTTCCCCTCATGACTGTAATTCCCTCTTCTGTCACTGATTTCTGATTTTATAAACAAAGGTTAATTTTTTGCAAAAACTTCAAGAACATTATGTTCTAGGAAAAGGTCTATGTTCAGCACACAGATTTACTGATACCATCTTATGTTGTCTATACACAAAGCAGCTGACTGCTACAACACAGGCAAAGCCATGCTCACACACAGGCCTGATCCCTTCAAACTTTGCATTAAGCTCTAAGCATCTAGAGCAACAACATCTCTAAACCTCGTTTAAGAACAGACAAACAAACTTACTTTTTGGCATCATTACTTGAAGCTTTAATTACATCCATAGCAGAGGGAACACCTACACGCTTAAAGGTAATACCCTGAAATCAAGAAAACAAATTAAAGGTATTTTCAGCAGTCTACAATTCAATCCTGTCTAAATCACACTACCGAGATCTCTACTTAGAGTTTGCAAGATCAACATACTCTTCATTCAATCATTTCTAAAGCTAAAGTAAAGCTTTGTTAATCTGGAGCTACTTTACTCCAATGTACATGCAGACTGTGATGCAAGGCATGCTCTGCCTCGTGCATTCCTGTCCCTGCTGACATCCACAGAGGACTGCCAGCATGGGAAAACTCAGGCAATGCAAGAACAGGCTGATCCAGAAGCATTTACAAACACCAAATATCAGCACTTTAGGCCTGCTAGTCTACGGGACTGGAGAGTCCCATTCTGGATTTAGCAACCCACGAATACAAAGTGTAAGAGTGGCAGGGTCCCTTTAGGAGCTGATTCATTTCCTGAAGCAGAGGTCTGAGGTACAACTCACCGCTTTGTGCTCGACTTGTTTCAGAAGATCTTCCTCTCTTCTCTGAAACAAACAAATGCAGATGCCGGTGCGGCCAGCTCGACCCGTGCGTCCGGAACGATGGATGTAGGAATCAACATCCTTCACAAATTCAGATCAACACAGAAAACCTTCTGTTATTTAAACTGCTGACATTTCACATTAAACACAAGCTAAATTCAAATTCAGAAGCCTAAGGAGTGACATATTACGTGTTTGTACCCAAACTAATAACTACACATAAACCACTCAGGTTTGTATGTGCTCCTCCACCCAAAGTGTGCTGCTCAGCTTTAACCAACACTGCTGACAGACATCTTAATTTTTTAAAATAAAAAGCTCCACTGGAGTTTTGAAATATGAAAAAGGCAGCAGAAATATTTTAGAATGTTTATGAAACTCAGCAACATTCAGAAAGAATTCAGAAAAGCTGCAACATGTCAAAACCTATCTTATGAGTTTCCAGAGTAAACAAGACCCAATACTTTAATCAAAGCTCAACCTATAAAACTATAACTGTGAAATTTTAGGCCTTTACCAAAAATTCAACTAATTTGTGAATAGGAATAGAACATACTTCTGATGAAACAGAGAAATAACCCATCATTCTGGCTCAAAAAAACCCAAAAGTTAATACAACTTTAGTTTCCTCTAATGACTTACTTTTGGTGGTGAGCACTGTATAACAAGGTCAACCTCAGGAATATCCAAACCACGGGCAGCTACATTTGTTGCAATCAGCACTTCAAATACACCGTTTCTGAAGCCTTTTAATGTAATCTCTCTCTGTTTCTGTGGAATGTCACCATGCAAGGACTGGGCATCCTGTCAGTGCAACAAGCCATTAATATGACATTTAATGGGAGTCTAGGCTGCAGCATTTAAAGATTAACTGCAAACCCCAAAACACTGTGCAGAGCAACAGAAAATAATTACATTGCTGACACTAAAGGAATATAAAGCATCCTACTTTGTTTGATCTTTCTCTGGGATTTACTGTGAAAGCAGCATGGCCAAGAGGCAGAAATTATTGCTGCAGGTTTTTAATGTGGATAGTATATGAGATTTCTCTAATACTAGGCAAACCATGTATTCCCACCACTGCTCACTCTCCATAAACCAGCATTTAATATCCAATAGGATTTTCTCTGAAAAATATGCAGCACTTCTCCTCACATTCAGAAAAAGAGCAGTAATTCAAGCAAGCACAGAAGACCTGCTCAATAGATCACCTGTGTTCCAAACAAACTCTTGGCAAACCTCCCAAGGGCAACAAGACATTTCATTCTTCCATATTAGTTGGATTTTCCCCAATGACTGTTCAAAGACCAAATGCCATTAAAAGATGGGAATCGAAAAAGCAGACTAATATAAGATAGGACATGTCCACTAGACTAGCTTCTGTTTCTTACAATTATTATTATCTGGTTATTCAGAATAGGCTGTGTGTTTCCTATTGATCTGTGTCCTGCACTATTTTAAAGTCAAAGGAATAAATTCCTAATCCCTGTCAAGAGGATATTTTACCTTCAAAGTTCAATTTTTACAAACAGCTTTCACAAGTCTTAAAACCACCCAGAGAAACAATTTTCTCCACACAGTTGCAGCCTATTTCAGGGCATTCAACCCCTGGCTGTCCCAACCACTGCTCTCTGCTCAGCCCTGGTACCTGTTTGAGAGAAGCATTCATAGCCAACTCGTTTGCTTCCTTTTTGGTCTCACAAAAGACAATGGTCCGCCCACGGCTGCCACTGTAGACCTGAATGATGTCCCCAAGAACTCCTGCTCTCTGAGATGAGCGACACTGTATAGCCAAGTGCTGATTGGGAAAGAAACAAGAAACCTATGTTAAATCTAAGCCACAAACAGGACAGACAAAATGAACAAAAAAAAAGCAGTTTAATTTTTTTAAGCTTGCAAATGACAGCTCCCCACATGAAAGCTTTGCCTACAAAATCTGTATGTCAACTATGTGAAAAGTCATTCCACACACCCATTTAAAAAGTCAATGCATAACCCATTTTATCAAGGCCACTTGCTCTGAGGACCTTAACTGCTCTGCAGCAGAATAACTCACTTCTACAGTTGTGGCTGTCCTTTGAGTCTTCTTTCCAATCAGGTCAATCTGTTCATACTCATCTCTCATGTATTTTTTTGCTACATCATAAACCCATCGTGGACAAGTTGCAGAAAACAGCAGAGTCTGTGGGTTGTTCTCAGAGCCTGGAAGGAAAGGCCATCAACTTCAGACATCTCAACAGACCATGACACTTGAGAACTGATAAAAAAGCAAGAGCTGCTCTCACACTGACAGCTTTCTATGTGCACTAAGTCTGTACAAGATGTGAAGAAATACTGCCAGCAATCAGCTTTTCGTGGCTTTCAAAGCCACAGTGATAAGTCTTGCTCCTAATAATTGCTGAGATTTCTATTCCCAGTAATTCAAGCCTTTCCAAAAATTATGGCATTAGTGAAATGTGGGAAGGAGTTTCACATATTAAAATAACCTCCTTCTGCACCGTACCTGGTACCTTACAGCTTTGCTAAACACCCACTACATCTGAAAAGAGCAAACACTCCCTAGCTGTCAGCTTTGTGTGGTGACAAGTGTACAGACAGACCATAACCCTAACCCTCTGCTCAAGTCACCTCTGTTAGGATGAGGAACACTAGGGCTTAGGGAGTTGAGTTTGCTGCTTTTTTCCCTTTTTTTCACTCCACTCCTTCCAGAAATGCCACTCCAGCCCTTCAGCCTTCTGTCACCTCTCTTTGAACCTTTCCCAATTCCACCTTGCCCTTTTCTAGCATCACACAAAGACTAAGTTAAGAGGTGCACCAGGAGTTCTTAAAGTAGCATAACTGTGTTCTCTGCATTATCCCCTACTCTTCTCCTGAAGTCTGAGTTCACCTTTCTTATAGGAGGATCCCAAGATTTCTTCCACTTGTTCAGCAAAGCCCATGTCTAACATATGATCCACTTCATCCAAAACCACATGCTTCACATTGGACAGCTCCAGCTTGCTATTCTGAATGTGGTCTTTGATCCGACCAGGAGTTCCCACTAGAATATCGATGCCACTTTTGAGGAGATCAACTGGAAGACAAAGAAACAAGGACAGTGTCAGACTGCTAAGAGGCAGCATGACAAAAAGTTAGCAGTACACAGCAATACTTCTCATTTTAGAAGCAAAAAGCTGCTGCCCTTTAACCTCAGAATAAAGCACAACATCCAAAGGTAACAGACAAAGAAGTTAATTGCAATCCTAGCTGCTCTGTCAGGAGTACCAGCCAAACCTCACTAAAGTTACAGGGAAATACACAAATTCCCAAGCAACAGTCAGCTGACATCAGAAACCTTCAGAGCTTTACTACATGGGAACATTTCAGTTTTCCAGCTAAACTCTGTCACAGCTATCTCTGGATACACACAGAGCCACAGGTACATACATAGTTCTCCCCTTTCTGTGGACTGTCACCTAGTCCTGGTCTATGTCCACACAAAAACACAATAAAGAAGAAATTAACAGGACTAGACACTTTACAGAACTACAACCATTCTTCTCCATAAAGATTTATTGGAACTCAATTCAACCCAGGCTGTGTGCTTCCTTTGAAACCCACACCATTTGAGTTCCTGACTGAACTCAAAGTCTGAGGGGGCAAAAAGCCTATTTTTACTTATGGGAGTGCATTTGGAGAAAGTCAGCTCAAATCCATTAGTAATTCCTTAGCAGTTACTTACGCTGTTCTTTATATGGAGCTCCTCCATAAAAACAAGCAATTGACAGCTTCTTTGTGAAATTCTTGAAGTCTTTGGCTACCTGAATGGCCAATTCCCTGGTTGGAACAAGAACCAGCACCTGAAGGGAGTGAAAAACATACAAAAATGCAGTTGTACTTTGGAGAAGGTGTAGGAGAAAAGAGTTTACTTCATTTCAAACAGCTTGCATTCCCATCTTTATTCTACAATTGTTGCATAGGTGCTCACAGCTTCCCACCATCCCAGCAATATTAACATTCCCTGCCTCCTGGAGCCTGCACAAGGAGCCTCAGAGCCAGCAAGAGGGAACAAGGGAAAGTGCTACAAGATAACCGAGACTAGAACAACAGTAATTTTCTTTCTTATGTTAAAAGCCAGATAAAAGACACTTCAGCAACATTAAGGAGGGCAAGGAAGGTGCAGCTCAGCATTAAAGGCTAGGAACAGTCACTAAATCTGGTGTAGTAAGATTTTGAAAGATACATAGCATGATGCACTCCAGCCACACATCCTTCCTTTCTCCACCAACCTGCCTTCCTCCAGAATCTACTCTTCCCCCAAAAATTTTATTAAAGAAAGAACCAATAAAACAAAGAGTTGAATTAATGTCTTAAAATCTTTCAACCAGTAAGATTTTCAAATTTACATCGCCTTTACAGTTAATAAAACTAACTGATAAAGCAGGCAACAAATCTGCAGACTATATATAGTTCTGCAGTCTAATGATAAATATTTGCACTGCACTGCATGGAAACAGGTATCTGTTTACCAATTCCATCTCTGGTAAACACCACTTGTATCTCTTGAGTATCCAGACATGAGAGGGAGAAAAAAAAGAAAACCAAAAGCCTTCAGTTAGCACCAATTTACAGTGAAAAACAAGCTCAGTGAATGGAGCCAGGTGACTCAAACATCACCTCAGAAGAGGCAGAGGAGTGAATGCTACGTGCCCAAATGTCTAGGAGTTCCCTAGACACTGCTGCAGTGCCCTGACTGTTTGCCACAGCCACAGGGGACCCCAAACACAAAACGTGTCATTACTGTGATGCTACAAAACTCTGTCACGCTCCATCTCCTGACCTGAGCAAAGTATTCAGCATTACAAAAACCTGTGAAGGACAAAGAAGTCCCCAACGAAAAACCCCAAAGCAACAGTAAAATCACTTTCAAAACCTGCCATGCTCTAAGGTTTTGGTGTAAACCCTTGAGCGTGAATTACTTTTGGTGCACGGCCTCTTCTTCCATCCTGTGAGACACACTGAAGTTTTTCAATCAGTGGAAGAGCAAAGGAAAGGGTTTTCCCAGTTCCTGTTCGAGCTTGAGCAATCACATCTTTGCCATCATATATGGGCTGGAAAGTCTTCACTTGCACAGGGAACAGGTATTTTACACCTCGAGCTGTAAGATAATAGAAAGAGGTTTCACTTAAAAGTGAACTAACAATTAGAAGCCTTCATCTATAAATTGCCCAGATATGAAGGGCACACCACCTCAAATCCTGTACACAACAGAAATTGCAACTTAGAAGAAAACCATGTATCTTTGTGTTTTATTCCTACCCACGGGTTAAGTGTTGAGTATCCATGATGAAATACAGTCTTCTTTGTCATGTACAGTTTAACACAACAGGAGATGAAGCAAAAAAACCCAATGTGTTTTTTCTGATATAGCTCAAGATTTTGTGGTAGCTGGGTTTTGAAGGCAAGAAAGTGATGGAGTTTGTTTCAAAACATTCTAAAACTTCTAAGAGATTTTGCACAGTGGAAGTGAAACAACCCATCCAAAAGAAACTTCAGAGCAAGGAAAACACAAAGCAACAGGGAGAAATTTTTCTGATGAACAAGAATTGCACATCTACCCAACACAGGGGACAAGAGCCCTGCAGCAATTATTTCCTCAACAAAACTAATCACAAAGAGATATGAAAATGCCCCAAACTATGAGAATAACCCTAGACAATCTGTTCACACATGGCAAACAGTTTTCATATACAAAATTCCATTAGGCTTGTCTAAGAAGCAATACTGTAGACAACAGACATAGAACAGAAGTAAACATATACTAAACAATTATATATAAAGAGTGATGCTAACGAGAAATGTGTCTCTAGAACGTGTATCTAGGAATAACCACTCTATGAAGAATAATCTCATCCTAAGGCATCTGAAATAAAAAACTTTTTTCTACTAACAACAGCAGATTCTCTGAATCCACAGTGACTGGTTATGTCATTCTTACCATACAAATGTAGACTATTCACCCTTGGCTTATGCAGGTAACAGAGCCCAATTCTGACCAAACATTTACAGAAATGTCTTTTACCACATGAACTAACCTGTGAGAAGTTTGATAGTGTTTTGTGAGAGAGGAAAATTAGAGAATGCGCCTTCTTTTGCTTCTTCTGTCAGCTCCTAATAGGATAAAAAAAAAAACAAAAAAGACTAAGTAGCCCTCCAAGACGAGCATAGAACATACCCTACACAGTCACTCAATAAAAGCTGTGCATTTGCTTTACAAGCACAATTTAACCAGACACCTCCTTCCTATTAAATGAAAAAGAAAATCCTTGTGATGTAGACACTTGTACATACATGCTTGGCAAGTCAGGAAATGGAAACTATTTGTTCAAAATCTTAATTAGAGTCCACTGAAACCATGAGAGAACTGTTTTCCACAACAAAACATATCTGGTATCACAATTCACTGTGCAAAGCAGGATTTTCCCTCTAGAAGACACCTATGTGGTACACCATGCAACAAGCTTTGAACTTTACACGAGTAAATACTTAAAACACAAAATTTGGCTTTTACTTCAGAGATCCAGTAGGTCACATCATTACACCTAATCTACAAAAGGCACTCTCCTGATTCATGTACCCCCTTAGACACAAAAATGCCCACACAAGGCCTCCTTGCACGTTTGTGTGAGAACTGGGAATTAATGAGCATAACTGTGGCTTGCCATCACAGAACATTTTGTCAATCTCTCCTCAAAGGTGCTGCCATCAGAGAAAGCGCCATCACAGCACAAAGCACGGCACATTTCTGGCACGGTGGCTGCCTGAGCAGCAGGGAGAAACCCTCGTGCTGTGGGACACACACAAGCTGTGACACGAAGAGCAGCACACATGGAAACTGCTCCCCTAGCCAGCCGCCTTCCCTGCAGGACACGCTGCAGCAAACGCTCGGAATTTACCGGGAACGGGAAAGCACGTGGAGATCAGCTCCCACGTGTTGGTACCGGGCGGGATGAGAGGCGGGATGCCTGGCATTCCCACGCCCAGGACCAAGTGCATCCAAGGCAGACAGCGGCAAAAGTGCCTACGACAGATGCCTCGTGCTCCACACAGCATACTATTAATCCCACTAATTAGCAGCAGAACGTTAATTAACGAAGACTTTGCTAGCAGAGCATCCCTACCTCAGCATTGCTGTCCTGCTCTCCGGCAGCCGGGGATGTCACATCGGAGGATGATTTCACCACGTGCTGGGACACGTCGCTCTCTCCTACTAAACCATTGCTCTTCTCCTTAACTTTTTTCGTCTTCTTGGCCACGGGGGGCTCCAAGTCGCCATCCCCCAGCCCGCTCTCCTCGGGCTGCGCCTGCTCGGCCTCGGCTTTACCGCGCCGCTTCGCCTTGACCTGCCGCTTCACCTTCTTCTCCGGCGTCTCCTCCTGCAGAGGGAAAGCCGCGGTCACAGGGAGGGAGGGAAAGCCGCGCTCACACGAGGGAACCCCTCCCTGCCCAGGCTGAAGCCCCCCGAGCCCGTACAAAATGGCCGCACCCGCGGCCGCACGTGGCGCTCGCACCTTGACCTTCCTCCGGCGGCCGCGCCGCAGCGACTCGGCGGCGGCCGGTGCCTGGGGCTCGGCGGGGCTGTGCTCGGGCTCGGCGGTGGGCATGGCTGCCGCCTGCTCCCCGCGCAGCTGCTCGGCGGCCGCGCCGCTACCAGTGCCGGGGCCGGTCTCGGCGCGGCGGCCCCAGGAGACGCGCCCCGCCCCGGCGCGCAGGAAGTNGCGCCGCCCGGCCCCACACGGCCCCCATACAGATGCAGCCACCGCGTCCGCAACGCCCCGGCCCGGCCCGGCCCGGCCCGCCCCTTCCGCCGCAACGCGCCCCGCGCCTTCCGTCAGCTCCTCCGCCAGCGTGGGCTCCTCACGGAGCTCGCACGGTCCGCTAGGACTCGTGCCACGGACCTCCCCTCGTTCCCCGCAAAACCGGGCTCGTTCCGCGGTGTGCGACAAGCCAACAGCGACACGCTCGAGTATTGAGTTCAGAGCTGCTCAAGCCCGGCTGCTCGGCGGCGTTGTTCGAGTGTAGCACCACCACTGCATCTGTGCACATTTGTGCTGCATTCGTGTAGCTCGGGCTTCTGGCGCCATCACCGATGCAAGGAAATTCAGAGCTAGGAAGTTCACTAGGCTACAAATTTTCAGGGCTAGGAACGTGCCCAGCACAGCCCCTCTATCAGGATTTTCCATGCAATTAAAGTAATCCCAGCTAACTTCTCCACATGCTCAGGAGAAGCATCTTGACCCCCTAGGTAGGCATAGCTGTGATTTTTAGTTCTAATACTAGAACATAGTTCACCTATAGGCTACATGGACCTTTAGTATTTTGGCAACCCAACAATGTATACAGACATCCATCAACATACTGATTTACTTCATCCTTAAAGCTTATCAGCTCCAGGATGTCCTTGAGTAAGGGTTGCTACTGATCAGGCTTGAAAATACACCGAGGTCTTACAGTGAAGAGCATCCTTACCTACGATAATCTTGACATATTGCACATTTTGCAACACACTCATGGGGTTATGGGTCTCCTTCAGGGGGCTTCTTCCCCTCGTGCTTTGGAAACTGCTTTTCCTACCCTCATTTTATAAGGAGTCACAATTTAGGACAGAAACTAAAAACTAGTAAGTTTTAGGGAAAAGAGAAAATTCTTCATTACAAATCCACAAAGTAAAAACCAATCAGATTTATTTTTCTTTCAAGGGCTTCTGCTGCAACGCTCCCCAATCTGGCACCTTCCCACATCTCCACCTGCAAAATACTGCTTCAAAATATGTGACAACAAAATATGAAGTTGTAAAATAATATTTAATTTTATCAGAAAATGTACAGGTTTGAGCAGCAATTCAGATCTATGTATTATACAGTGAACCAGGCTACAGTTTTGAACGCAACAGACATATGGAAAGATTCAAAGAGCAATATGAGAAAGAAAAGAAACAATTCTTTTTTTTCTTGCAGATTTTTCTGGGTTTTTTTTCTTTGCACTCTTTTTTAAAATGAACAGAACCTTGTTTATGAGCATAGTAGTACTGACAAAAAAAAAAAGTATCTTAATGAAGTATTTTCCCCAATGGTACAAACACACAGAAACAGCCTAGCGTAATGTAATATAAAATACTTCAGTCCCGTTTTTTCTCACTTCCGGATTGTTGAAGTTAATGTTCAAACGCTCTGCTGAAACTTCGTTTCTGGCCTCTGCTCCTGAATCTGTTCCTCCCAGAGCCACCACGCCGACCATTCCTGGAGCTGGAAAAGCTTCGGCCATTTCCTCCACCACTGCCGCCTCCTCCTCCTCCTCGTACGGATTCTACCAACTCTGGCAATTCAGTGGCCACACACAAACGCCAATGTTTTGAATCTTCCCACCTTGCCTATCAGAATGAAGTCAGACACAGCAAGTTAAATGCTAGGAATACAAACACAGGGTATGCAATAATTATTAAATTTGCCCAACTGAAAAGGTAAAATATGAGATTCAAGCTTCAAACTGAAGGGATCGATAATTTTGGCATGGTAATGCTAATGGCTACCAAGCAAAAATCTGAATTCACTTTACTGTGGAGAGAATTCACGGTGCAAACAGGAGGTGGGGAATAGAGACAAGGGGAATAAAGCTTGATGCCTACAAAGATGAATCCAGCACCACTTTTCTCAGTGCAAAAGTTTCAAGTTACAGACTTCTGGTCACAGGGGAATGCCTTAGAAAAGAAACACTGTGAGCTTGTTCTGTTCTTCAATTCCTTCCAAGCCATCCCTTTTGCCACTAGGAAAGGCAGGATAAAGTAATGTTTTGAGTTTAACCCAGTCCAGCCAGTTTCATCTTCAGCCTGCTGTACCCAGAATTTGCAATGAACATACCTCTATTTCTTTTTGGTCTGCCACAGGAACATCAAAGCACACACCCTAAAAAGAAAGAGTAAATTTTAATGCATACAAGGTAAGCGTTTTAAATGACTGCAACTAAAAACAACAGAGCCCACAGATCTACACTGAGAGGCAGGCACTATCAGAACTGACTGTCCTAAGAAATGCTTTTCTGTTTTGTCATTAAGGCAGAGTTAACACGCTTGTACCTTGTACCTGTTCCTCTATCCCCATAGCCATGCATTATCCTACCTCCTGAGCATGTCAGCAGAGCCCTAAGCACTAAAAATACAGAGGCCCATCATCAACAGTGCCTAGAACAGAGAAAAAGACCAAATAGCTCCCCTGACATCTGCTAAGAAAAGGCTGCCATCAGAAAAGCCCAATATGAAAGAAACAAAAACTTACCATTTTTCCCTTGAGGAAGCACATTCTGTTCACCTTCCGATCAACGTCATCACCCAACACTTCTCGCAGTCTTCGCCAGGCATAGCTCATGTTGTTTATTTCTTCAGAGCAGCGAAGGATCATTGTAACAAATCCCTAAAAAGAAATGGGGCAGAGGAATAAGCTTCAGCACAGACATCAGACAGGAGAAACCTGACAATTTACAGTTTATTAATTCAATCTTCGAGTAGGTACTGTTACAAGGCATCAAGTATCTTTACAGCTGCTATTTTGTTGCTTTTAACAAAATCAGTAGTTCTTAGTGGCTTAAGTATAGTTCTCAAACAAAATGGTCAGGAGACAAATAATTCTCTATTCAGACAACACAGAGGTGTGTTGTTTCCTTCCAGTGTCAAGGCAAGCATTAAGCCATACCCCCTCCCTTACCGCGTCCGAGTTCAGCAGTGAGCGCTGTTCAATGGAAGTAGCCCCCGAAATATGGGCCAGAGCTGCAGCCAGAGCATTAACTGGTCCCTTTTCTTTTATTAGCAACTGAGCAGATTCTCTGAAATACTCAATAGCAGTCTGAGGAACAGAATCCAGGCACCTAAGTAGTTAAAGCAAAAAAATTAACAACTTATACACCAGTAGGCTCTGGAATAGAAAAAAATAACCCCAGTAGTCCAAGATTTCAACAGTGCTCAGAAAGTTCAAAGAGGCAGTAAAGAATAATTCAAACAGCCCTTCTGAACTAGGAAGGCAGGAAGATGCAACAGGGCTTGAGCCCCCAAACACACCTCATGGCATCTTTACTGGAAGCCTTTATAATGTCTGTTGCAGTAGGAACACCAACACGCTTGAATGTAATGCCCTGAAATTTAAAAAGCAAAAGACAAATAAAAATTGCAGACCATAAGTAATTCAGTTCTAAAGAAGCAGTATTGAACTCCAAGACAACAAGCATCTAAGTCTGTAATTTTTCTTCTTATTTTCACCTTTTAACTTCCAATTTTTCCTAGTGAAAACTGTAAGGTTAAGCTTACAGGAAAATAGATAACACTTAAAAGGTTTTTATGTATCACATCAGTTTAAATAATTCAGTGACCTTAGACTGAAAACAGAAAACATTTTAGTACATTTCTGGGGAAAACAGTCGTACAAATTCTAAATTACTAGTTTTGGTGTGATAGATTTGGATTTAAGTACAAATTACAGAGCCTTAGTCTAAATGTAACACTGCTTTCTGTGCCAGGAATAAACCATCTCATCACAACCACATACTTAATTGCTGAGGAAACTACCATATGGAACACTGCACAAAGTGCAAAAATGCAAGTAACAGCTCTCAGGAAAGCTGCACATGTGCCCATCACTGATCAGATGATAGCCAGGGTGAACACTACACTGAAATACTGAGAGTTTTTTCTCATTTCCACAAGGACAACCTCACTGGCATTTGCTGAAAAAGTGTGGGCGCTAGAATGTGCAGTGCTCTCCCTGCTCCACAGTAACTGATACTGTACCCTCCCTCCTCAGGGTACCCAAACCTCCTCTGGGTGCTTTATAAACTGCATTCTATAACTGAACAGAGTCTTGCAATCAGAAGAAAACTGTACTTTACCGCTTTTTGTTCCACGTGTCTGAGCTGATACTCTTCCTTTCGCTGATAAAAGCAGATACAGATCCCAGTGCGCCCAGCTCGACCTGTGCGCCCAGAACGATGGATATAGGACTCCACATCCTTCAGAAACAGTTTAACAGAGCCTTATGAGTTACCTAACTCACTGTCATTTCATCAGTTCATTGCATCCACATAACTTGTAGAAGCCATCACACTTAAGCCTGAACAATGCACAGTAACTGCATCATAGAATTTCATTAGAAAACATTGTTTCACTAATATCGCTAAATATGCTTTTCCGTAATCATCTAGAAATCATGGCTTGAAAACCAGAGCCATGAGCATGAATTAGCTTTTATCTACACATCACCATACATTTAGAGTGTGTGTATCTCTACAACAATCCCATTCACCCTCCTGTACATCCACTTGAGCATGGTCACTGCAGCATTAATAGCACATTCACTGAAACATGACATTTTTTCCTTTTAGATCCTCTTAATTTCAGCCACAGCCATTCACCTCATTCAAGAGAATCATTCTTCCCTATTGTTCCAGACTTGAAATCACCACACCCAGATTCAAAGGGAAGGCTTTGAACAGCCTCATAAGAAGACATTTTGAGGAAATAATCTTTAAACATGCTATGGACTGACACACTCCCAAAAAATCCTCTAAGAAACCACTCTACATATCTGGACGTTTCTCTCCCTTAGGCACAATGCTGATGAAATCTGTGTGGCCAATACCATCAGCTGATAGCTGCTACAAGTACACCACTTGAAAACAAAACTACAGATTATTACAACACATCCAACCTAACAGTCTCCTACCTTTGGTGGTGAGCTTTGTACAACCAGGTCAACTTCTGGGATATCTAAACCACGGGCAGCTACGTTGGTTGCAACCAGAACTTTAAATGAGCCATTTCGAAAACCCTTCAGTGTGATCTCTCTTTGCTTCTGAGGAATGTCACCATGCAGTGACTGGCAGTCCTGGAAAACAGCATTATTTTAGAACCATACCAAAATCCTAAACAATGCTCCATTTTGTGGTCAGTTTTGGATACAACATCTTGGAAGTGGATAGGTACTGTGTGGAAAGATACAGAAGAACTGAATTACCCGAGTTTATATTTTATCTGTCTTACAATATGTGCTGAGTAATTCTTATTGATTTACCTCAAAGGCCTTTAACAATGGCAGGAAAACAGAACTGCAACGTGTGTCTCAGCTCTACGTCTAATTACTGTGACATATGAAAACTCTGCCCTCATTTGCCATCCACACCATCTATGCAATACTTGGCTGTTTCAAAACAGTAATCTACAATTTTTGTTTCATGTCCACGAGAAAGAGTAAAATCCTACCTGACCACACACAAAAGTGCCCTATGCACTTTGAAATTCTCTCTTTAAAATTTACTCAGCATAGGTCTGGTAGCAACATAAGGTTGATACATATCTGACAAGTTCTGTTACTTAATACACATGATAAAATACCTGTTTGATTGAAGCATTCAGAGCCAGCTCATTTGCCTCCTTTTTGGTCTCACAGAAGACAATGGTCCTCCCGTGGCTGCCACTGTAGACCTGAATGACATCTCCAATAACTGCAGCTCTCTGAGACCAGTGACACTCTATTGCCAAATGCTATGGAAAAAAAATCCAGTGATTAGCTTACATAAAGTTAAGATTCTTTTAAAATACATTTGGAACTGTTAAATACAGAAATAGAGAAGAGTTATACAGTTCCCTGATGGGGAAAATGTGCTAACTCACGATCCCAGAACACACAAAATCCGTAAGGCTCTTATGCCCACCAGTATTACTCCAATGTTTAGCAAAATAATTACAGTAAGAGAAAATCAGGCCTCTACCATGTATGTATTATATTCCTTGCTATGGTATTTACTGCACAGCAAAGCAAAGGCCTACTGAGGTGAGATACTATAGGAAGTTTGAAAAAAATCTATCTTGTATACAGAATACTGGAAGTGTGATGTCCATGGAGATTTAAAAGCAGCAGGCTGATGTTAATGTGTGCCTTTTGCTTACAACTTGGATAAATTCAGGTACTGTTTTTCCCTGAAAATCCAGAAAATTGACAAGTGTCTTGGCTTGCAAAGCAGGATGTATCCGTAAGTATGTATTCTATCAGTATTTGTTGAAACCAGGTAGGGCAGTGATCTTTATCTCCAGAGATGGTTATTCTGTTAATGGGCCATCTGTTAAAACCAGGTGGGGCAGCGTTCTTTATCTTTGCCACAATCCATCCTTCCTCCAGGAAGATATCTTCTGTTAATGGGCCATTGAGTCCCACTGCATGACTGATAAAATTGCATCATCCCACTGGGAGATGCTGCACCCAGGGGCAGGAGCCAAGCATTTCCTACCCAGATAAAATCTGAGATTTGGAACATCAGAGCAGCCTTTTTCCACCGGATTCCAGAGGAACTGCACCGTTCTGTAGGAGCACTGCTTCAACAGAACCACATCTGTCACTCAGGAGGGATGCAGCCACCATTTAATGGGACTGCTACCAACACCCTGACTGACTGACAAGGTGTCAGGTTGTATTCTGACTCTGTCAGTGCTATGGGTTTGGGTTTTTCTTTGTATTACTTATTTTTTATTTTTATTTAAACTGTTATTCCTATTTCCATATCTTTGCCTGAGAGCTCCTCAATTTCAAAATCTTAATAATTTGGAGGAAGAGGATTACATGGTCCATTTCAAGAGGCTTCTGCCTTTCTTAACAAACACGTCTTTCAAACCAAGACAAGAAAATCCTCCCTCTACCTGTGATGTGAGAAGACAGATCTTAAACCCAAAAACAGCTTGACTAGCTGTAACGTGCCTTATGTTTAGAAAAAAATTCTCAAAACAACTTCCAACATCACTGCAATAATGAATCTTAGGAAGAGATGACCTTCTGTAGCATAAAAGCAAATAGAAAAAGCCTGAAAACGTTTCACATGAGATTACTCACTTCCACTGTTGTAGCAGCCTTCTGAGTTCTTTTCCCAATAAGGTCAATCTGCTCATATCTAGATTTCATATATTTCTTAGCCACATCATACACCCAGTGTGGGCAAGTTGCAGAAAACAGCAGTGTCTGGGGATTGTCTTCAGAATCTTAAAAAAAAACAAACAGAACAAGGCTTCGCAAACTTCATACATTTCACCTTAAAGATGTACACAAGTTGATTATTCGGGTGATTAAAAATGAGGTTAAATATCAGAACCTAATAGAAGCCAATTGAGCTGTTTTAATTTATGCACTACCAACACCTGGAGTAAAAAATATTCTAGAAAGCCTAAATAATTTCAAGATAAGGAAAAAATTACTATGGCCAAAAAATCCACTCTGTTTTCAAGCAGCGAAAAAGGTAAAAAGCTAATTCCTTTTCATTTAAAGAAGTCCAAGCACAGTTTAAAGACAGGTACCAAAGACAATTATACACAGACCCCTAGACACTGAACTTCAAGCTTTGCAAAGGTTCTGTGCATGATTCCCACATATCCAGAATACATAATATTCAGTCACTTCCAAACAAAGTCACCTTATACCTGAATTTTAGCAAACCAAATTATTACTAGTATTTCCTACTATTTGTTGAAATATTGAGTTTACCTTTCTTGTATGCAACTCGTAAAATGTCTTCCACTTGCTCAGCAAATCCCATGTCCAGCATCTGGTCAACTTCATCAAGTACCACATGTTTCACCTTGGTAAGGTCCAGCTTGCCATTCTGGAGGTGGTCTTTGATTCGACCAGGTGTCCCAACCAAAATGTCAATGCCACTTCTCATGAGATCAACTGGTAAACAGGGAAGACAAGAGTCAGCAGTGAACTAGGGAGTAACACATGGTAAAAACAAAACTGCTCATCCTGAAGAAAAAAAAAATAACAACCTTACCTCCCTCCCGTCTCCCTGTGATTTAAAGCAGTAAGGATGAGCTTCTCTTAATATTCTTTAGAAATAGTCAGCTCTTCCCAAATTATCTACTTTAAGGGGAAACTTTAAAAATTTATTTATTTAACTACCCAAATTACTAAAATCAGCCCTTTCCTGAGGTTCTGCAGCAGCAAAAAAAAAATCACGCCCCATGTATCAAGATGTATCACAATGAAAAAGCTCATTCTCATTCCTTGTTTACAACTACCAAGAGAGTAAATTATGTTGTCACAACAATTTCTTCTCCACTTTACAAATCCTCTATATATCCCTTATCATGAAAAAATACATACCCAGTCACAGCTGTAAAACTAAATGTTTTTAAAGAAAATAGGTTTTCAAGAACCTAAACCCAGATACTGTTTGTATACTCTGTTTCACTTTAATTTAAGGTACAGGAGTAGATAAATAACACCAAGAATACAACTGAGAGCCACAGCTGTTTATCTCCATAAGAAGATACATTTTGAACTGCTGATTTTCCCATGAATAGTCTCCAGCTCTTGAACTCTAAGTGTGTATTTGGAAAGACCAACTGCATTTCTTAAATATGGCAGTCAATCAATATTTCAATTATTAGTCCTAAGAGTCACTTACCTTGTCCATTATAGGGAGTTCCTCCATAAAAACAAGCTACTGTCAGCTTCCTTGTGATGTCCTTGAAATCTTTGGCAACCTGATTTGCCAGCTCTCTTGTTGGACAAAGAACTAGAACCTGTACAGGAAAAAAGACAAAACAGGTGTTTTCTCAGCATGGCTTTTGCCAAGAAACCACTAGACCTCTGATCATTAATTTAGATCTGACTCTGTAAAATTTAAAAAAACCCTGTTTTAACTAATTATCTAAGCAAAGGCTGGAGAAATACACTACTCAAGTCTCTTGTTACATCATTAATTTCCTTCGACATATTTAGGACAGGCTAACTTCTTTTTAAACAGGCTAGGAGAGACTTAAATCTTATTTAACTTTAGCTCCTGAACAGACCAGCTAGAAGTTTTCTTCTACATGTGCATATGCTGTTTGAATACAAGACTGAAGGACACAAAAGGTTTTTGCAGCTGCTCAGTACTGCTTCACAGCCCTGTGAGAAGGTGTAAGGAAGAGCTATCAGCTGTCTCTCAGTTTCCCTGCGGCCCAGGGAAACATGTTCAGCCTGCAGAGCTGCTGTGCTAACCCATATCCCTGCAGAGGCAACCAAGGAACCATCCTCTCCCCCAACATGCAGCCCTCCCTGCAGGCAGGTTAACAATTTGGAATCCTGGAATCCTTTATAAGGTTACAGCTCCCTTGAAGAAAGCTCTTCCTTCTCCAAAAGATTCTGCCAAATCTAGAGACAGGGTTCCCAGTCAGCCAAGCAGTGTGATGGGCAGATGCATACAAAACTGCTAGTACTAGTTTTGAAAGGCACTTCAGGTAAGCTGTGAGATGGCTGACAAGATAAAACAAACTGAAAAAAATTATTAATGAGGACAAGCTCAGCTCTGGCCTAAGTTTTTTTGAAGACACTGTAAGAATTCAGAGAAAAAACGCACGTGGTAGTCCTCAGCAGAATGAACACAGCTCATAATGAAACTGCATTCTCTGGAGCAAAAGCTTCAACATTTGGTTGTGTTCCTAGTGAAAACTAAGTCTATTTTTAGAACCTCCCACTTTTTACATGTTTTAGAAAGAAACATGTTTAAATAGACAGCTTTTATCAAGCTGTCAAGTTACAATTAGCAACTAATCTGTTAGCAATTTAGGAGAAAAACAAGCATCCAGTAGCCACTGGCCCTGAACTGGTAATGTGACTGAGCCAAATTAAATAGGAATAGATTGATCACCTGTAGTTTTGGTCTCCCTGTGGCAGAAAAAGGAACTGACAAGTGGATAGAGCTGTTGTGCTCTTCGCCCTTCATCAGAGGCTGGGAGGCAGCACAGGATGCAGGCAAAGCCCAGTGAACACAGCTTTCAAATCACCTTTAATGTGGGTTAGCTTACCCCTGCACAGACCTGAAGAGCTCCTCCAGCAGCTGAAAAACCTGAATCACTTAGATGCAAGACAAAGCAAAATCACCATTCTAGCCAGGCACAGTTACCTTTGGTGGACGGCCTCTTCTTCTTTCCTGTGAATCTCCCTGAAGCTTTTCAATTAAGGGAATAGCAAAGGAGAATGTTTTCCCTGTTCCAGTTCGTGCTTGAGCAATGACATCTTTGCCAGAATACACTGGGTTGAAGGTCTTCACTTGCACAGGGAACAGGTATGTCACTCCTCGAGCTGTGACAATTTCAAGACATTTCCTTAATATGGTCATTTTACAAGTGTTCTTTCGTACTCTTCAGTGGAAATTATTCCATGGAGAACTCCCATCAACTCTAAAGTAAGTCAGGACTGTATCATCACCTCCACTGATTTATTTGATCAGATGTGACATTTGCCAAGAGTGTCCTGGGACTGTCCACTTTATTCTCCCACTTGACACCACCAGACACAGTGCTAGCTAGGACAGAGGAAGTTATGAGCCTTTATGGAAGACTTTCAGTACTGTGCCTTTATTTATGTACTACCTCAATTATCTGTAAAAATCTCTTCCTTTCAAACAATACATATCTCAAACCCCTTCTGTTCTTCTTTTAATTCATACTAATTCATGTACAAACAAACGTCAAATATACTAAATGTAATCGGTTTTCCTTTATTCCCACCAAAAAAACCTTTAATTGAAAATTTCTCACACATCCTTTTTTTCTTTTTTTCCTTGGCTTATATAATTTAGAATTTTACTGCAAAGGCTGAACTGGACAACACTGCAAACAGCAAATCTATGTTCAAAGGTGTATTTAGAGCAGGCAATCAATGTCTTCTGCACAGAATCCATACTTGTATAGGCACAAGCAGAGCACATCTCAAAGCTTACTGATCCAGAGTGTTGAGTATAAAAACATGACAGAGATCACTGACATTCTATGGTCACACCTTGCCAAGAAACTCACCTTGAAGAAGCTGGACAGTTTCTTTGGAAATAGAAAAATTGGAGAAAGCACCCTCTTTCTGTTCTCCAGTCAACTCCTGTTAGGTAAACAATAACGCAGGTTAAGATTCCACGTGAATATCACATGACTGTCAGTAAATTCAAGGTAATTCAAGTAAATTCAGCATAGGGACGGATGTCATACTCCTCAGTGACAGTGTCACAGCTGCAGCTAAACAGCCTTCTTTGTTTTACCATCGTATTTCAAACTTGGACAAAGTTAGCAAAAGTGATCTGTAGGTTAAGGCTGTTTCATATCCAACAGCACAGTAAATGCAAAACCCTCAAACCAAAGCTGAAAACTCTTAATTAGAATCATAGAATATCATGAGTTGGAAGGGACCCACAAGGATCACCAAGTCCAACTCCTGGCTCCTGGCACCAAGGACAACCCCAAAAATCACATACACCTCATGATGCTGAATCATATTAAAGCTCCATCCCAGCGCAACTTGTCTGTCCAGCAAAAGCTACTACACTGACCTCACCAGACTGCTGAAGTGAGGAAACTGTGATGCACTGATCCAGCACTCCAGGACTTTCATAATTCAAAATTCTTGCAAATTCTCGGCAGACTGATCAATTCAAGAACTTTAAATCCTGAAAATTTACAGCACTTTCGACTGATTAGGAAGGGGGGGGGGAAGAGAATACAACCCCTTCTAAATGTGGCCGTGTTAGAATGCAGGAATTAAGAACACATCACTATAACTAAAAGCAGTCATTAGCTTTACCTGATCCTGCTCGCTCTCACTCTCGCTCTCACTCGACGTTTCACTTGAACTACTGTGTCGGCTTCTGCGGGAGGATTTGCTGCTAAGAGAGGACAATCGCGATTTCTCCAGGCTTTCCTCTTTCGTGTGACCATTCTGTTTACTGACACTCTTTGATTTCTTGGGTTTCGGGGCATAACGCTCGTCATCCGATTCCTCGCTTTCATCTGTCTGAGTCTTTCCCCTCTGAAACTTGTCCCGGCGTTTAGATTTCTTCTCCTTTTTCTCCTTCTGGCAAGGCACAGAGCAAATGAAAACACACGCTCGTGGATCCAAGCGACACGGAACAGAGAAGAGGGCGCAGAACAGTTAAAGCTTGAGGTGCACGTTCTAGTTACTGACGGGGGCGGTGGCTGACACAAGGCAACAGATCCCTGCCGGCCGCCGCCGCTCAGGAGACACGTTACCGACCACGAGACAACCGGGCCTTCCTTTCCGGGGCTCTCCCCCGCTCCGGGCGCCGGGCAAAGCGCTTCCCGGGCTCTCGGCCGGCTCCGGCAGGCCCGGCATGTCCGGCGGGGCCGCCCCGACACGCGGCGAGGCCGNACCGGCGCTGCGGGTGGCCGCGATCCCAGGCCAGACTCGCCACCAGCGTGCGGGCGCGGCCAGGCCGTACCCGGAGCCCTTCCCTGGTACCTTGTGCCGCCGGCGGCCGCTCTCCGGGACCGCCTCGGTGTCCATCGAGCAGTCGGAGCCCGACTCGGCCCCGCCGCTGCTGCTGCTGCTGCACCGGGTGGCCTCGGGCATCTCCGCTCGCCGCCGCTCCGCCACGCCGCGCTCCGCAACAGCCGCGCGCCCGCCGCGCGTCACGCTCCGAGCGGCCGAGGCGCCCGGCAGCCAATGGACGGCGGATGCGGCAGCGCGGGGGCGGGGCCAAGCTGTCCAACAGCCAATCGCCTGCGGCCGTCGGCGTGGGACCACAACTCCCGGTGTGCCCCGGGAGAGAGTGTGACGACTACAAGTCCCGGCGTGCCCCGCGCGCACCGCACGCTGTGAGGGGGCGGCCGCCATGACGGGTCCGCCATGAGGGCTCGGCCTGGTGCGCTGCTGTTACCTGGGCGCCTTCCCTCGAACAAAGCTCCGGTAGCTTTACAACCTGATGATTTTAGCCTCCCTAACGACCGCAGAGAAGTGTTCAGTAGTAAAAAGTCTGAAGTAGGAACGGATAGTGTGGCCAGATGACTAAGATTTAAAAACCACAAGCCCGTGGTGATATGCAGCATGAGGCCAGTACAATCTGCTTGTAGCTACAGCGATAAATCAAGAGGAAGACGACAAAATTAGCCATAGGAAGTAAAATCTGTGAAGCAGTCCTGAGAGCTGCCAGGATGTCGATTCCTTATGGAAGTGGAAGGTCAGGATCAGAGCAGGGCCTCTCCCACAGCAATGGCACTGGCCTTACCTGTTGTCTTCTGCCACCAGCAAGTTTTCATTTTCAAAGACTAAACCCTGCTTGACAGATACAAACACACCAAGCAGACTGAGGGTAGGTGAGAGAGTGCTGCAGGACACAGTCAGAGAACTTTGGGCGTGAAGGAACTTTTGTAGTATCCAGGTGCGTGTCTAGTTCATTTGCTTGGTTTTCTAGCAGGGAAGGTGAAGCATGTGCTAATTTCTGTGGCACAAGTAGGAAACACTTTCCAGAGTTAAAAGTGTACAACAGCCCTGTCCAACTGCAGTTCTATTAGAGAGGAACACAAACCCTTTCCAGAGGTCAGTGGTGTGGTCTGAATAAAGAATGCCAGTTCTCACTTTTATTACCACAGGAACGCACAAAAAATAATTAAAGATGAGGGCAAACAAAATACATGTGACCTCTCCAAACACTACTGTCAAAAGTTTTAACTAACAGCTTTGATTTAGAGACTGCCTCACTGATTTGACCAGCTGCATTTACAGTATGGTTACCTTGTTACAAAGGGGAAGGTTTACCAATCTCATTAAAAAATAATAAAATATTCCTGACCAGAGTTAGATGAAGTAAGGAATTTTGTTGCAATTGTCCTTTCACTTATCCTCCTTTTGGCATTGTTATTTATACTTTTAGAATTTGGCAGGAAGCTTCATCTTCTTTTCAGTCCACCTAAAATAATATAATTATTACAAGTCAGACTTCACATTCCAAAAATGAACTGAGTTGGCTTAGCTTTTAGTGCCACAGGTGGCATCAGTACAAACAGACAAAATGACCCTTTGAAATGCATTTTGCTAAAGATTTCAAGTCTTCATGTCCAGATAATACACAGGAAATGTGTTTGAAAGAGTTCACAGCCAAAAGCTGCTTTAGGGAACGATTGACAATCAGCAGGATTCCATAAGAAACTGTAGTTTGTGGTTTGTTCCTTCATATACTGGCTTCTCAAGGTTACAGTACAAATCTAATGAGGATTCCAATGGTTTAATTACAGTTAAATACCACTCATTTAAGATATTAAGACTATGAGTTAGTATTAAAGACAACCTTGATTTTTAACGTAAGTTCTTGCCAATTTAGTTAAGTTTTGGAGGTCTCCATGTACAACTGTGTAAAAGATTGTTTCATACAAATTTATTTTCCATGAAGGGATTTTCAGGTGTAATTACTGTGAAATCTCAGGTGATGTACACATTCTGTCTGTTGTGGGCAAGTCAAATGGTATTTTCTGCTTTAAATTTCTGCTGGATCTCTATTCTTCACGTACAGCTGGAGAATATGTGACAATATCTAATACCATATGGGGAGATCTATGTGAGCTGAACCTGCCTGCTAGCAGGAGCTTATCAAACACCATGTTCCTTAACATTTCTGTCCTTGGTCATCTCTACCTGCAGGACAGAGCTCATGCTGTCTTAACTTGCCTCATGAAAAGAAGTGCAAAATACAAGCAGCAGCAATTTAGGGAGAACGTTCATGTAAAAAGACTTAGCAGAACGATACAGATCATAACACTGAAGTTAAAAGAAAAAATAATAATAATAATTTCGTTGTTGAGGAGGGGGTTTCTGATTTACTGCAACATTTCTGCCTAAATCTGATGGCCAAGTTGAAGATAAAGCATCTAACTTAGTGTCACGTGTTTTCTTACCTTGGGGAGTCAATTCCACTGTCTCCTGTAATGCTGTGGTTTTCTGTCCCTTCTGAGTGTTTCTGTTCTGGGATCACAGGACAGGTATTCTTTAAAAGCCACTCTTTTTTTCCTAGAGGGTTTCTCACATCTTTGATCCGTGAGCCCAAAGCACAGCGTGCTGTTCCTTCGCCCACCTCACGGGCGGAGTTCTGCAAAGCGCCGGCATCAGAGTCAACCTCGGTAGCGCGGCAGGGATCTGCCACAGCTGAGCCCTTCCCACACTCAGTGAGGCCACCTTCCTCATCCTTCCTGTGACCTTTCAGAAGAACCTGGCTGCACAAGCGGCTTTCTTCTGTGCAGTCTGGTTTTGGATGCTCCTTTGAGCCATCAAGGCTGGCACTTCCCTTATATCCGTGCTTTCCAGAGTCGTGTTTATTTAAAGTCGTGTCGTGTTGGGCAGGGCAGGTACTGACCTCACAGGCTTTTAGGGACACAGCTCGACTCCAGTCTCGTGTGTCTGAAAAGGCAAGGCCAGGGGACAGGTGTTCAGAATTCTCATCCAGATGTGACAAGTTATAGGTGTCACCGTCATGTCCCTTGCGATACAGAAGATCAGTAAATCCTTCACTTCCCAGCTCCATTGATCCAGGATGGCTGGCACAGTCATAGTTAAATATGGGTTCACTCTTTTTATCAGTCTTTGGCCTGTATTTCACACCATTCTTTTGGGCCAGATTAACACTGGCTGTGTAATTTGAAAGATGGACATTTTGAAATTCACTGGCTGTTTGATCTATCAGCTCACACACAGTGTCACCTTTGCATCTGCAATGCTCATCTTTCAGGTAGAATGGAAATTTTGCATCTTCTTTGCACACACCTTTATCTTCAACGTAGGAGCAAGGGGACTTGTTTTTTACTGTTCTTTTGTAGACATTTTCTTCAGAAATATTACTCTCCAGGAAGTATTTACTTCTGTTATCTCTTTGCAGATGACTGCCTTGTGCATAACTACCATTTTCACTTAAACCGCCTTTCTTTAACTGAAGGCCAGACCTATTAGCATGGAGTAGGTTGTTTTGCTTAGTTTTGCCAGCCTCACTTTCCACATCCAGCTGTTCAGTTCCACAGCCAAAGGGTCCTGAGGAAGCCAAGGACTGTGGCCTTTGGGAAGCCCTTCCTCTCTTTGGGGTCCAGCCCTTCAGCTGGCTGTTAACAGCACCTTGGTACCCTCTTGCATGAAAGCTGCGAGGTCTCCATGGCAGACCCTGGAAAGGGTTCTTAATCTGCTTCTTATAGATCCCATGGGATTCCACTGCTGCATCAGCTGGCTCTTGGTTTTTGATGGGCAGTGAAAAGTTCTCTTCTGGTTTGACATTTTGGGATGTTAGTTTGTGTGCGTGAGATTTCCTGCTGCTCCTGCTAATCTGCTTTTCTTTCTTTGATTTGGTTTTCCTGGTGTGTTTTGCTGTTTTACTTGGTGCTTTTTGAACACAATCCTTTGAAAGATGGTTTTGCCTGACTGTTGGCACTTCAGCCAAGGTACCATTACTGATGTGTTTCTTCTCTTTACTGGTACATTTTTTCTGCTCCTCAAACTTCTGCATTAATATCGTGTGTTTAATCAAATTATCAACTGTAAGAGTAGGGTTAATACGCTTGATGATTTCATGTTCAATGTCACGTGGAATATTGTCTAAGTCATCTTCATCTCTGACTGGCCACTCCTGGGGAGGAAACTGGCCTGAAAAAGTGGAGTACTCCTTCTTTTGTTTTTCTTTTTTAGAACCACTTCTCCAGAAAAGGCCAAGGCCAAACATTTTGCTTTTCAGTTTTGCTTTCACAGATCTCAAGGATTTGATGGAGCGGTTCTCAGCAGATGTGGAAATGCCTTGAGCTCGGATTGAAGGCTTCAGTTCACTGCAGCCTCTCTTTCCCTCTCTGTTAGATTCATGGCTCATTACCTGCCCATGTCTTTGCTCACAGAGCATATTTTGATCAGGGAAACAATGGCAGGACCTGTAATGGGGTATTGTAGGAATGTTTTCTTTCACTAGGTCTGCACAAGGCATAATGTTTACCAGGTAGGTGATGGAAGGTGATGAGCAGCAACAACTGTCCTCCAGCACAATCCTTCTGCTGTCTTCCATGGCACCATTTGTGATAAAGTAGGTGTTGGGAGTCACAATGAAATATCCTTCTCCTGTATGATAGATTTTTCTTTCCTTAATTAGAGTGCCAAGGATATTATATAATATGTTGTGGGAGGGCACTGCAATGCCTACAACAAAGAGACACATACTTCAAATCAGAAATAAGTTTTCAAATAAAATGGGTGCTGGCCAGATGATCTCTCTCATACAACAGCCCTGAAATCAACTGAAAATTAAATACCCAAAGCATTTAGGTAAAGGTCAGCTGTGTCTCTGGTTGTCACTGCAGCACCACTCTGAGGGAGCAAGGATGTTGTCTTTGTGTCTGTCAGGATATGATATTCCTGAGAGAGACTTTCTGCCAGGAACAGACCAAACAAAGTCTTGTTCAAAGCATTTCCCTTCTGGGCATGTTTTTTAACAGGGGCTTTCATCACTCTCTGAAGTTTCTGGTGTAGTTCTGTAATTTATTACCTCACTGAGACTGGTCTCAGCTACTGTTTTCCATCAGGTGTCAAAGTCTCAGAGTCCTTAGTCTAGTTACAGCTTACCTTCTGCCCACAAAACTAAAAACTTCCAGTAAGGTGAAAGCACAGCAAGAAATACCTTCAAGACCCTACAAACTTTGAGAATGCTACTTCTAGCTGACCTACAAATTCTACCTTGTGGTTATCTCAGTGCCCTTATTGACTGCAACACGTTCCTGGCATGGTTCTGTGCCAGTTTGTGGGGTTGCATTAATGTTTTTCCCACTGGTTAAAATCCTACCAGATCAGCCTATAGCATTTGCAGAGTTGTAAGGTGAAGAGGACTCAAAAAAGCAGCTCATTATCAAAGCAAGCAGCCTCCTGAGAGGGCTAGAATGAGTCTACAAAGTCTCAAACAGAGTAACACTTTGATATTGCAGATCTAAGGGAAATGGGATATTTTTCAGATGTACAGAAAACATTTAAGGGAAGTTTTGGGGCTGCCACCCCATCAGAATCACAGAATATTCTGAGTTGGAAGGAACCACAAGGATCATCAAGTCCAGCTCTTAAGTGAACAGCCCATATGGGAATCAAACACACAACCTTGGCATTATTTGCACCATGCTCCAACCAACTGGGCTAGAAGTGAAGAACTGATGATTACTTAGTGTAAAATTTGCTTTCAGGAAGGCAGAGGCTAGAATATGACCAACACACCTGAATTTGAGGCTGGTTATATTTTTTGATAGCAAACACCAGATGTAGACTCCTACCCAGTCCCTTTGCAGTCAAAGTCAGCTGTGTTCCTGTCTCTTAAAGGAGGACTTAGAATCTCTTTTATGCTGTTCCATGTCTAGCACCTAAATACCACTTCTGTGATTTTCCACCCTCTAGAAAGGGCACACTTTCAACATGCTCCTACAGTCAGTTCCCTCTTGTTCTCAAAGATTCACTAAAATCTGTGGAGAGGATTGCATCCAAGTCAATGTAGGGACACAGATCAATGAGAAGTATGCACGTTCAAATATTCTACCAGTTGCCTGTTAACCTGTACTCCTACCTTGCCAGCTTTGCTTGTAGACATTTCCTGATCCCTTGTCCAGTATCAGAAACTCATGCTTGATGATACAGACACTTTTTTAAGGAGGGAGGAACAAACAAGTTACCTGGATAGTTTTTCACTAACTGCTCTGTTAAAGTCTCCTGAGTGACCATCACATGATCTGCATTCATGTCTGATATGGTCTGGCATATTCCTTCTGCCAAAGGAACAGAGTATGACTGCGAGAGAGCATTCATGACAGCAGGGGTCACATCACCTAAAAGGCAAAAAATTATTTGAATGGAATAGTGCTTCATTTTTTCTATTAGCTGTGAAAGATTTCCACAGAAAACTTCCCTTATCCTCAGCTAATTTTCTTTGGCAAATTACTTGGCAAATATTTCTGAGAGGAGGGAAGTGGTGCTAGCCCTTGTCAAGAGCCTTTGTAATGAAGGAAACAGAAGGTGCCTTAAGCATGTTAGTTTGTTTGGTATAAAATTCCAGCCAAAGCCATTATTTAGATTAATAAACAAGGAGAGAGAATTGTTTCTGATGACTGATGATTTTTTAGAAGACTGCTTACATGTTAAACCATGCAGAACAGGTATTTCTCCAAGGAGCTAGTGGGAAAAAGGTCAACATCCGATGATCTAAGTACAAAATGTCTTCACCAAGTTAGAGCATGGAAACAAGTTAGAACAAGGAAAAAAATACAAGTAATACGCTTTGTCCCTTGTCTAGCACATAAAATTGAATAGAAATGGTAAAATGCCACTTTCAGACTGGGTTCTAGAACTAGATTATTTAATATACTGGGTAGAGAGCAAAAATTCTTGTTACAACTGTATGCATTTTTAGGCTACCTCACTATCTGACCTGGTAAGAGACAAAAACATTGTTCTTATTCTGCGTGACAAAAGCAGAAGTTTGGAGAGGCCAAAAGTGAGGCTCATCTTCCCCAGTAACTCTGCATCCCCAGCCCAGAGGGCTGAAAAGGGTCTTAGTAGTCCTTCACCTCAACTCCCCCATCCATAAAACAAGGATAAACTCTGACCTCTCCCCTTCCCAAGGTGGCAGAGCCAATAAGGACAAGCCCAGTAAGTACTTCTGATACAGTACCTGTGAGTGATGCAGCTGAAATAAGTTTTTTCCCTGAAGTTGTTGATGACAAGGCATGAAGCAGGGACTCACCTGAGGTCTGTGCACACAGTGAGACAATGAGTTCTCTCATACACCTTCTCAGACAAAGCAAAAAACCCTTTCCTCTTTTTTTTAGTTAGAGGAATGGTCCATTCCCATGATCAGGTGGTGCTGTGTGCTCCCCTGTTCGTGCTGCACAGAAAGCCCCTGGCTGTGCCCAGCTGCCAGGGCAGACAGAAGGCAGCAGGGACTCCTGGTTCCTTCACAAGAAATAACCCACTGTTAAACACTAACAGGAATTTTCAGTAAAAAGTGACATTTCAGATTAAGCTTCGTTCACGTTTAACTAAACCACAGTTGTCTATTGGATGACACTGTAACCCAATATTTATCCTCCAGGCAGAGAACTACAACACAAACACTTCTCTGAGTAAATGTAATACACAACATTGCTTTGAAGAGCTTGAGTTGCTCTTGACCTTTGTTTTACAACTGCTGCTATATTCAACAAAAAGAACTCTGAAAAGAAAATCCTGGCACACAGTTTCCTCAGTGGTGTTGCTAGGAAACTCCTTGCAGGTGCAGAAACCATTGCAAGCTTTCTGTTTCTGTGGGAAAGGCCATCAGCATTCAGTAATGACTCTTGTGAATAGTTTGCTGTCTGAAATCTCTGCTGCCGATTTCACCATTTGTTCCTGCAGAGCATCAGGCTGCTAAGGAGTAAAATACCAAGTGTAATTAAAATTTGTTCATTATCTTTACAGTTCTTATACTGCTGCTGTTGTCTGTATCTGTTCTGCAGCATCAAATCTAGTGTCTCCATTCAGGGAAGGCTGTTTCAGAATAATATTTAAAGCATTAAGCAAAAGCTAGGTTGATACTGAAGGAGTTTTAAAAAATCTGAAATCATGTTTGAACACAAGTCTAAAATATTGCAGAGTTAATAGTGCACACGTACTAACAACATAAACATCATTCTCTCCTGACTTTGAAATAAAATCTGAAATTGTGAAAGCAAGAATTAGATCATTGGCAACATTGATAAGCAATGTAGGTGAAGGCCCAGGCAGCACCCTACAAGTGTCTATCAAGTTCTTATTAAAAACTTTATAGATTTACTTTGCATAGCTAAATAAATGGAGTTGCACTTCAAATAGTCTCCTAAGTTTGTTGGAAATACTTAAAAGCTGCATCCCTTAGATTTGCACATGGAGAAGACTTACCAGTTTGTGCAGGCTGTGTCTCATAGGCCTGATGCAAAATCACCACAACACCGTGCTCATTAAAGCTCCTTAGCATCTGTCCTTTTACAGCTCAAAACCCCCTGCAGAATGCCCTGCCCACTTCCCTAATCGACATAAATCTGGTGACAATCACCTTCCTGCTGTCTTCATAGTCCTAGGAGGGCCTTGCTTACACCTTTGTGCAGGGCACCTGCCAGCAGTCAAAGAGCTCAGCTTCTCCCTTGCTGGTTTAAATAGAGCCTCCTTCCCTTCCAGGTTTTGCAGAACCACATCAACTAAGGCCAATCTGGCCAGCTGGCCAGGGCTCAAGCATTCTTACCCTCCAGTTTGCTTTACAGGTCTGCTCAAACTCTGCTCATTACCTGGATACCTAAAACCCAATAATACCCTTTTTGGAGCACTTATTGATGGCAGTGTGGGAAGCCATCTGTAATATGAGCATTGGGTAACAAAACTCAGTGCACAGAAAAGCCTCTGGGTATTCTTGACCAGCACAAAGTCATTTTTGTTCCATCTCTGTAATGTGAGCATTATCTTTTTATCTGAGTTGTTTAACAGTTGCACAGTTTCTGCATCGTTGGGCTCTTCAGAAAAATTACATACAAGACAAGTTTGTCTGGGCAAAACCCAGGCTAATTCTGGGAAAGTGAACAGAGAAGCATTTATTACAACAGCACTCAATTTACTTCTTAAAAGTTCAGGTAAACTGTTTACAGAACAATAAAGGGCTGGGAGTAAATCCATTCCAGGAAAAAAAAAACAAAAAACAAAACAAAGCATCTGTTGGGCAGAGAAAACACAGCATGTGGAAATAGAAGATTGATGTTTCTGTTTTGTGGTTGGGAGAATCTGTCATGGAATGGATTATACAAAAGATGCCACATATCCTGTGCCTCTCTGCATGAGAGCCTTGGCTTGTTTGATGCAATTCACCTTTTGCAGAGTTGTACCAGGAAGATCATAAGCAAGAGCAGTACTGCCACCAGCTGCAAGGCTTTTCTATAGACCAGAAGGCATCATGACCACATTTTATAGCAAAAATCAATTTGTAATGAATTTTAAGGAATAAAGTTAATAAGAACATCATAGAAAGTTGAGAACTCTAGCAAAACCCTTTTTGAACATTAATGATTTTACAATATATGTTCTTATTAAAGAATAAAAATTCTATGTAAATTATAAAGGCAGTTAAGATCAACATTTCCAGTTTGAAGTATATAACAGAGAAACTCTATTTTGGCACAAGTACTCTGTGTTAGTGCTGTACTAGGTCCTGTTTTCAGAAACATCCTTTTACCAGAGCTAAGGTTAAATAGTTCAATTAAATGAAACTGTCAAATCTTGTAATGTGCCCAATCTATTACTGAAACAAACAAAAGCTCTCAGGAACAGCAAACAATATCTGTTGTTTGATTATTTTGTACAACTCTCGGAGAAACAATAAAGTGTCAGTTTAAGGTCACCAACACTTCTTCAGCTGACATCAAAGAAGCTACAAAAAAACCATGAAAATGTCAGATTTCTGTACCTACTGATTCCTGCCAGGACAGACACTCCCAAACCCAGACATTTAGGCAGAGTGCCCTTCATTTGTTCACAATTTCTGGTTTTTACAGTCCACAACTTTCTATGATTATCTAATCTTTACCAAGTTCTTATTAACTTTTTATTCCTTAAAACTTTCAAAGGATGATGCCATGCAGCTTGATAAGAAGTAAACAAAACCACCAACAACCAACCACTTTTTTTGCCTTCCCAACAATTCATAAAGGCCTATTCCCAAATGCAAGTGTTAAGAACTTTGGGAAATATGACCTCTAAGTGAGGTTCCTACCCAAGAGCCATCATGAAATCCTTACTCTAATCTTAGTGCTACTGGCAACCCACAGCTGTAATTACTTTCACCAGCAATTAAAAAACCCCACAGCCAGATATAATGAAAACAAAGCAAGATCCAGGAAAAGCTCTCTCCTGCAACATCTGCACAAGTCCCTGGATAGGAACAAGCCACACAGCAGACACCAACACATTCAGTGTGGTACAGTTTTCCTTAAACTGAGCACAGTGGGTAAGGTTTTGCCACTGAAATGTGTATCTCTGACCTTCAAAGAGATGAACTCCTTCAGCTCTTAGCAAGGCCACTGACCTGTCCACTTGGATGCTCCAAGAGCATCTCAGGAGCAGGTTTCAAGCTCCAGAGGTACTGCCTGAACACGTTGGCAAGAATGCAGCTCCAAATGCACTGTTCAAGAGAACACAGCCCAAGGTGCCCAGGGATCTGCACTTCACCCACAGCTGGCACAACAGCCAACAAGCAAACTGCACCAGCACATCCACCTTTGGGGCATTCACTGCACAACTGGCAGACAAATTCAACTATGAGCACTGCAGATAATTATTTTTCATATGATGTAGCATACTGATGGCTTTTAAGTGAATTCATGTATGCATTGAACACACAGAGCACAACTGATAGCAAGGAAGGTCATCTTTAACCTTTTCAGCATTTAGTGTCAGGTTTAGTGGTTGGTAAAAGACAGATGGATTCAAAATGTTCATTGCAAGGAGATAAAAAAACCCACAAAATTAAACAGGCCCAAGCAAGTTGCAAAACAACCACCATGGAGACAAACAACCGAAGAGGAATAAACGAGCCCCTGGCAATGTCTCTGGTTCCTTTAACTGTCCTGAGGTGCTGCCATCCACTGCTGCAGGAATTTGACACAGGCACAGCATTTTCACTTGGCCTCATCCAAAAAATCCCCTTCTCAACCCTGGCATTTCCCCACTAAAACTGCTCTGCCTTTTCCTTGCTTCCAGCTGTGCCCTCTCTTCTGCAATAAATCTCAAATTCAAATAGCTCTTTAATGTCCAAACTTTTGTTCTAAGCAGCAAGCAGTAAATGGGGGTTGGCTAGGTACTTACCTCTAGAGTGAAAGATTGACTATAAAAGCATTGGGATGAAGCTGTGCATTCCTATGCCTGTACAGCTAAAGGTCAGCTCCAACTGCTGCAGTATTCCTGCTGCCTCCTTTGCCTGCAAGTGTGCTGTCACATAAAAGGCACTCATGAAAAGTATACAATGTAATGCTTGGAAGTAAGGTATACCTATGGCCATGTTTCCCCTCCCCAGAATGAAGGGAAATTCATTTTGCCATTCCCTGGCTTCAGCCCACATATATCCCAGCCCAGGGAAGTCACATTCTAGACTTTCAGGGGAGCAGCACTCACAGAGCTGTTCAAGAGAGCACAGTTCCCTGCAGAGGTTTTCCAGGAAATCACAGATCGTGACAGCTCACTCCCAGGCAACAGAGAGCTTGTGCAGTGCTTCCCTTGGACCCAGGCCCCTCACTTGGAGTGAGGACAGGAGCCACCATCACAGCACAGTGGAAACCAGCAGGCCTCAGATTTTGTTTTAGGACAAATCCCATTGCAGAGAGGTTTTTCACTCAGCTGAGAATAAAAATTTAATAGTATAGGGGCAACTTCATACTGCCTGGAAAGCCTGGGATGTTGATGGATGTGCACAACCACTTTTCCTTCCACTCTCCCTAAATGGATATCAAACTTCAAGGATGTCCCCATTGCTAGAAAATTACCCTTTCATTAGCCTGGAATTTATGGTCCATAGGGAAAACCAAAACAAAACAAACCAGTTTAGAAATGAAAAGCAGCATCTTTACCACCACAAGAGGTGTCAGAGGAGTTGTTTGGACACTGCACAATAAACAGCACTAGTCTGAACTCTAGGACTTTAGTCTGCAGTTCCCAAACCTGTCCCCATGGCTTTAGTGCTATAAAACACCCTTTCCATGTTTCAGTTCATCCAAATTTCAGCCAAAAGGACGTCACAGAAGACCAACAGTGCAACAGAGCAACTCTGCTGTATTAAAGAAGACTCAGTAAATGTTGTTTCAGAAGCCTGTTTAACAGAACCTTTATGAATATACTGGGTTGTTGAACCTCACAGACCGATGTGAAACCTCCAGAGGAAATTACAGAGATGTGCATGTGTCTGTGGGATGTTGAAAATGTAGAAGAATTTCAGGAGGAAAAATAAATTATACAATCTGTGAAGCACCTAAGGAATGGGGGCAAATTCAGAGAGGCAGCAGAGGGAGACCAAGATGGGCAGTTCTGGAACACCTGCCCTGGGAGGCACAGCCAAGGGAATGGCTCTTGTAGAACCTGGAGAAGAAATAGCTTTGGAGGGACCTGGCAGCAGGCCCTGAGAAGATGGAGCCAAGCTCTGCACAGCAGAGTGTGGTGGGACAATGAAACACAACAGGCACCTGCTGCAACAGCAGAGGCTCAGATTTGCTGTACAGAAAACCTTTTCACCTTTAAGGACAGCACAGCTGTGGAGCAGTGTGCCCAGAGAGCTTGTGCAGTTCCCAGGCTGTGACTGAGTAAAGCCCAGATCAACCTGGCGTGACCCCAGAGCTGACCCTGCTTTGAGCAGGAGCTGGAAGGGTGAAAAAGTGCAGCAGGCATCTGGTTCAGCTGGAGCTGGTACCTGTACCTCCCACAGCCACCCTCACCCCCCACCTCGACCACCCTGCTTTCTGTAACCCAATGCAAGGGCACTTTTGACCCCACCAGCTGGGAAGTTTGCTGGGGTAACACCAAGTTAAAGAAACAGGGTTTGACTTTCCTCACACGGGTAATGAGGCCGTGCCAAACAGCAGCCCTATGAGACAACTCTTGGTTTTCTCTTCAGCTCTCAAGTAAGTGGCTCCTGTATTCATAACAGAACTCCAGATGTGCAGGGCTGGTGCTCTCCAGAGCAATGGAGTGGATGTGTGCTAAAGCAAGATGGCAGTACAGAAAAAGCTAAAAGTAGCCTTGAAATTAAGGCTCTGATTCTATCAAAGACCACAGCAGAAGTGCTACAAATTAATGCAATTTATTTCATTAACTTTGTGATATTAACACAAATTATTGTCTTTTCTGACTGAGACAAAAAATTAGGCCTGTTCAAATGACCCTCATTCTAAAAGAGCAGTCAGGCACTTAAGATCTGCCTTTCATGATTCAAGTTGCTATGTTCTTGAAATTTTTTCTCACCCAAAAGACAGAAGAAATAGCTTTTGCTGCTGAAAGTCTTTAGTACTAAGAAATACACAATACATACCAAGTTCTCTCCAAATAATCTGCTTAGAGATTATTTAAAAAGAAATCAGAGTAAATTAAGTTGAATGGAGCTTATTATAAAAAAATTATACACTTCTGTTCATTGGTACTTGCTAAACAGTATGATTAGAAACTACTGCTGGGGTAGTGTGAAAAAAAACCTACATGCACAAATGCTTTTTACAGATTACACTTGAAAGTAATTCAATCTAAGCAGATTTGGTAAATGCATCAGGATTGGGAAGAACATCACAGGCCCTTGTACCTTGCTGCTGTGAATTCAATCAGTAGCTTGAGTATAGCTTTTAGGGTTAGTGAAATACATATTTTACTGAGAAAGGGCTTTTATGATACAGGATTAACACCTCAGTAAGGATTTTATATGGAAATGCATTAAATGTGCAGGGATATTATCGGAAGTCAGTGGTAAGGGCTAAATGCCAGCTAAAGTTAGATAATAAAATTATGAAATAAAATAAGTATTACACAATCATTACACAGATAGAATTAGATCAAAAGCAAATAATAGCAAGGTAGATAAAAAGGTCCTTCAAAGAGCACAAATATTTCTTTCCTCCTTAAAATACATCAGCAGAGTCACCACTGGAACAACTGTGATAACAGGTAAAACCCAATTACAACAGAATATGCAAGTTAGTAAGTTCTGAATCAAGTATCTTACTGAAAATAACTTTAAAAGTTGTGTTTGACAATAAAACAGTTAGAAATTCAAACTATTCTTCATGTTTGGCAGCCTATCCACAACAGTGCAAAATAAAGCACCATTTTAGGTCATCCACTCTTTTCAGGCCTGATAAAAATAAAAAGACACAGAATTCTAAATAATCCTAACCAGTTCAATGCAAAGCATGACCACGTGCTGTGACTTACATTTCACAGAAGCCACCACCATTGAACTACAAAATTATTCTCCTTTGACTTGCAAACCTACATCCCTGTTTGTGGGGCAGGATGAAAGACACTGGAAGAAAGGGATTCCAAAAGAAAGGAATCCCATGAGGCACATCCCCAGCCTCTTGCTGAGCTGCCATCCTCATTAAGGTTGTGTGTTCCTGTGTGTAACTGCAGTGCCTGACAAACAATATCCACTCCAGAGTCATGACCTTTTGTAAGCCAAACAGAAATCAGCTACTCACAATGCCATTATTTTATTTGTGGCTTCAATAAACATGCAGCAGAACCATGCTGATACTGACATTCATTGCTGTGAACAAATTTAAATTACTCAAATGAAAGCAAATCTGTCCTAAAAGCTTGTCAGGTAGCTTGGGGACAGAAATCTGTCTCTCATTTTAAGACATGTTGAGAATCGGTAATAAGGCAGGAACTGCTCAAATACCCAGCTGGAGCCTAGGTGTACCAGTGCCACTGTGGCACTTCCAAACTGTTCCTGAAAGATGATGCAAACATGCAGAGAAATTGAGCATGAGCAGCTCCACAGCCAGGCAGCCAGTGCCTGCTGAGCTCACTAAAGAACTTACACCTGGGAGCTAATACAGCTCCCCAAAGCTGTGCCAGCTCTTTGAAAGGTTATTACAGCCCACAAGTACAATGGAAATCTTGCTCCTTAAGCTGTTGCTGAACATTTTCAGGAGATTCAATTCCATTCCTCTCCTGTCATGGGGATTCTGTTTTAGTATCAAAACAGCTTCAGGGATTATCTGCCCATTTTCTAGTTGCTTTTCTTCTCCTTATGTTCTGTGGGAGAGTCACACAAGGAAAAGTGAGGAGCTAGGCCTATCAGATTACTCTACAAATGCACAAACAAGAACACAAAGCAATTCCTTGTCTGATCTCATTCCAGTTCATTCAATACCTCTAGCAAAAATGTATAAAACTAGACACTTCACAGAAAATTTACTGTCCTTTCAATATCACTCTTCAGTAGAGTATTTCCCAAGGGATATAAATTTCCAGCCTGCAGCAGAGCCCTCATTGGAAAAGGTGACCAGCACATTACCTGTCCACAGCCAAGTCTGCATGCCCATCCCAGCTTCAGCCTAACTGCAAAGGACATTGTTTTCCTTGTGAATAATAATTTGTAACTCTGCGACAGAGATGATGAGCCGACGGCAAATTCAGCCTCTAAAGGGTAAGCAAAAATGTTTCATTTGGATATTTTCTCTTCTACTCTACAGGAATCACAAAGAAGGAGTCGGGCCGTTCAGGCACAGGGAAAATGCTGCTGTCAGGAGAGAAGGCAGGCTGGGACGACAGAAACGAGCTGATGACGACCAAGGACAACATGCAAGCAGCTGCTGAGATGCATTCTCCTGGACCATCACCCCGGTTTCTCCCTCCAAAGGCTCAGGAGGTCAGTGCGCTCAAATCGAGTATTTGCAGTTGTATCTAACCTCAGCTGAGAGTCCCCATCTCCTCTCTCGGCAGCGGCCCTGCATGCATCCCCCCGGGCTGTACAGGAAAGGTGGGAGGGAGCAGTTTGCCCCTCGTTTGGTGAACAACTGACTGAACAACTCAGCTAAGCACGGGAGATGGCCCACAGGGAGAGGTCGGCATTTCCACAGAGTTTGGTCACTTATCAGATCTAAAGTTTTTTAAATTAGCCCCTGCTTCACCCTCTGAGGGAAATTTTAATTCCCCTCTATCTCCTAAGGAGAATATAAAAGCTCCTACCCAGTCCTCTGTATGACACGCACCCCATGAGCTCCCCATCTGAAGGGATCAGAGAGGCACTTTGGATTTTTTCTGGGAAGAAACACAGCAGGGCAGTTTGCGTTAGTTAAAAGATTTTGGGACTGAATTTTCCCTTTATTTGACTACAGTTCCGGTGACCAGTATCAGTCAAGGTGTAGCCTGTTCTATAAAGTCAGGATGTCCAGCGCCCCAGTGTGTTTCTCTAGAACAAACCCCATCTGAACTGCTGGGATAAAGAGCAAACACGATTTGTGGGACCTCAGTGTCTTCTGAAGATAAACAATAGTTCTGAGTGCCGAGGGCTTTAAACTCAGCACGCAACAGGGTCTGGATAATTTTTCACTGAAACGTGACTTTGTGAAATCAGCGCTGCGGTGCCACATGCCCCTTGCTTCTCATCTATTGCCCAGCAAACACAGTGGTGTGGATTTAAAAGGAAAAACCTCAAAAGCATTGGCTCATTATTCCCATGAGTCTGCAAACTCGTTCCCAACACTTTTCGTGTACCACAGCTAAGTATAAAGATACTGCAGGCTAAGTGATTCCCAACTCAGACACCTGGTACCCCCAAGTATTAGTGAAATTTGCTGCTGGATTTTGCAGATACTGCTATTGCTACATGTGCAGGAAATGTTTCCTAAGAACCACATTGCTTGGTTCCCAATATCCCAGCCTTCAGCCAGGAAACATGAAAAACCCAAGTGGCTTGAATTTCTCATTTTTGCAAACAGTTACATGAGAGCAGATAGAGTAAAAATGCAGTCAAATCTCTCTATGTAAAATACAGACAGCAAATCTGATATCAATAGCTTCATTTTTAAATATTGTCGTTTCTTTAAAAAAAAAAAAAACCCAAGGAAACATTGTCCTTTGCCTTTTAGTTGTGTAACTTGCTACTTGCTTTTCTAGAGCAAAATATATATGAGAAATAGGAGAAAAATAATATAGAGCATAAAACAGCCGTTATAATGACTTTTGGAAAAGAAGGCATAGAATATATAATTTAAAATCAGAAAAACACCTAAATAAAGACACTAAAATATTTTTTTCCAGTTAAGCTTCCAGAAATTCAAGTAAAATAATGAAAATATCACTTGGACATTAATTGTCCGAAAAAGTAAAATTCACGAAGACAAGTGGGAGAGTTCTAACTTGTAAGAAACCCCTTTGGCTGTCACTGCAGCAAGAGGCAGGACAATAAGGGAAATGATATAATTAATTTACTGAAATAACTTACATTTGTCTTCAACTAGCCATCCTATGCATCAGAAAAGAGCTTACTGGGAACCAAAGGAGTAAAAAACAATGGAGTCAAGTTCTCTAAATCATCCCCAGGAGACCAGCAATAACACAGAATTTTTCATCAGTGATCTAAAACTTAACTATAGTAAAAGAGAACCATTCCCAACGTACCTATAGATGTTACTGCTTTTTAGGTGGAGACCAATAAACCACTCCTGTTCCTTATAACCCCTCTCCTGGATTGAGTTAAGAGGTCAGTGGGTTAATTTTTGATTAGGGAAGATGAACTCCAGCTGGAGTTACCAGATGTTACCAATTCTGCAAAGTTATCAGAGTGCCCAAGAAATGACTGATTTCTCTCTGAAGAGAGAAATTTTCTAGTCAGGAAATGAGGCTGCAGCAGGGAGTGGCTATTCTATACAAATTATTGGGAAAAAAGGATAAATACCAGAAACAGGGGGAAAAAATTATATGATTTAAGTTAAGACAGTGTTAAGAAATAATAAAGAAGTTGAACTGGCCAAGGATAACACAGCCTAGACATCAGATATTTTCCTGTTAAACGTTTTGAAACATATAATTAAGAATTCCTCAGGTCTTCCAAAAGTTGGCAATTTCTTTTGCTTCGAGAAAAAGTGCAGTTTTGAATTCTTTCTTGAAGAATTGCTAGTAAGCTTCAACAAAAAAGCTTTTGTGATCTAATTATATCCAGTTCTGCTTGAAATGAGGTCAAATGCACTTCTAGATATAATTGAATTAAGATATATGAATGAGCATGAATTAAGAATATGCATTAAGATATCATTCATCCCTAGACAGAAAGGATTGCAGAGTTACAGTCAGGGAAAAGTAAAAATAAACATTGCAATTTGACAGCTATGAAAATCCCTACTAACCTTGGGAAATCCAACTGAAAAGAGATTTGTTTGCACCTCACCAAATACCTAGCAGTTACTACGGAGATGAACAGCTGAATGTCTCCACTGCAGCATCTTCTGGTCTTTGTTAGCAGCATTCCTGGTTGGATTGTTAGTGCTTCCTGTCCTTTAGTCTTGGGAAAGTTAAAGCACAAAGCGCTTCACATCAAAACGTTAAAGCTGATATCTGAGCTGCCGCAAAGCAAGGACTGCACTGCTCAGGTATCGCTTACCTGCATTAGGCTCGATAATTAGAACTTGGTACTTCTATAGTACCTTCTACAGAGAGCAATCCTCATTAACCGTGCTCGAACCACACAGAAAATTGCAAGACCTGCAGAGGTCCTGTGGTATTGTCTCCCTCTGCTAAAGGTCGGTCAGACGAGGGCAGGATGCTCTGCAGGAAGAACCGACACAAGCCCCACGGGACCAAGAGTTAAAGAGGCTCCAGGATTAATGACCCCTGCATACCTAAGTCTGCTCCCCGTGCAGCAAGTGCAAACAGCAAAGGGATTTCCTGACCAAAACCATGCCCCGAGTGAAAACTGAGGAGCTGTGAGGCAGCAGTCAGCAGCACCAAGAGCAGAAATTTAATCTGACCCACAATTGTGATGCTGGCAGGTGAATTCTGCAATCACATTTCAGAGAACTTCTCGTGGCAAGCTTGCATTAAGAACACTCAATAATCCCAGCTATACTTTCTGTGCAGACCAAGCCCTTCATTGCAGTCTCGTCTCTTTAGACTGCAGAGGTCTCTAAAACAGTTAATTGCATATGTACTAATTGCAGGTAGCAAATGAAAATGATGGATAAATATTTACCAGTATGATGTAGTTAGAATAGTTAGATATTTAGGGTAGCAACTTGAATGTGTTTGACCCTGATTCCTTCTTAGATATTTCATCATGCCGACTTTTATAAGTTTTTAGAAAGGTTTAAAAGATCACTTCATAAAGTGCCTTTTTTTTTTTCTCACGCGTGTGTGTGTGTGTGAACATTTCCAGAGTATCTAAGCCTAAAAGCAGCTGCTGATTTCAGACGATCACATGGGCATTGGGTACACAGTGCCTTCCCCGGCGGGCAGCCGTCACCCCACCCACGGTGCCTGAGCCCTCCACCTTTACCTTCTCCAGCAGCAGCGGCAGCAGCAGCACTTTGTGTAGCTCTTCCTCAGAGGAATCTTTGTGCTGACTCAATCCATAACATCCAGCGCTTTTTCCAGCGCATGATGCTTGGCTTAAAACGTCCATGAAGAATGAAACGAATTCAGTCTTCCCCTGGTTATGAATGCACCTTCCAGTTCATTTCACTCTCAGGCTCCAGACACGTTATATCCAGCCACTTCTTCCAGGAAACATTACCTACAACAAACCACCGGAACCAACCGGGACACCTGCTTCTTACCACGTTTTTCCTAAACACCGAGTGCCCAGTCCACCTTGCAGTGGACTTACCAGGTCACCACGGACTCAGCTACAAACCAGGCTATCAGCAAACCCAGTTTGCCCCAGTGTCCGACTGATGGGGAGGCTGTGCCTTTGGAGAAAGCTGTGCTGGTGATGCTCGGCTTGCTCGCCACTTTTCTGCCAGCCTGGCTACAGGATTTTTGCCTGCCAGGATTTACATGGCCAATCACAAAATGCCAGAGGCAGGAGTTAACTTGCCCTGAGAGAGTGGTTTGGTGCTTCAGCTGATCAGGCTACTCTGCTTGACTCAGCCGGCAGCTCCGCAAAACACAGGATGTCACCATCGGGATCACACACGCAGGCAGCAACGCAGATAGGAAAGAGTCAAGATGAGAGCAAATCAATTCAGTGGCACTGGAGTGCTCCAGCACTGGCTCTGTGCCTCTGCCACTGTGGCCGAGCCTTGCCCCAGCTCTCCGCCCCTGTCCCTGCTGCTCCTAGCTCCAGGGCGGGGCACTCTCCCTCCAGAAAATCCTACTCTGGGCGTGAGGAACCTGCCTCTGTTTCGCACTAAGATTTCACAGAGACAAAAGACTCCCTCCCCCTTCTCCCCCAGGATCAGGCTCTTCCCTGTCTCAGATTACACTTCCACGAAGCGAGGGCTGGCAGAGCAGGCAAAGGAAGCACCAGCCCAGGCCACGCTCCAGCCCTGCCCTGTCTGCCGGTTACAGTCACTGGCACAGGTTGTTCCTGTTCTGCAGAGCTCTGCATCCTCTCATTCACCCTGCAAAACCCTTGATAGACAAGGTAAGGGAACAACTTGCTTTAGAACCCGGTGCTCATAGAGGGATCTGGTGTCTAATTCAGTGCACTGTTTAGGAAATTCTTATAGGTTCTTAAATTCCATGTTGCATTAGAATAATCTTTTTTATTTGTCTTCATTGAAAATAAGACCTAGAGTGGATTAATTTTCCTTTTCTTTAAAGGGTGAAGTAGATCACAAAATTAATCCACTGCTCAGAATATCATCTGCACAGCCTCCTCTTATGAATCCTACATATTCTGAGGCACTGCTACCCAAAAGTCACACTATACAAATTGTGCCTTTGTCCATGGATCACCAGTATTGTACACTGTATGGTCCTCACAAGTCCCTTTTTGTACTGTCCATCACTACCTGCCCAAATCACAGGACTGAAAATGCTGACTGCACACTCCTTACAAGCACATTACTGGATCCCACGGATGGTCTGAGAATTTATAGATGTGCTGCCATCCATATGTGTCCCAGTACTAACAGTCACTTATTTTTCCTCTCCTTGTTATAATGAAAACATCATCCCCCCTTCAAAGAAACAAAAAAGTACTTCTTTGCTTGATTCCAGGAAGAATAGTAAAACAGAAAAAACAGGTTCAATATTGGTAAGCAGCTAATCTGTATTTTCATTTGGTCAATCACATTACATATGGCTTTCTTATACCAGAGGGGATACTTGACAAAGGCTACATTTTCTCTATTTAGGAATACCCTGAAATTGCTTTGGAAACTCTTTCCCAAGATTTTACAACTTGTAACATGAATGTTCTAATAGTTACATTTAATGTTATATATTTTATTCTGCATTCAACTCACCTGAATAGTACTTAGATAAAACTAGTCATGAGGAGAGAAGCTGAAAAGGAAAGTCTTTTATGGGAGATGCAGACCACCTCTTGTGAAACAGATGGGAGTCTTTCCAGATGCTTAAGAGAACTTCCAGAATTCTGGTGTTTCTTATTAGAATGTCCAATGGAAGTGTAACAATGCATCTTCCCAGCACGTACCTGATACTTAGAGGGAAAATTGCCTACTCTCCTTTAACTTGTCCTCTGCACACATGCAATGGACTGTTTCACAGCAAAGCAGGTTGGTCTGTGAGACAAGTGTGGTTTTGAGACCAGCATTGCAAGGTACTTCAGTCTCCAGCTGCTCATTTCTACAACACATGTGGCAGCAATTTCTGCTTTTTTAGATGCTGATCTGCTGGCTACCATCCAGCCCTGCTAAAAAGGGACCAAAAATGAAGGCTGCAATTCTCCAGCTCCTTGCATAATAAATCAGGAATGTAACTGGATGGCCCTGTGTCAGGAAAACCAAAAAGATTTAAGCAATACAGGGAAAAGGCCCCGACTGACACTCAAAACAAATCCTGTATACCACCAAGAAAGTTGCAACGAAATAATAAAGCAAATTAGTACTTGAAAAGTATCTGCTGAAAAGCAGAATGGGCAAGATTTCAGACTGGGATTCCTTATGGTTTTTCCTCCTCCCCACTCTCCCTCTACCCAGCTGTTTGTGATGAAATGTGAACAGCAACTCAGTCAACAGCATCCTCCACTTGTGTCCCTCAGCAGGCTGATGGGAAAATAACCTGGGAATCAATTTCCTATCAGAATACCGAGCACTGGGAACCTGTCACCTTGGCTGGAATCCAGCTCAGGAAATTTCTACAAATAAATATCAAACTGCAGCATGCAACAAACAAATCTACCCAGCAGCATTATTCTGCTGTCCTTTAAAAGAGAAGGATAGAGAGAGCTGAACTAATAGTTGACTATATACAACAATGCAACATTATTAAATCAGACCTGCAAAGGTACTGAGTCTTACACCTACTGTGGGGCACCTGATCCAAATCCTCAAACCAGTAAGAATCCACTTGTTAGAGACATTTTAAAACCAGCAGGATACAAGAAATCAAAAGCAGCATGACATTTTCAAGTCGACTTCAGGTATTAGACACCTGGAAATTCAAAAGCAACATTCCAAAACACAATTACAACACTACCAAATACACGTCAGCTGAGATTTGGTGTGTTCCAAAGCTCTAGTTTATACTCTGTATTGTGATGCTGTGGATTATATGGAGGGTGAATAAATAAGGGAGATTGTTTTACTGGAAAGCAATGCATTTTGTTATTCGAGCTTTTTACTATAACAACTTTTGTGCAATACATCAATGAAACAATGAAACCCAATATGCAGAAACATAAAAGCTTGTTGGGAAACCACTGGCAGTTTCTATAGCTGACTAAAAGCATCCATTATTTATGGCAGCTTTATTGTCATGCTCCATGGCAATATCCAAGTCCCAGAATTTCTGCTTGACCCACTTCTGCTTTCTGGAAGGTACCAGTGTAAGTGTAGTGACTATGCTACCTACACATTTTGCAATCTATTGCTGGCTGTAAGACTCAGTCACTCAAAATGAATTATTTTCTTTTATATTTTAAAATAGAAATTGCACTGAACAAACGCATTCAAGGTAAGAACCTGACCTGGGTACGCAAACAGTACAGAAAAGCAAGAGAAAAAACACATTTTGTGCACATTCCTGACAAAATTATCAGTAAAAGTTAACTGTTACATAAGTCCAAACATATTCATACAGCGCATTACTCAGCAGAAAGATGGACTGGAAGCCATTCCTCTCTCTCAAAGCAGTTAAACATTGAAAAAGAAGTTATGTTAAAGCACTAGGCTTTATAATGCTAGATACTGAAAGAACTCATCTGTAAAAGCTGGATCTGTGGAAACCCCCAGACAGCAGAAAGAGAATTCCAACTTCTCTATTGCACACTCAGGGCATTCCAGACTGAGGCAGAAGACACAGGACAAAACAAACATCTGGGAAGTCACTCTGCAATCCAGGAGTCCTTCTGCAGCAGTGCCCAGGCATCAAGCACTGGGTGAGTCAAGAAAACCCTGGGTGTCTTCAACGTGACACAACATGCAGCAGTGCTGGCAGCAGCCCCATTTCCTGCATGCAATCCTCAGCACTGCAGAAAGCTGGCAGAACCTCACCATGGCCACTGTTTTTGTGTAAGACTACAGAAAGCTGGCAGAACCTCACCATGGCCACTGTTTTTGTGTAAGACTACAGAAAGCTGGCAGAACCTCACCATGGCCACTGTTTCTGTGTAAGACTACAGAAAGCTGGCAAAACCTCACCATTGCCACTGTTTTTATGTAACACTACAGAAAGCTGGCAGAACCTCACCATGGCCACTGTTTCTGTGTAACACTACAGAAAGCTGGCAGAACCTCACCATTGCCACTGTTTCTGTGTAAGACTACAGAAAGCTGGCAGAACCTCACCCTTGCCACTGTTTTTGTGTAGCACTACAGAAAGCTGGCAAAACCTCACCATTGCCACTGTTTTTATGTAACACTACAGAAAGCTGGCAAAACCTCACCATTGCCACTGTTTCTGTGTAAGACTACAGAAAGCTGGCAGAACCTCACCATGGCCACTGTTTCTGTGTAACACTACAGAAAGCTGGCAGAACCTCACCATTGCCACTGTTTTTGTGTAACACTACAGAAAGCTGGCAGAACCTCACCATGGCCACTGTTTTTGTGTAACACTACAGAAAGCTGGCAGAACCTCACCATTGCCACTGTTTTTGTGCAGCAATAACTCTACACACTCGTGTCTTTCCACTGCCCCAGCAAATGCAAAAGGGCCTCAGGAGAGCCTGTGCTGCTCTAGGTCAGCTTGCATGCACATAGCACTTGGATCTTTCTTCCCAGTCTCATTCACAGGTATCCACGGGGCTGAATATAATTTTGTAAGGATTAAACTCATCAATTTGCCCTCATTAGACAAAATAGCAAAGAGGAGGGCAATATATCCATAAACAGAGATCAGATCCATTTAGGGGCCTGCTGTATCAGGGCTTTCTCTACAGAACACAGCAGTCCAAGATTTACTACCTTCTATAGAGCATCTGTGATGACTTAAGAAGTCCAAACAAGTGGGATGCCAAGGCTCACTTTTAGCGGCCTTTTGCCAGTAACTGGGACAGAACAAATGACTCACAAGTGCAAAGACCATAAGGTGGGAAATGAGGACATGAAATACAAAAACTTTGTTCATAAATCAAAACAGACAAAAGATTGCTTCTGCAAACCTCCATTACTGATACTAATTCTAAGAAAAATTGAATAGAGTAACATTTCTGGGAATAATATTCAGAAGCTTTAGATGATACACAGCATCAATGTGGGTCATATACAGAACCTTGTGCTGTTTGGTCCAGCAAGTCACAGTCTGTAAGAGGCGCCTGTTTGTCCTCAGATTATTTGTGCTTCAGGAGACTGGTCAAGCTCTGTGTACGTTGTAAAACTTCTTGTTTTTTTTCCTTTATTCTTTGCCCATTTAATTTCCTTCCCAACATAAACGCAGACTGTACATAGTATCTGAAACACTACTGCATCAAATCAATATAGAGAAAGATTACAGTCATTCTAACAAATATGGTTCTTTTCAATATTGTAAAAATCTGTATCACCTAGCAACTGTCTCACAGGGCCCCTCATTGAAGAATGAGATGAGGAGGCCTGCTTGTTTTCACAACTGCTTTCAGCTCAGCAGTTCAAGGTAAAAATACCCAAGCAAGATATTTCAGACGTTTCAGTGTGCCTAAAATGTCGTTATCTTAAATTCTAGACTCATTTTCTTGTATGTTCACACATACTGCTGAAATTCAGGAACAAAGTATTTCAGATGCAATTCTTTCAAGTCCATTTACATAATGGTGCTCAACGTCAAAAATTAAACATGCTGTCAACAGTCTGTACAAAGGTAAAGGTGAAAAATATAATTTGATTACAAAAGAATTTAACACCATCTGTACACCACAGATAATGCTTTTCATAAGATAAATTTATCACCATCCTCATTCAATCATTCTGAGATGTTATCTCCCAATTTCTAAAACATGTATTTTCTGTATACTTATATACAATTAGTGTTTTTATATTATTTCCTACTTGACTGTGAACAGTTCAGGTATTATACAATGACTCAAACGAGATGAATGAGGGGGAAGCTTATGCATGTTACTTTAATGAAAGATATTTCACTGGTCTGGCTCCAAAAGAGCCAAGAAAGGTAAGTGATAAAAGCACCAGCTTAGACTCTTTCGAACATAAATTCAGGCATTTTAATGTGTATCTCATTAAACTACATGAGTTTCCATGTAGGTTATTCATACATATTATGGCACTTGGACTTTCCTAACAGGTATTTAGTTACCTAGGACATCTAGGCTAAAAAAGAAAACATCTGCTAAAATTAACCATTTCTGTAAGAAAACACTTCTGTCCCAACTTTCAACCCCCTTAATTTTCCTGGAAGTTGCATCAAAATACAATTGTTGATATTTCACATTCTTTGGGTAAGTTGCCTTTGACAAGGAAATCACATTAATTTGTGAGTTTCAATCTCTAGTGATTTGTGAACACAAAGAAAGGCCATCTTACCCATTCTCAACAAACCAAGCTGTGTCCTGCTCCTTTGTAATTACAATATGCAGTATAGATACTTGTGGATCCATTTTTTTGTTGGACTGAAGCCTTAGCAGTAGTTACACACTTTGTCAGTCCAAATGTAACCCAAGGCAGCTCACACTGGCAGCTTTTTCTCCATGTAAGGCATTATTCTGACATCTGCTGCCCTGCCATCCAACCATACATCTTGATATACTGCATTTGTTAGTCAAAAGGAGTATATATATTAATCCAAAGGTAAGAACAATTTAATGAACACAAATGACACACACTTAAAACAGGCCCATGTATTTTCATATAAATCTCACAACCCTACCAGTATTTTGGTAGGTTTCTATTGCTTTCTTAACTCATCCGAACTACTGTATATTACAAGGCTTTAATACAAGCAGCTTTGGGGAAGAAAGTTATATTTGAAAGGGAAAAAAAGTTGTGACAAGTGAAAACAAAACAAAACAAAAATCCAAGAAGCTTTTTTAAAAAAAAAAAACTTTACTTGTAAAATTAAGCAGCATGCTATTTTGTGATTTATATTTGAATTTAAAAAGACTAATTAGACCAAAATAAAGACAAAAACCTAAAAATGGCAAGTCTATAAATAATGAAAATTTTGATTTCACTAGACTTCAATGAAAAACATTTGGTAATTAAATACTTGCTACTGTTCATTACGTTGATGAACTTTATTAGGGTTAAAACTATAACAAAGTTCATCCTAAAACTTTTCGCAATGCAAAATTATTTTCACTCGAGGAGTGTCTCAAATTGAATGCTAAGAATTACAAGCAATCTTCTGGAGCAGACACTCATGTTCATAAAACTTTATACATCTTTTGGAACTAAGATATTTATACTACTAAAATCAAACATGCATCACTTCCCATACATTCTGGTATCATGATTTATATTACATTATGTAACACCATTCTTCTAAACAGCAGCAGTTTATCATACGTTTGCTCCATTTTCTTTGGATTTCTGATCTTTATCTTCGTTCTTCACAATGTCCTTGAAAAGGAAAAAGAGAGAGAATGAGAGGAATTGTAGAAGCTCTATTTCTCATGTGAACTGTAAAGCAGCATGAGACACAGATGCTGTTGTATTTCTAAAATACTATGTGAACTGGTATCCTAGTCAGTTTAGTTATAACCAATTCCAACATCTTCCTGAAAACCTGAGGGGTAGAAATGCTCTGAAGCTTAAAACTCATTTTACTGAGATACTCCCACATACTGAAATAGTTGAATTCTGCCTTGAAAAAGTATTCTTGACCAGTCAGAGTAGCAGATTTGGACTGCTGGGGATGGACAAGATCAGGACAGGGAAACATTCAGATAGTTTGAGATCTACATTAATATTTATACCTTTTAAAAAACATTGAAGTCAGGAACATATCTTGTAGGTTAAGAAAAAACCCCACATTTAATTAGCTACCTTTAAATAATCAATCAAACATTAATCATCTTCTCTATATATGTTAAGACACTGCTGCCCTGAATGCATGTCAAAATTGTTTTTATATTGAAGTGTTTGTTCTACTGATTAGTCTACAGAAGTTTGCCTACAATAATAAAAAAATGGAATTAAACAATTCTAACCTGTTTGAGAACACTCTGTATTTCATCCATAACAGTAGCTAAATTTTTGATTGTCTTATTCAGCTGACCCTCAAATTGCAACTTTTTATCATCTGAAGTCTTCAAATTTTCTTGCAGTTGGCCAAGGTCCTTTTTAACTTCTTTTAGCTCCGCAGATAGACTTTTGTTAGAATTCTCCAGTTGTAGTATAGTTTTTTCATCCTCATCTTTGGAAGGGAAAGAATGAAAATGTCAAGTCACTTCCAATACACTTCTGTGTACTTTGCATCTTAATATTCTATTTGCATGCAACACCCTAATACTAATTTTTAAAGAACATTAAAAGCTGCATTGAATTACCATTTGATAATACTGAATTCTGACTACATTTAAAGTCTTGCATTCGACTTGAATAAAACTGAGATCATAAATATTACCCAAATTGATTTATCTACTTAAAAAGTCTCAGTGTCTTGCACCCCTGTAAGCACTGCCTTCAAAGTAACATCCCACCTGTTTTTTCTTCTAGTAGCTGCAGCTTTTGCTCTATCTCTGCCCGCACCCTTTCACTCTTCTCCAGTTTCTGCAGAAGGCTGCCCACATCCACCATGGCTCCGTTGTACACAATGAGCCCCACGTTCTCCTCCACAGCCCTGGATTCCTGCTTCACAGCGGGGGATGGCAGCAGCAGCCGGTTCCCTGCATTGGAGTTAGCACCAGGAAATAACCACAATGTCATTCTCCAGTCACCAACCTCAGAAATTTCTCAAGAGGACAAATACACATTCAACTTTGCTGCTCTATCCCTCACACTTCCCTCCTTCCCCTGCCAAAAAGCAGCATTCTCTTTCAATACATCATTCTATGTCTCTTTCCAGTCTTCAAAACTCAGGCTCTATTCTACTACTTACAGCTCTGAGCCGCCTGACTTCAAAACTAATGACAAATGATGTTCATCAATATTGAACATTAACCTCTGTCCTCTTTCCTGTTCCAAGATATCAAGATTTATCCCAGAGTTGCAACATTATGTGTTGGAAGTACAAAAAACCCTGTTACTTTGGAACTGCTGAAGATTTACTTTTCCAAGCTGGCTCAATAAGTTTCTGCAAGAAATCAACTACCTCAGAACTCTGATTATCACACAGAAATAACTCTGTGGAAGTCTGTGGCAAAAAAAGAAAAAAATTACCACCTAACATATCCTCCTGTAGCTCTTCAGACTCTTCTTGGTTTTCCTCATCTTTAGAAGTATCTGTTAGTCTTCTGTAAAAGCAAGATTCTCGAAGCACTACTTTATTAAGCAGCTTCTTGACCTGCAACACATGGGAAGAAATAATGGTGCTATTTAATACCCAGACATCCTGTTACCTAAACAAGAATGGTTTAGCTTGGAAAACTTAAAAGAATTTGCATAGCTTTTTGAACTTGAACATACTGGGGCTTAAAATGCAAACAAACTAGGAAAAGAATAAATACAATTTAGAGACAAAAGCTGCATATACAGTATGGGCATATTATAAGCTGCCAACTTCACCTTTTCACTCTGAGACAATCTACAAAAGATTGAACTCTTATTTCATTGTAAATACGAAGTGGCTGCATGAAAATAAGAGACCAAGTATGTAAGCAAAGCCTTTAGAAGCTAAATTACATTTCTCCCACTTAAAACGTTCCTGCAACATTTTGAAAGTTTTTTGGTAGTATACAAAACCTGAGCACGTGACAGGTGTAGTCCAAGAGTGTACAGGATCTCCTCCATGTCCTTCTCCAGAAGGTATCCACAATGACTTTGATCAAAATAAACAAAAGCCATCAGAAGATCCCTGTTAACAGTTACCATCTGGGTCTTGTCTTTCTCCTGCAGAAAATTGATTATGGGATCATTTGGGAGTTAAAATATAATTCAGAAAACACACCAACTTCTCTCACTTAACAGAAGATTTTTCTCTGTTCATTCTATTATTACTTTCAGTCAAGTAATTAATATTACTAGCATCTACCTACTTAGATCACATTATTTAATACTAATTTAAGCTATGTAAGACAAGTAATCTTTCAATACTTAAAAGAAATACACCATAATGGATAGTAATAGATAGTGATAGACACAATTTCCTTTTGTTCATGCTAGTATGTAAAAAATGGTCACAGAATTAACCTGTGACCAGAATTAACCTAATTATAAAATAGGAAACATCCCTTCTGCCCTCAATCATAATAAAAATAAAGCTAAGCTGTAATTAGGACACCTCTAACAAGGTCTATGCAGTTGTTAAGAAAGGTGTTAATTACTTTATCTTTAGACGCCCTCTCTTTACAATGCTTATTTCCCTCTCTTTTGTCCTCCCGTTTGTTCATTTCCTCTTCATCCCGGTCTGCAAAACAAAAAGAAAATTCAACATACCCACAGCAAACGATTATATAACCATTACCAGAACACATGTGGCCACTAGAAAAGTCCACATAAACCCCCAAACATCTGCAATATACTTCCCTGAAAACTAATAAAAAATGCATTCAAGTGAGCCCTGTTGAATTCTGATTTTTCTCTAGTCCTATTTTAATATAAGCCATTTACAATTTTTTTCCCTGTGTTTATTTCACACACAGGACAGAAGAGCTGAAACAAATGCTAACTAGGCCAAAATGAGTCCTGCCAACATCTCCATCTATTTAAGTGGTGTGTAGGAAATTACCACAATTCTCCCTAATGAGGCTTGGCACAGTCTGCATTCAGCTATGGTTATTCCTATTCAAATTCAGTATTATTTACTCTCAAATATTTCATATAATAAAATCCATATAAACTATGTAATTAAAACCATGTGTTTATACTCATATATTGAGTGAGACATTACTCTTCCTATGGCTTAGGTTCTCCAAGAAGTTACAGACCACATCACTTATTAGATGTGAATTATAAACGGCAAGTTTTTTTGTCTAAAGGTAGGCACAACAGTAAAACTAGAGTGAAAGAGAGAAAGGGAGGAGACAACTGCTGGGATGGATTCTGGCATGCAGCTCTGTACTTTATGTGCAAGTCTTGGGTCAGAGAATCATGTGCTAAGTTCAGCTTTAAGCTCACCTTTCTTGTGAGGAAAACTTGGGAAAAAACTATGTATTACAACACTTGGCTAATTTTACCAACTCTTTTCTGAGAATCAATAACTTTCTCCTGCACCTCCATGGCTTGTTGGATTTTTTCAGCAACTCTTGACTGGGAATGGCACAAGGACAGATTATAGGAAGCAGCAGCTCTTGTACAGAACAGACAAGCCCAGGCCACCCTTACAGACAAATTATAAGCAAATGGGAGTTATTCTGAAAACCACAGATTAGCATCAATTTTGTAAGGCTGGTGCAGTACTCTGCCAAAAATACAACTGAAAATGCTAGAGCTGCAGTATCCACACAGTTCAAACCCACACCTCTAGCAAAACCTCTCCACAGAAAGGCAACTATCCCAAAGAACAAACCAAGGAGCACACACGATGTTTTACACCTTTCTGAATCTCTGAGCAGGGAAAAGCTGCTGCAGTTGCCTGCAGAGTCCTCCAGATCCTTTCCCTGTTTCTCCAGGCTAACACAACTCCACCCAAACAAAAACCAACTTCTTGCAACGTGGGCTAGAGAGCACCCACACACATTCTGCTCTAGCTAAAACCAGGATGACATTCCAGAACTGAGGAGTAGGAAGTTAGGCACATAAAAGTGGCTTGGTTTTTCAGAGGTGCTGAATACTCACATCTCCTACTGACTTCAATGGGAGTTGCGAGTGGTCTGCATTCTGAAAAAAATAAAACCACTTCTATATGCATGCCTTACTTAGAGCACCACAGCTAGTTTATATTTACTACGTTCATACAATGCCTGGCAGAAAGCTACTTACATTTTAGGTAGACCTGGTCAGAATTGCTAAAATAAAATTAGTTTAATAATGCAATTTTAAATTGTCTAGTTCCAGTGCGTTCTCCAGCTTGAAAGAACATAATCAGTGATGATCAAAAAAAAAATGTGAAAGGTCACAAAATTCACAGTTCAAGATACCTTCATCTTCATCTTCTGCATCTTCTGCCTCCATTGGATCGTATTCTTCTTGATTATTGTCATCTTCTGTTTCTTCTTCATCTTTAGGATCATCTTTCCTTTTATCTTCCCTCTGTAACAAAAGTTCCTAAATAATTATCTAGTCAGAATTAAAAACCCAGCAAAGTAAAAACCTTACTATCAGTCAGTCAAAATTTGCCTACATTTATGCTCAGTCACTCAAGAACACAGATACAAATCTATGTGATAGAGCTGAACGTTAAAATACTCCCAAAACACCTGTAAAATTTTTAAATTACTGAATATAATTGAAGCATATTTAAATAGATCAAAAAGCCAAATCAATTAACTGACATTACAAGAGCTGAGTTTTTGAAAGAAATTATGTAAAATTGAAATAGAAACACTTTAATATTGATCCAGACACTTTAATATTGATCCAGACAGGCTAGAACTGCATATAAGCTAACTGCAGACCTTCTTTTCATCTTTCTCTTCTTTTTTATCTTTATCATCTCCAGATTTTCTTCTCTTCGGTTTTGGATCATCCGTTTCATCATCTTTTTCTTCTTTTTTTTCTTTTCTCTCATCTTTTTTGCTTTTTTTGTCCTTTTTATCCTCTCTCTCTGGGAGAGAAATCAGTGCTTTGTAAATTCTGACACCAAAATCTCTCTGAAGCATTTCATTGAAGAGTTCTGCAAACAATGATACCTGCACATAAAGAAGACAGAAAAAAGAAGTCATAAGAAGTTCTAAAGCATGCATTAAAAATGTATATAATTATGATAAAATCACTATGAGGTGCCATCTTAGCAACTTTCATCATATCAGAATTTCATGGAGTGTCAGATTTCTTACCATCTGCTTTGAATATGGAATCCTTAAACACCTTTACAAACTCCATTCCATATCTGAAAACCTGTGTATTCCTCTGGATGCCATACTATTGTACCATGTACCAAAGACTTGGCAGCTTATAAACTTTCACATGAAAATGAAAAAGGAACAAGAACAGCTCACTGTAAGCAGCACTGCTGAGTTACCTCAAAGGAATGTTCTTTATTATCTTCCAATCTGTAATCCAGAAGCACGCTCAGGGACATAATGCTGCAGTCAAACTTGCCGCTCTTGGCTGCCCAGTTTGGGTGCACGATGATGGCCGGCTCATCCGGCAGGATGTAGCGTCGCTCCCGCCGCTGACGCTCCAGCTCCTCCTGCCGCTTCCTTTCCTCTTCCTAAAAAGGGACAAAAAGCCAACGTGGAACACATTGCAAAGCTCAGGTTGCAGCCTCTATTTTAGTTTTTATGTAATTTCCTCATCGCTCTGAGGAAAGCAAAGGGAAGCCTAAGCTGCTGAAAGCAGCGCACAGCTGTACAGTACAGCACAACGAGCTTTTTACTCCTTACAAAGGAAGAGAAAGGCATCTCTCCAAAGATACCCAACACAACTTCAACAACTACCTTCAACAATGAACTCCTGATTATGGGAAATGCAATCTCTATAGATATACTTGATGCAAATGAAACAAAGGGTTAGAAAAGGTAAAATGCTGATTGCCAAGAAACAAATACTGAAGTCTCCTGACTACAAAAAAAGTCATGGCAGAGCTTGTGCTTTAATAAAAGCCAGAAGGATCACAGCTCCCCTCCAATCCTAAAGAAAGCTGTGGCAAGAAACCTATGCTAGCTTAATCCCATCCAAGCTGTGGGAGAAGGCAGCAGCAGCTGACAGAATTAGCAAGCACATGGCCTTGCCTCCCGCAACAAGGTTTACAGATATATAAAAACATAAAACTTCCAATCACCCCATACAGGTTAGCAGGTAACACAGAGAAAGGCAGGTTTAAAAGCAACTAAAGCACAAGCCATTCTTCAGACATTTCTGCCCCTTTTCTGTGGTTGAGCTTTGGCATTACTGCCCAGATTTTGTTTACCTTTGTGAAATAGCAAACCACACTAAGCACTGCAACTACAAACTGCGAAACTCCAATACACACCAAGTATCCAAAAGTAAAAAATTAAAGCTTCATAAGGGAAAACAAACCCAAGCAAACCATCTGCCATGTGAAGAAGCTGGACTGTGAGACACTGAGAACTAAGCAACTGCTTTTCATGTAGGGTTAAGGAGTTAAGGTCTTGTTAAGGGTGTTCACTCGTCTTGAGCATGGCTTTCCTCAGGAGGCTTGGATTTATTTTTCTTTACATTTAAGGTCAAACATTAATTCAGACACCCCTAGTGCAGTTGCACATTTGAGCTGATTTGGCTGATACAAAGTAATTCAAACTGGCCAAGATTTCTCCCCAGTTCAGCAGCTCAAGGCACAGCACGAATTCCCAGTGCAGTCAACTGAGAACAACAAAATCCCAGCACGAGTAGGCACATGCCTCTACTTTTTATACTTACACATATTTATACAAATGTTTCATATATTTAATGTAGACTCAGGACTTAAACCAAGTACGTCCAAATCCTAACCTCTTTATCATCTTCAGATTTCCTATCCTCCTCCTCTTCCTCTTCTTTCTCAGACTTCTCTAGCTCCTTCTGCTCTTCTTTTTGTTCTTCTACTTTCAGCTGCTTTGTCAGTCGAGCTATCAGCTGAGATTTCAGTCCCTTAGAGCTAAGGGTTCGACTTTCTAATTCTTTGCGAAGGTCATTTACCTGGTAAATAAAAGCTTTGTGAGTGGTATCAAGCAGTGACATCACAAAACATTTGATTAGTGGAGAAAGTGAGGTACAAATCAGCAGCACTGAAAAGCCAACTGTATTTTTTTAACATGTGCTGAAAAACACTAATAGCTACTTATACAAAAAATATATTGATGTTTTCTACAAAAAGCTTCTTTCTGAGGAACTTTTCACAGAAGCAGGGAAAGGATTTTGTTAGGGTAAAACAGTTTATTATTACTATTGCTTTCGAGGAGACTTTTTATTATGTCTTCTGACATAGTTTAAAAAGGCAGTAATTGTACAGAAAGATATCATTTAAATATTTTAGACCCCACATTTTTTAATGTAAGTGGTAATCTGGCCAATTACAGCAGAATACAGCAAAACTCTTGTTTTCTAGTTAATGTATCATACATGATATCCTTTAATTGTATAAAGTTCAGAATAGATACAATTAGCTGTATTCACTTACTACAAGCAGGAGTCATCCTCGCATACTGTGATACCACATCTAGTATGTATAAATTCAGCAAAACACTACTGAAGCTTTTTTGCTCAGTCAAGGGAACATACAGCTGCATTTCAGGTCGTGTCTTAAAAGTGAAAAGGTACAATGGAATCAGATTTTAAGAAGCGTTTGTTACCTTCATTGTTTTTGGATCCAGTTTAGACCAGTGTGTAGGCGTAGAGATCTCTTTAGCTTCCCCATCATCTTTTTCCTCTTCATCCTGACAAACAAAATTTAGAAATTATCATTCAGAAAGCTTGAAAGCATTTCAGTTATTTTTTAAATTCTGTTGCTGATCTGTGCAAGGTCACAACTGTTTCAGATAGTCTTCTCCTAAAGTTATTATTTGGACAAGTTCACACACACATTCTACCACTTTATTAATGATCACAGTGCCACTCAGCCAATACAAGCCAGATCTGTGGAACACAAAAGGGTGATAAGCAACACCACAAAGGATATTGGGGTTACACAGACACTGCTGGTCTCCAGTAACCACACAGTGGGTGATCTTCCCCACATTTTAAATCCCCCAAATTACTCTTTGTTCAGTCAGACCTTCCCTTATTCCAAGATGCTGATCAGCCACGTGGCCTGAAATTCAGATGTTTCGGACTAGTGTTTGTTCAATTTCAAATATCACAATTAGAACGGGCCACAAGAGAGAATTTAGAAATTTCAGAAAATGGCAAAATGTTTGAAGACAGCTATTCATAAACTGAATCTCACTCAACAACTGGTCCCAGATTCCAGCAACTACGTCTATGATAAAAAATTTTCTGCGCATCATAAGCACAATTTAATTCCATTTGTGATATCAGCATACACATTTAAAGTTAGTGAACTAGCTGAAATAAAAATAAAAAGCAACATTCACTACACTGCTGAAAGCTGGTTTACCAGTCATTGTTACCAGTTATGTTCCTCCTGTGTATGTATGTTGTGTAGTATGTGGTGTGCATTTTGTGCCTGTGTTCCTGTGCCTGTGAGAAGCAGAAATAGAAAAAGGGATTAGCGTTCAGTGCCTGTTCTCCATCAGCCTCCTTGCGTTCACCCTGAAGCTTCTCGACCAGCTGCTGCTTGTATCCTCGGGAGAGGGTTTCCCACTCTGAGCGGGTGGGAAGGCAATGCCAAACATCCGGGAAAAATAAAACCACTGTCTCCACATGAGCTGGAACTGTACGCCCCTTGTGGGTCTCCTCAGGGCGATGGTAGCGAATCTCTGCAAAACGGTACCTGTTGCAAGGGAAGAAGCATGTTGGAAAAAAAATTCTACAATACATTTTAAAGAGCCTAGATCACTTGTAGCACATCAAGTAAAGAAATTTTGCTGCAAGACCTTGAGGTTTATCTAAAGAAAAAAATTATGGAAGCCATATTTTCTCTTTTGGCACACTTGTAAAAAGGTATCGCAACTGAAAAGGAGGAAAACCAACAAAATGCTTTTTACACAGCTTGTTGTTTAGCCCACACAGGTTTGATGTGCAAATAGATGTTGTTGAAGAACTTCAAATTTAGAGTACAATAGGCTTTCCTGGTATTAGTACAACTAAAGTGAGTGTTAACACAGGACAGAAACTCATCAAGAGAAAATATGGCTGTATAACAAACGGCTATTTATTTATAACAAAAGAACAATGAAATGAAGTTCTCTTGACGATCCTCTCCAGCTATGCACAAAATGAAAAATATTTTCAACACACGTTCATTAAAAAAATTACAGTGTAACATGTCAAAATAAACCCAGAATTTTTAATTAGTTCTTAATGCAGTATTCAGCACAGTTGGCACCAATCAAGCTTATTACCAAACAGAACATCCTTTGAGTAGTTTACCTGAACTACCAAGAGTAGCTGACAAAGAAAAAAGGGGTTTCCAGCTTTTCTTTTTTTTTTTCTTTTCTTTTTTTGTAAAGTCCTGGTAACAGACAGTAAGTATTTATTTCTACAGTGTTCTTGGCTTTGCAGTACAGTACTTACCATTGTGTGCACACACTTAAGTCAATCCCTGTAAGAGCCTTGCAACAACGAATTGCCGTCTTTATCAGCACCGAGGGGTCCTTTTCTGGATCAGGTCCATCCAGTGATGGGGACCAGTGTCCTCCAATAGCCATAGCTTCATCTTTGCCTTTCATACCCACTAAAAACTAGACAAAAAGAGTCTTCTGAATGTTCCCCTGCTAGGGGTAAAAAGTCATTTTCCCAAAGTGCAAAGAATATTTCATAGAACACACACTGAAATCCATGAGTAAACCGTCAAATTATTTTGAAATCTGAAAATGAAAATCAGTCAAGAAAGAGTTCAGTTGTTTTTTTCCACAGGTTATTTCAGCAATGGAATAGGTTTAAAACATCATCACTCATTCTTGCTTTCAAGATTTTCCATCGAGTTTGTTTATTGGTATACGCTTGTTCCTTTGGAATTAAAAGCTTTCTAACCCAAAAGACAGAATTTAAATGGTGTCTTAACTCTGATACATATTTATAGATGTGCCTGCTTAAAAGTGATGAAGAAAAGCTACAAAAGGTGAGACCACAAGAGCATCATACCTATAAATGAAAGTATTGCCATGTTAGAATTTAACTGGAAAAAATCTGCTGTCCTGAAACATCACAGCACTTACAGCTTGTTCAGTTTAATGGTTAAGTTTCACTTAACACAGTGGCTGCTTAACTGTTGCTTCATGTGTATTCTCTTCACATCCGAGCCCTTACAAAACAAGTAAGTGCTTGTAAAAAGCAGCTAACAAAGTTAATTGTTTGAGTTTAACTATGTTGAACAAAGCAGTGAATGTGAAGCTCCTATAAAGTGGAAAAAGAATTGACATATGAACTAGGTCTCTTCAGAGGAAAAATGAAGTCATCATTCAGCTGTCTACAAGCTCCTCTCTTACTGTCAAAAACGGTAAAGCTCTATAACCAACCTTTATTGCCAAAAGTGTCTGGCATTGAAGCATATTTACCTTTACAAGTCTAGCAGGATGCTGAAATCCATCACGAAGTTCTTGGGGATCCTCAGCCAGAGCACATGATTTGTGGTAGAGATCTTCCATGCTAGGACTGGCCATCAACATCACCTGTGGTGCAAGTCAGAGCAGTCTGGTGAAGGTCTCACTACGACTGACAAACAATGACCACAACTTGCAAACACACATACCAAAACTTCACAAGGTTGCTCTCTACCCTAAACAGGTGTATGATAAAACAGGATGCTCCTTCTCAGTTACCATGCTTTGAACCTTGACCTTCTAAAAGGCAGCTCTTGCTCTGCACAAACAGACTGAAAAACCAGGATGTCTGATACTTGAGCAAAGGCTTTATGGCTTTTGTACACAGAAGGCAAGTAAGTTAAGTCTATCCTTATGTGAATGTCAAATATGCTGCGTCAAGGGCTGTAATCATGTACAAAAGATCCCTTTATCAAAACATTTTCCTAAAACGTGTTCCATTTGAAGTCTGTCGTTAAAATAGGTCTGAGATTTTTAGGGCAATCTGTGTTAGCAGTATTACATGTTAAAGACAGGTCTCAATCTACTTCAAACAAAACAATAAATATTGAAATAAATAGGAAAAAATGAAAGAAAATACCATTAAATAGAATAACACAAACTGCACAAAAAGTATCCTTGAAGTAATAAAAAGGACTCCATTAACTACTCAAAATGAATCAGAGACCTTACAGAAGCTGGCTTTCTTTCCTATAAACACATCACTGCAACTGGGTGCAGAGAATGGAAGACCCCTCTGTAAACACAAAATTTAGCACAGCTCTAGTAACAGGAAAACAAAATGAATTTCAGTCGTGATTCTTTAAGTTCTACATACTAGATATTTACTGAAAAGTTTAAAACGCTGTATTTTGCTCAAATGGCTGCAGAATATTTTCAGTTCAGTTATACTCACTTTAGCACCCTATTGATAAAAAATTTCTAATCAGTAGTGGTATCAGTGGAAAAGCATACAAACCTTAGCACTGTAGAGATGATCAGCATCAGGTGGATCAAGGACAGCAGCGTTCTTATCTATAGGATCTACTTCTCTATGCATTACATAGAAATTACAGTAGTTTCCCAGCTGAAATGGTCTAGACATAGGAAAAGCATCCACCCATGTAAACTGAGCATCAAAGAAATCGCTCGGGATGTACAAGTTCTGGTAACGCCTCCTCAGCTCCATCATGTCACAGCTACGGCTGAAAGACACGGCATTATTTGAAAGATACAGCAATAAGGAACTATTAACAAAGTACATAATTAGAGGTATACTAATTGGCAATATAACCACTGTATATTTGATGCTGTATATATAAAATCTCAAGAACACTACAATTGAATGCCATGGATGAAGTTTAAAAACAAATAACTATTAAACGCTCTTTGAACTCAGGTTTCTGCATGTTGGGGAATATTCATTAAACAATGCTGTAAAGTTATTTTGTAATAGCATTCTAAAGTAACACAGAACCTCCAACAAGTTTACCATACAAGGTCTTAGCCATTACATATTTGGCTCTTCTTTCAAGCCGGGATCAGCATTCAACACCCACTTACACACACATGGGCTGACACGACTCACAGTAAGCTGTGCCCGTGACTGTAGGCCAACATCTGGCACTGTGAACACGTACCAGTCCAGCGAGAACTTGGAGAACTGAACCGTGTAACGAGGCACGACGCGCCGGGGTCTGCGCGGCGACCTCTCCCTCTCCCGCCTGGGCGATCTCTCTCGGGAGCGTTTCCTCTGCGGGGATCTTTCCCGGGACCTTCGTCTCTCTCGTTCTCTTTCACGACTTGAAGAACACACAGAAAACACAAGTATTTTTGCAGGCTGGTAACACAAAATGATTTCTAGCACAACAGAAGCCAGACCTGTCAGAGACAGCTCAAAAAAGGGAAGAAGTTTCAGCACAGTCTCTTTACAAGAGAAACTGATTACACACTCCTTACTTTCAGGTAGGTAAGAACTCTTTCCTAATTCCTACGGGTAACATCGCTCGTGGGTCTTGCTGACTCACTCTGGAGTGAGCAGCTCATCTCTGGGTGAGGACAGGTCTTTATGGAATGCTTGGATCACAGTCTGGTCTGCGTACCTCCTGTCATCTTTTCGGTTTGGCATAGGGTCTCCACCTCGGTCATTCCTCCCAGAAAATCGAGATGGTGGGTCTAGTCTTCGAGCTGGTTGTGGCTGTGAAACCAGACGGACTGGGGGCTGCAACAAACCACCTGAAACAAAATACACAGCATCAATACAGAATAGGGGGCAACTACCTACACTTGGCATCCACTGCTGCTTACAGCTGTTTCACCTGTACATTCCACGTGTACATTTTCTAACCTAACTCTACAGTCAAATTTATCCACTATTAACACCCACCCAAGGAAACTCAAGAGACCTAAGCTTTTCTTCACTGAGGCAAACTGACACTCTGGTTAAGTGAAATTGATTTAAAAGCATCTTCTTGAGATGGAAGCTAATATAACCTAAGCACACAGAATCCATCTTAATAAACAGCTAAGCCTTTTAGAAAACTTAAATTAAGACAGATAAACTACCTACTCATTGAACTGAAGGAAAACTGAAATCCTCATTTTAAGGCTAGATATTCGTACAAAAAAATAGCTGGCATCCTGAAAAATTATTTCTAAATCAATATACTATACTGCTACATCAGTCCCTCAGCACATACTTTCTTTGTCTCGAGACATTTAACCAACTGATATTTAAGTGGAGCAAATGTTACTAAACACCAATGCACAACAAGGACTAATTAGACTGTAATAAGCATTTATGCAAAACAATTCTGCTTTGGTTCTTCTACCCTTGCTTTTACTGTGGAAGACCAGTCCTAATATTATCACTTCTATCACTGGTTCCTCAGCCACTCAAAGTTCAAGAGACTTCACAACCTCTGTTTTAGATTTGCCATGTTTGGCTGTGTTTCTTCTCTCAGATGCCAACCTGGCTAACTGAAATGAACAAACAAGTAACAGCTTCAACAATACATCTGCAAAACCTAATTTTGTGGAACACTGCAGAAGGTGCTGAAGGACTGCACTACTATTAATACTTTCCACTCCCCAACTCGTCTCTGAAAGAACAAAAATCACACTGAATTTGCTTTCGGATTACAAAATCTTAACATGAACAGGAGTCCATGGTGATTTCACTAACCAGGTGATTTCTGAGCTACTGCAGGCAATGTGCCTTGCACATAGCTGCAGGAAGACATATTCAGTCTGAGTCCTCTCCGTATTTTTTCAGCTATTACTTCAACCTTCTGATTAACAAGAAAATAACCACCACCCGGTAAGCACCAGAGCGACCCCCCAAAAAGCTGTGCACCGAAGGAGCACCTTTCTGCTGTGGCTGCTGCAGCAGTGGCTGAGGCTGTGTTTGGAGCAGAGGTGTGATGGAAGCTGCTGAGATCTGTGCCTGCAGCAGGGACTGTGGCTGTGGCTGTGCCTGGACCCCGAAGGTCTGCTGGGCGATGGGCTGCAGGACGGCCGGCGGCGTCTTCAGCAGCGGCTGCGCCTGGCTCTGGTTCTGACAGCAAACACAGAGAGTCAGGAGCGAGCTCCAGCCACAGGAGCCACTGCCAGTGACACTGGGGAACCACACATACCTGGTTTGGCAGTGTCTGGATCCTTTGGGCATTCCATTTGAATGGCATGTTAGGGTTGTAAGTAGCTTCTACCAAAACTCTGTCACCCACCTGAGGTGTCTTTCCTTTGACAGCACTGCAAACGTTACAGAAAACGGATGTGAGAGTCTTTTTTAGCTAGGTTTTTTGCATGTAACATTTAAAGATGGGAGAAAGTAGGCAAAGTTCATTAAACAAAGCTTACAGGAAGAGCATCTACACCCAAATTCAGCATTAGACTACTTGCTTCAGTTCATGGTATGCACAGGAACTTTGCAATTCCCTGTCTTTGGCCCTAAGGCAGAAGTTCCCCAAACTATACCAAGTTAAGACATGCAGACTGCAGGTTTTATGCTTTTAATCACCTACAAATCCTGCAATTTCTTATTATAAGGAGCTAATAACCTCTGGGTCTCCCAGCTTTGGGCTTTGTATTAAAAAAATCTAAGAATTCATGTGGAGTACCTCAGACTCAGCACCTATTAACCTCTCTGACTTTCACTGTTGAATGAAAACAGCACACTACTGCAGGCCCTATCAGCAGAACCACAGAATTAGTGTGCAACCATATAAACTTTTGATTATTGAGAGTATCCTGGAGCACATCTGCAGGCTGTGAGTGCTCCCACCTTACCTAAGCTGAAAAAAGACATCTTCATCCACAAAGCCAAAGGTATCATGTAGCTTGGTCACCACGCCAGTGAAGACACGCTGCTTTTGTGGCTGTGTTTGCTGCTGGCTGGAGCGGGGGGCCGGGTAGGAGACAGTGATCTGCGCTGCCGGCTGGGGCGTGGACAGGCTCAGGCTGGTCGGGAGAGCGACGGCTGGCTGCAAGCAAAACAAAGCCAACTCTCAATCCTGTAAGCAGCTGCCAGGCTGACAGGGAACAGCTCCTTTAGCCATGGAGACAGCACTTTAAAAAGGCTATAGCACCTAGAATAGATATTTTCAGACGGTGGAAGTTTTCGTATTTTTCGTCAGCTTGTTGGGTTTTTTGAAGATGACATGTTTCTTACTTTGAGTGAAGACTGGCTTTGTTTATCCTTCTTTTTTACAAGAGTCAGCTTCCCCCAAAAATGCACCTTTTTCCAGACAAAAGGCATGAAGACTGCATTACTGTCTACAGGTAACCCATACAGTGGGCCTGAAGTGGAGATGAATTCCCAGCTTTGCTAGGAATAAACGCTTAAGAGGTCATCCTGCATTTATATCCCACCTGTAGGGTTAGAAGTCTGTAAAGGCTGAGGCCAACATGAACCCTTCCCTAACTCAACAGTTCATGTACTTGCCTTCTTACAGAAGAACAGAGTAAGATAATGAAATCAAGTCAAACATTTTTACCTTTTTAAAGCCTGTTTAAAAGTTCAAGTGAAAATAGAACTAGAGCTGTTTGCAGTAGGTTAAATAGTTGCATGTTTTAAACCTGACAAGCTCAGCAAGATTCCTTTTAAACCTTTTTACAGACATACTGTTAATACAGGAAGTCAAATTCCTTCACAAAGAAGAGAAAGATTTCCCCCATTTGTTATTTACTGCAAAACAACTGGACACTTGAAGTTCAAACAAAAAAAAAAAGAAAATCTAATCAACACACATGTTCCCTTGAAGATTAAGGAAAAGTGGTTGCTATTAATTTTTGAAACCAAGGCTATGCATATTTTAACATCTGGAGAAAATAAACCCGTACCAATGAAATGTCCATTCATATTAGTTCATTTTACAGATTAAAATACCAAGATGTCACAAATCTGCACTCTTGCATTATCTGTGTTTGGGGATGAAGACCAAACAATAAAACCAAACTAACCTGAGTTAAAAGGGTCTGCTGAGGTTGCTGCAACTTAAAATAAATAAAGTTATAAATTAATTTTATATGCTTAAGGAAATTGTACAATTCTACCTCCTCCTTACAAGTAAGAGTTTTTTGCTTAATCTGAATCAGGTAATAGTCCTTCAGGGCTTGGTTATTTCAGCAGTTTGCACATCCTGTGCTTGTGGGGTTAATTTTAAGATTGCATAACCCAGGTTTATTCAGGAAGGAGAAATGCTAAATTTTTTTTAACTGAAAGTTAATAGTAATACCAAAAAATTTTTGGCAGCTGGAACAGCTTAGGCACGTAATTCCCTTGTACTTTTATTCTTTCTTAAAAGTCCTGTTAAGTTTGAAGATCATAATAAAAATTCAAAAGGGAACATTTTTCCAAAAGGGAAAATGTCTTTCCAGCAGTTAAAATACACGGCCCTGTTTGGAGCAAAGTTCAGCAGAGAATCATTGACACATAGAATAGTATGTATTTTTAAAATTTGTTTTTGCATGAAGGTAGGCAGGTTTCCACTCTGCTCATGTCTTTCCAAGTTTATGAACTTCAAGCTCTCTTTTGCTACACAAAATGTTAATGAAGTTTCTTTAACAACTTCCCATTTGAGGATGATTTCAGACACAAATCCTACAAGACACACAGTCAACATTGTTTTGTAAGTTATTTGTGATGTACACAGTAAGAATCAGACAAACCTGTTGCTGTACACTATAGAGAGTCTGCTGAGGTTGTGAATATTGCTGAAACAGATAAAAGCAAAATATCATAAACAGGAGAATTATTACCACAATAATACCAAATATAAGTTATCTGCTTAGCAAGTTCTAGATAAAAACAATTAACACGTAACAATTTTAATTAAAACATAACTAATAATATCAACATAATAATATTATCTTCATAACAAATATTCTGAGCCTTTAGAGCGGGCCCTGATGGTATCTTGCTAGCTAAAGTCAGCAATTTTTGTTAAGCCTGACACTTAGAAAGTATTTAGGGCACATTATGAAATCATGCAAAATTCCATAAAGGATAGATATAGTGATGGGAGACACTTGAGATTCTCAGTTTAGCTGCAGCAAAGCTCATTCTCCCAAAGCGCTTCCCGCAGCTGAAAACCAGCTCCTCCACAGCCAAAATCCCCACCTCGGCAGTCCAATTCCACTAGTGCTAGCTATAACCCCAACCCCCCACCATCGATAAGACAGGTTCACACTGCAATGTTCACCATTTTCCATTCTCCTTTCCTCCTGGGTCCTTTAGCTTTACGAAGTTCGGGGAGCGCCGGCCGCTGTGTTTGCTTTACCTGCTGCAGGGCCGCGGCCGCGGCTGCCGCCTGCTGCTGGAGCGCGGCGGTCTGCGTCAGCTGGTAGTTGGTGGGGGTCTGGGTGGTCAGCCCCGCGGCTGCCAGCGCCGTCTGCTGCGTGTAGATGGTCGGGGAGGCTCCCAGCAGCGAGGGCTGCTGCACACCCAGGGCAGCTGTGGAGGGAACGCGGCCAGTGAGAGCTCAGACATCCCAGCTCACACAGGATACACTGTGCGATGCTTTACGCCTGAGACAAGCTCCAAAATTCAAAATAAGGGATCACATCCCATTAGCTTCTCTTCTAAATTCATNCTGAGGGCAAGGGAAAGCTTTACTGCAACAGCATCTATGAAACAGAGGCTTGGGGGGAACACAGCCAGTGCGTGCTCACAGCACTTCAGACACACAGGCTCACACAGGATGCAGTTGTGCGATACTTTACACCTGAGTCAAGCTCACCAAGGAGATGAATCAAGTTCCAAAATTCAAAATAAGGGATCACATTCCACTAGCTTCTCTTCTAAATTCATCTACCAATAGTAAGCCACAGCAGACATCACGTTTCCTTCTCTGGAGCTGCTCGTGATTTTGCAGCTCTGTAGTTGCCCTCCCCACCTGCACCCACCCCAACACACACACACCCCCCTGTGTACTTTCTTGAAGGTATTCCAGGTTCTGGATGAGCCAAATGAAGATTGCTGCTCTGCCCCGTGAATTAATTAATTTCATTCTATCTGAGGGCAAGGGAAAGCTTTACTGTAACAGCATCTATGAAACAGAGGCTTATGGAATGTATCCTCCGAAATCACATAAGGTTTTGCTTCACTCAGTGCTGTCTTTGTCCCCTGTCAAGTGGGGGCTGGTGGNTCCAGCAGTTAAAATACACGGCCCTGTTTGGAGCAAAGTTCAGCAGAGAATCATTGACACATAGAATAGTATGTATTTTTAAAATTTGTTTTTGCATGAAGGTAGGCAGGTTTCCACTCTGCTCATGTCTTTCCAAGTTTATGAACTTCAAGCTCTCTTTTGCTACACAAAATGTTAATGAAGTTTCTTTAACAACTTCCCATTTGAGGATGATTTCAGACACAAATCCTACAAGACACACAGTCAACATTGTTTTGTAAGTTATTTGTGATGTACACAGTAAGAATCAGACAAACCTGTTGCTGTACACTATAGAGAGTCTGCTGAGGTTGTGAATATTGCTGAAACAGATAAAAGCAAAATATCATAAACAGGAGAATTATTACCACAATAATACCAAATATAAGTTATCTGCTTAGCAAGTTCTAGATAAAAACAATTAACACGTAACAATTTTAATTAAAACATAACTAATAATATCAACATAATAATATTATCTTCATAACAAATATTCTGAGCCTTTAGAGCGGGCCCTGATGGTATCTTGCTAGCTAAAGTCAGCAATTTTTGTTAAGCCTGACACTTAGAAAGTATTTAGGGCACATTATGAAATCATGCAAAATTCCATAAAGGATAGATATAGTGATGGGAGACACTTGAGATTCTCAGTTTAGCTGCAGCAAAGCTCATTCTCCCAAAGCGCTTCCCGCAGCTGAAAACCAGCTCCTCCACAGCCAAAATCCCCACCTCGGCAGTCCAATTCCACTAGTGCTAGCTATAACCCCAACCCCCCACCATCGATAAGACAGGTTCACACTGCAATGTTCACCATTTTCCATTCTCCTTTCCTCCTGGGTCCTTTAGCTTTACGAAGTTCGGGGAGCGCCGGCCGCTGTGTTTGCTTTACCTGCTGCAGGGCCGCGGCCGCGGCTGCCGCCTGCTGCTGGAGCGCGGCGGTCTGCGTCAGCTGGTAGTTGGTGGGGGTCTGGGTGGTCAGCCCCGCGGCTGCCAGCGCCGTCTGCTGCGTGTAGATGGTCGGGGAGGCTCCCAGCAGCGAGGGCTGCTGCACACCCAGGGCAGCTGTGGAGGGAACGCGGCCAGTGAGAGCTCAGACATCCCAGCTCACACAGGATACACTGTGCGATGCTTTACGCCTGAGACAAGCTCCAAAATTCAAAATAAGGGATCACATTCCACTAGCTTCTCTTCTAAATTCATCTACCAATAGTAAGCCACAGCAGACATCACGTTTCCTTCTCTGGAGCTGCTCGTGATTTTGCAGCTCTGTAGTTGCCCTCCCCACCTGCACCCACCCCAACACACACACACCCCCCTGTGTACTTTCTTGAAGGTATTCCAGGTTCTGGATGAGCCAAATGAAGATTGCTGCTCTGCCCCGTGAATTAATTAATTTCATTCTATCTGAGGGCAAGAAAAAGCTTTACTGTAACAGCATCTATGAAACAGAGGCTTATGGAATGTATCCTCCGAAATCACATAAGGTTTTGCTTCACTCAGTGCTGTCTTTGTCCCCTGTCAAGTGGGGGCTGGTGGAGAAGGAACAGCCTTGGAACAACAGAGAGTTTAATCAGTCATATAAGGGGACTCGAGCTCTCTCCAGCTCTTAACAGGAAGGGTTTGTGCTGCCCAGACTCAAACTGCCTAGAAGGAAAGATTAGTTTATTTTATTGTCATGCCAGCTCTTAGTTCACCACAGAACATAAACAAGTCGTGAGGAGCACCTATGCACAGGCTATGCCTCTGTACAAGGTATGCCCAAGACTTACAGATGGATCTTCTGGGTGACAAAGAGCCCTGCAAAATGCAAATCTCAGCAAAAAACTGCAAACTTATCTGGAAACCTGCTCCCTCTTTGGCAGGACTTCTTCAAAAAGTTAGCAGCAGCTGCATGATCAAATATCACTTCATTAAACTATCAGTCTAGTCCACAAGTTTAAATAAAACCAGAGAGAAACTCGGCAGGGAAACACACTGCCAGCAAAAACAGGTCAGCCAGCCATCTTCAGAACTGAGCAACATTCAAGATTAACATGGTTCTTCTCTCTTCTAAAGCCATCAAAGACACACAATGGAATGAGGAACAGATTTACAGTGTTCCTGCAAAGTTTGTGCTCCACACTATTCTCACTGATGCAAAATGAAGCTCTCATTCAGTAAAACACTGCTGGTAGTTGGTGACTGTTACCATAATGCTGTACCCCACTCAACAGGTCCTGAATAACGTAATCCTTCCTACCACACTGCCCCTTCCAGCAGAGCAGAGTCTTTGTTGATGGCACTCATCATCTTATCATTTTGGAATGAAACAGCAAAGAAACAGATAAACAGCACTGAAAAGAATTGCTATCCCTATGATCTGTATCAAATATTGTCACATAAGCATTCCAGGAAGTAACAGCATTTTAAAAGTGAAATCAAACATTCTGCAGTGTACAGCATTTAATTAACTTTGCCCCCCTGGAAAATTCCAAAATTTGCATTTCTTTAGTAGCCAGCAAACAAAATTTGAGGCTTCTCTCATGACAGATCCTCCAATGTCTTGATCCTCTTGCCTCCTGCTTGATCACCAGCTTCAATGTGAATGTGCAGTTTAGACCATCCAAAAGGACATCCTCAACCGGATCCTCACCAATGTCTCACATAACACACTATAATCAGACCTTTAAATATAATTCCAAAGCTTTGCTGCTGCATCCTGGGACAACTTTCACTTTTCTTGACTGCAATACTTTGCTGGCTCAGTCAAGGCAAATAACCATTGCATTCATCCTTCTCCTCTTACTTCCACATGCCGAGCAGAAATTCCCATTAGTACAGAAATTCACTCCACACTGCTACCTTTGAACATGTGTGACTGTGCCAGCTATTGTCATTCAGTCCTAAGTTCTACCCTAATGTTGTTCCAACACAAGGCGATGAAGTTGGGAAGCATTACCAAAAGCAAATTTCCCAAGTTTTTTCCTACTTTTTGTACCAATGGTACCCACAAAAATGCTTACTTCTACACGAGATCTTGGGATTATTCAGCTCTTCAGTTTCACTATGGCCATTTCCATTTCAGCATAACCCAGAATTATCTCAAGCAATTCCCAGCCCATCCTAAGACCCTTATCCCATTTTGTCAACTAGGGAAAACCAAGAAATATTTTTGCCATCTCTACGGTTAGTTTTTGAGCATTTAATATTAACTGGGTATCTATCGTCTACAACACTCAGACAAACTTAGTAAGAAAGGGCAAAGACAAAAGACAGCCAAGATCCTCTCAAAGGATAACACCTGTAGTAACAAGTTTTTCAAAGCTGTATCTTGTTCCTACTGATTTGCCCCCAAGTATTTCCAGGACTTTCATCTACCTTTCATCTGTGTTCTCATCTTGGTCAAACAGGCTCCAATTAATTAGGCAACTGAGTTTGCATTACTAGTTTTAAAAAAAAAAAGAAAGAGAGAACAAAAAGGAAAAATCACACAGAAAAACAAGAGACAGAGAATGAATCAGACTGAGTCTGGAATTGACATCTGACTGCCATATTATTATTATTGGCAACAAGCATCTGCAGTGGCAAACAATAGCTTCTTAGGCTTTGTAATGATCTCAGTAAGTACAGTGATGGAGATGCATTCCTTCAAATGCAGTGCAAACAACTCCCACTGGCACCAAACACTGCGTGGCACTGCCAGCTGAAAGGACTCAGACACAAACTGGGGTCCTAGGCTGCAGCTCTGGGTTAGGTAATAAACATTTCTGTTGCAACAAACACAAAGACAGTATCTAGTAGTCCCTCCTCCTACTCCTAAAGATCTCTAGAAGTTAGGGAAACATCTTCAAAATACATAGCTATGTATGTCTCCTCGGTAAGTGACATAGGTTTATTAGAATTCCAGTAAAGGAGTACCCTGTGCAGGGCTTGGGACACTTCTCACAGTTGTCAGAAATTGTGAGATTGGCTCCTCGGGCTTCCAAGTTTCTTTAAGCTTCACACACTCGCAATACAAACACCACACAACCTACTCCAAAAATACTCCTTTGAACAGGCACGCACTAGAAACCGGGCTCAGCGGATTTGTCATGGGACATCTGTTTACAGCAAGCCAGCAAACCGTGCACCAGCTACTATTCCTCAGTGGCTTGAGATTCCCCACATGCTCACCCTGTTCTTGCACATTGCTTTAGTCACCTCACAGGGGCCACCAGCAATAACAGGACACTGAGCTCCAGGCACTTCAGCTCTCATCAGCTGCACCATTCTTCACTCCAACGCAATAAAGGCTTGATACAGCAAAGACAACACCACCAATGAGGCAGAACACGGCACTACAGTTCTATAAAACCAGGCTTTTCATCATAAACCTGAAAACAGCACAGGGCAAGCACTGTGACACAAACCAAAGAGGTGCAAAAATGAAGAGCTAGAGAGGAGGAGGGAATTCTCCTTCGCAGGCGTTTCAGGAGTTTGCACACTATTATGCAAGTTTTAAGTAATTTTCTGTAGTAGGCATGATTTAATTTGTGCTTTAACAATGCTTAACCAGCATGGTGGGGGCTTTATTCTGGTTTTAGTCTTGTGATGCATGAGATGAGGAGTAGACAAAAATTCACTGTGTTACATGTAGGAGTTTCTCTTCACACATTGATCTTTGCTGGCACCTGGAATTGCCCATCTCTCCTCTAACACCACAGGCACAGAGAGTAATTAGTAAGACATCCCAAAGGGATCACAAAACCCTTCATTACACAGCATGTCAGTCTACAACTAGTGTGTCACACCTTAATAATTAAGAGCTTTAACTCATTTAGTTACTTCTTCACCAGAGACGGCCAAGACTGCGTCCACATCAGAAATACAAAAAAAATCCCCAAACCAAAACAATAAAAACCACAAAATCCTAAGCCCGATTTTATCTTTTTTGCAATTCTCAAATTGAGTTTCTAACACCCGCACTCACTGCTTCTGACAGCTTGAAAAAAACTATGTATCATGTTGCTTGTGTTACAAAAAGCAAGACCTCTTTCCCTCATACCCAAGCACCTCAAAGCTCTGGACAAGGAACCTGACACTTGGATAAAAACAGCTGGCATGCATAAATATACGTAACAGCTTTGGCCAACCCTTTGAAAGTATTTCTTCAAAATGAATTTACAAGCACTGATATTTACAAGGGTAAGCCAACATGCACAATTTCTTGGGTGCAACACAGCAGCTCAGGCTGGTCAGCACACCTCCTCAGGACAACAGCCTCTCTGGAAGGTCACAACTTCACACTGAAAGGGGCAAGTTCAACCACAAACACTTATTCATCTCCCAGCAGTGCCAAAGTGCACTGCTTACCCTCCAAAAGATGTTTCCCGTGCTCTGCATTATAAATCAAAATAGCCAATTAAAAAAGCAGGGGAACAAGTATGTACTAAAACAGCAGCTGGGCAGAAGAATCCCAGGGACTGGATTCAACAGAGCACACAGGGTAGAAAGAGGATGCAGACATAGTGAACTGTGTATCACAGCAGGAATAGGAAAGGACACTAAGAACACGAAGCAATGTGGAGCTAGCTAAGGAAGAAGGTAAAAGTCCAACCAAATGTTACATCTTTAATGGCTCTCATATTGGAGTCAGACAAACAGCTATAAATCCCTGCAGATTATTAAATCCCTCAGTCCTCACTGAGCAGGTGAAAAATCTCTCACAGCAACTGATGTTGACCATCCTATCCCAGTCACATTTGCACTTAATTTCATTTAAGGAGGCTCAGAAGTACAGAACTGGCCCAAGCAGAGTCACAAGCATAAGAAAATGGGTAAGAGGCTGATGCATGCTCTATCCACCCCTCCTCCAGGGCCCCCTCCTGGTGCTACTTCAGACAGCTCTAAGATGACTGCCAGCTCCTCCCCTTGGCATGTTTAGTGCAGCTTTCCCTCTGGAACAGGACATGGAGCTGGTCCTCCACCTTCCACCACTATTTCTGATGCATTAGCTGTCTCATCAGCCAACTCATCAAGAGCAGTCCAGCCCAGGTGCTCCCATTCTTTGACTGCTCCAACATCTCCCCCAGTCTGACATGAGAACCAAAAGCAAAGTTTGTCTCTCCCACATTCCCAACCCTTTCCAGCTGTTAGGGAATTTTTTACACAAGGACATAGTGTAATTTGGATAAGGGAAATGTGAGCTATCCAGAGAAACAGTGAAAAACTGCCTGTGGGCAGCTGCTTAGGGAAAGCAACAGTTTAGGTAGGGAATGGAGCAGTATGGGCATGGAGGAAAAGGAAAAGGCACCCTGGGACAAAGTGCTGAGAAGCACATGGTGGGTGGTCACTTCCTGAGGATACACAGTGTGATTGGATCAGTGCCCATGGGAAAAGCTGGAAATAGAGGATTCACTTTGGGAAAGAAAACTGAGACAGGAGAGGAAAAAGATTCCCACCCCAGGCATGCACCTCCAAAGAATGTCACCCATTCCCAACATTTGCTAGGCTGCCTGACACAAAGCCACTGAACTTCATTTCAAATCTGAGCAACTGCAGAAATCACACATCCTGAACCCTCCACGTGCCACAGCTTTGCTGAAGTCTCTTCACACTACACAACGTAACTACAACATTTAATTAACAAACTATCTCTACTCAAAAAAAGCAAAAGGCACTCCAGAATTGGAAAAGGAAGCACCAAAATTCATCATGCATCAAGATTCATATTCTTGCCTCAAACCTTTTGTGCTGTAAACCAACAAGAAAACGAAACCAGCTAGGTTTTTAAACAGTGCCTTGCAATTAATAACACCCCTTAGCTAAACCAAAGGAAACTCTCTACCATTATTAGGGCAATACCTCTGGTTATAGGGAGCTTTAAATTACAACTTAGCATTAAAAAAATAAATACCCTCCTTCTCACCCAAGTAACAAATTTCGCAGAACCTTGCACTATGTGGATTATATTTAATCTATTAAAAAATAAATTAATAAAATAATTTGTAAACATTGATTCAGGCTGCCCAGAAAATGAAACTTGGGCAGCACTTTAGAAATCTGTAATGCCTTACTAGAGCTGACATTATTTAATCTAGAACCATGTAATCTAATAAGAGGTAATTTGATTTACACATCTTTGGATATGAATAACTTGATACGTTGTTTATTGACTGAAACAATCAATACAAACTCACCTGGGATTTTACTCACATCCCTTAAGAAAACCAAATAACAAACAAAACCAACAGACAGTATTAGGCAATGACTTTTAAAGTCTCTATTGTGGGGAAAAAACTCCCAATGTAAACCACTTAAAGAGACTTCAGATAAGTTAGTTAGGATCGTGCCACTCTGAAGTGCATACCCAAGTACGGAATCTCCAAATCTACCAGATGTCAGGGTTCAAACATTGAGTGTAAACTGACCTGGCTGAGACACCGCAGTGGCTGTAAACTGAGTAGCCCAAGGGGGATTTTTCTGTCCTCCAAACTGAGCCATGGCAGAAGGTAGAATCGCCTGGATGTCTATCTTCTGTAACTGCAATCTTTGAAAGAAATACCGTCAGGCTATTTTAATTCTAGGCCAAAATAAGAAAGAACCCAAGCAAATAAAAAAAGCCCAAACCCTCAAAACCACAAAAAGAAAAAAAAAAAAGTCCTGAAATATTAGTTTTACATCCCTAAAGCCTGGTGGGCAACACGCGTCGCGCGTGGGAAACAGAGAAAGTTGTAAGGCAAGTTATTTTATTTCCCTAAGGCACAATCTCCATCTCCCACTTCTTAACAATGGGACTAGGGCGATTCAAAACGCAAAAATACGTTCCCATTTCCAGGAAGACTAAGGGAAAGGTGACTCTGCGGAACCAAGAATTTGTATGTATTATTTGTTTGCCGCGGCTGTGCCCGGCCGCCGCGGGAAGCGCTGGCGGCAGAACGGCGCTCGCGTCCCCCCCGGCCGCTCCCGTCTGCGCGCACAAGGGCACGGCAGCCACGGGAACCCGGCAAGCACGCGAGCACGGCCGGGCCGCGCACCGGCCCCGCCGCCTCCTTCCGGCTCTGGGCCCGCGCCCCGGGACCCGCCAGAGCTCCTTTACCCCCTCGGCAGCCTCCGCTCCCGGCCGCGTGCCCGGGCCCCGCCGCCGGGCGGAAAGCGCCGCACGGCAGAAAGGCAAAGGGGGGAGGCGGCGGCGGCGCCGGGCCGGGCGGG